>CM067504.1:42132169-42334528 GCA_034509495.1 Acestrorhynchus altus
TGGACTCGGCTGCTGTGATGCACAACTAACCCTGCTAGAAGGCCAGTGTTTGGTGGGAAGCTCAACAGTAGGTCTTTGATGCTCAATGTCATTGAAAAACTTCTGATTCCAGCAAACATGCTGGTTCATCAGCTCTTGATGATATGGTGTTTGTTTCTATAGTGTTTGATTCTGGTGATGGTGGTAGACCAGCCTGGTGATGGCTAGTGATAGTGGTGAACCAACCTGGTGATGGTGGTGATGAGTGGTCACCTCCAATAGATGCTGATATTGTGCCTAGAACATCAGCTGCTGTTAATATTAACCTTTACAAGACTTATGTGTTGAAAATATATTGCTGACCAGACTTCGTGTCACTCACACTCACACACACACACACACACACACACACACACACACACACACACACACTATTAAAAAAGCCTGTCATCTCAGTGTGTCAGTATGTAAATCAGGCGTCCTGCTGTAACCGAACTCCATCAAATACAGAGTGAACTGTGTGCGACTGATCTTTATCCCTCGTTCTCACACACACGTCTCTTCCTCTTGCCTTTTATGTCCACACACCAGGCGCGGCTGTCACGTCCACTGTGTTGTTATGAGACAGGGAAATAAAACAGAGCAGTCTGTGGTCTCCAGAAGAACAGCAGTTACTATCTCCAGCGTCAGTCTGCTGAGATATGCCCGATCAACCACTTCTCCCTGACAACACTTGGCCTCGCCCTTCCACGCTGTAAAGTATGGCAAAGCCAGAGACAGAAGCTCATCTGTCTCTACACAGTTTGTGTTGGTCATCCTCTAGTCCTTCATCAGTGCTCACAGGACGCTGCCCACAGGACACTGTCGGATGGACATTTCTGGTTGGTGGACTGTTCTCGGTCCAGCAGTGACAGTGAGGGTTTAAACACTCCAGCAGCTCTGCTGTGTCTCATCCCTTTCATTACCAGCTGCGGCAGTCTCCTAATGGACCTGGTGATACGATCTGTGTGTGTGTGGACCGATATCTTGGTGTGTCTGAAGACGCACTGCAGACGGATCTCCAGAACACACTCTCTCTGCTGCAATCAGACACGAGCCATAAACACATGGAACTCAATACCTCCACACTCAACTCTTCACCCTCCGTCCAGATGGTTCAATGTGGAAATTTGTTTTTGTCCCATCACATCCTGTCTGATGCTCAGATAAGTGGAGCCCAGTCTGTCCTAATTCAGTTTCTGAGTCCTCCCAGAGACCACGGGTCTGTCTCCTTCAGCGTCTAATCAGAGACACGGAGACAAACCCTCACCGTAAAGCCTGCGTCCTGTAACCCACCCTGCTTCTCTCTCTCCTCTCTCACACACACACACACACACACACACACACACACACACACACACACACACACACCTGACACTGACCATTACTCATTATGAACGTTACAGGGTGATCTTTAATGCTCACACGCCTACAATCTACAACTGTGATTGTTCAGAAGGCTCACAGCATGAAGGATAGTCAGCAGATATAATAATGTGTGTGTGTGTGTGTGTATCAATAATGAATGAAATAATGAGAAAGCCTAGCCGTATATATTATGTGTGTGAACTCTTATTATCCTAATAAACAATAGAAAATGTTCGGGCCCCAGGCTGCGGCCCTATAACAGAAGCCTTGACTAATAAGTCTCCGCTGCTGCGAGCTTCAGCTGTGGCGTGAGCCCATTGCCTCTTCACGGCGTGGAACCCGCTCCCGTTGAGACCGCTTGGGACATGGACCACCACTCACGTTCTGTTCACAGCCAGCTTCATTCCATCCTGACTGAAGTAGCAGCTCTGGCGGCTGTGTGTGATTCAACAAACCCAACACTAAACTGCAGAACCAAGATGAAATACCAATATACGACTTTACATCTACAAGGTGGAACACTCGGTGGGAGTGTCTGATAGAGTGGACAGTGAGTGGACACAGAGGTTTAAGCATAGCAGCACTGCTGTCTGATCCCACTCGTACCAACCTTTTACACTAACACACCACCACCATGTGGTGTGACTGCAGTGCTCGAGAATGACCCACCACCCACACAGCCAACCTGCTCTGTGGTGGTCCTGGCGAGTCCTGATCATTGAAGATCCCAGGCTGAAGGAGGAGGGCAAAATATCAGAGAACTACAGTGCCAGATTATAGAACCACAAAGAGAACCTGGATGATGAGTGTGAGAGACATGAATCAGGTGGCTTTCTGGATTGGGGTTGAATCTACGGGACAGTAGCTCTCCAGGAGCAGGGCTGCTGACCCCCGTCGAGGTACAGACTCCCGGTCAACAGTCAGTCTGTTAGTCTGGCAGAGTCGACTCAGATAAAGACCTGCAACAGCAGCGTCTGCACCGGTCAACAGCCAAGTCCCCGACAGGCGCAGCAGCATTCTGAACCAGGTCCCAGAGGAAGAGCAGCCTGTCCTGCAGAGGCTGAACGGCTCCGCATTGTTTTCACGAGGAAGTCCTCTGCGCGTCACCACCCTGACCATTTCAAACCAGCATGGACCGCGGGAGATGAACCATCAACCACAGCCCGGAGATGCCTGAGCAGGAGGCGAGTGATGAGACAGGCAGTGTGTGTGTGTGTGTGTGTGTGTGTGTGTGTGTGTGTGTGTGTGTGTGTGTGTGAAATTTCTAAAGTTTAACATCTGCTACTGACAGTGCAGGCTTGAATGAGCTGAACAGTGGGAGGAAGCTACTTTATATTCGTCACATGACCAGGAGCCAATCACTTAATTGTGTGTCTTTGCTGCCCCAACCTGTGTCCAGCATCACCTGTTCTAGTGAGAATCTGAATAATTCAAAAGAGGGAGATACATGAGCATGCTCCAGAACAGGAATGTGTGTGTGTGTGTGTGTGTGTGTGTGTGTGTGTGTGTGTGTGTGTGTGTGTGTGTTTATGTGCATTTTCAGGACTAATATGTCCCAACTGTAGGGAAAAGAGAGGGGACATTCCATCAACAACATTAAGACAAAAGAGGTTCAGCATTGAGAGACATACATATGACTTCATGTTCCAGTAAAATATAGACAGTGTGTGTGTGTGTGTGTGTATGTGTGTGTGTGTGTGTGTGTGTGTGTGTGTGAGTCTAAAAGCGAGAGCAACAGAAGGAAAGAGAGACAGCAAGATGAGCTTGAGGTGCTTTGCAGGACATGTGTCCTCACTGATAAGTCATCGCTGTCTGACCCTAAGTGCGTTATGTTGACTCCTGTGCTTTGAAAGAAATAGTGCACTGGACTGACTTGGGTCCAGTGTGGGTCGTGTATCCACACTGTAATGTCAATATGTGCTCAAGCAACAGGAATGAAACGGTGGACAGATTTGACATTGTGAGACGACAGGAACGAACCTTTGAGGCGTTGTGTTAAACGGCGGCTGTGCTGAGAGACACCGTTGTATGGGTAGATCAATAAATATTGATCGAATCAATTACAGTTATCATCGAATATTGATCTGATCTTCATCTGTCCCCACCGTCCTTCTGGATGCATGATTGTTGAAGTGTAGTTTTCAGTCATTCATGTGCAAATGAGGACGTTTGAAAGCACTTTTTCAGCGTAACAGAAGCTCGTTATTCTGGAGAAGCTGGAACATAGCCTTGTGTTTACACGAGGAACTCTGCCCACATTCGGCCTGGTCTTCATCTTCCTTGCAATCATTCGCGGCACAAACTGTCCCCGTCTGGATGACCGCTGCTACCGAACCTCCTTCACTGACGTCGTTGTGAAACGTGTAGGTAACTGCTGCTCAACTGCCCAAATGAACGGTGTCCCCTTCACGCGCTGTCTTTGCACGTGCACCTCGCCAACACTAACGTCCGCTTCCCTCACAGCAGACAGGCGCTCGCTCGCCTGCACGACTGCAAGAGACTGAAAACCAACCGTGAGCCGCCCTCGAACGTCTGAGCTGTCTCCGGCTCTGGAAATAGTGCTCTTTGCTCAAGGTCCCCAGCATCCGTCATGTTTACAGGCACTAATAATGTGAAAGCTTCAGCTGGAAATGCCACCTGCCAGCAGCTTCACACCCACCACCCAGCCACACTAAGCAAAGCACCTCCAGCCTCCTCAGACCCTCTGCCACAAACATCAGAACGTCTATTAAAGAGCTGAAGTGCTCTTGTTCTTAAAACGGATCTGGAAGATGAATCAGCAGGACGGACTGGCACACGCCACCCGTCAAACTCTGATCTCGCAATAACTGATAGAAATGATCCCAGTTAGAAGTTCTTACACGGGGCTGAATTCAGTGCACGCAGAGGTTCGGGCACCTGCTGCTCTAAACCACTGTTCAGAAGATAAAGATGTGCTAGATGCCAAAGGCTCATGTACAGACCAAACTGCAGTGCATCATTTAGGATTCGTACAAAAAAGAAAGGCATTCCTTGCAAAAGTTTGGGGACCCTTTGACCGAGGTCTCAGATCTGAATCAACCGGTTAGGGTTTGTTCCAGGAGATGCAGCAGCAGCAGACACGAGTTCTTCTACGCAGCTAGCACTCACTCTCATAGCACTCTGACAATGAAAATGGATGAGGCCCAAAGCAGGAAGATGATGGAATGCATTTCAGGCCCTTTCCTCCAGATCCGTGGACTGAAGAATGTTAACAGGAACAGAGGAGGTCAAGATAAGGTCCAAGACATTTTCAGAGACAGCTGCTCGTAAGGTTGATAGAAAGGCAAATCCGAACCCCACTGCAAAACATCTTCAGGAAGAAAACCTCTCCTGCATCTTCACCACTAAACTCAGCATCAGTTTGGAAAACAAGATCTAAACAAGTCTGATTCATTTGGGAAACAGGTCCTGTTGACTGATGAGGATAAAATCAGAGAAAGAACACCTTTCCAACTGTTACGCATGCGGGTGGATCAGTCATGCTTTGGGGTTGCCCGGTGCAGCCAGTGTTAAGGACGTTTCTGGTACAGAGACGAGCAGTTCAATTAAATTCAGATCTAGTTGTGAGAACCAGAGAGCACTTTCTGCACCGATCACTTTCAGAGGTCAACGATATGGTTTTACCGTATTTCACGACTCTTTTTATATAAGATAATGACCCTTAAAGAACCGATACACAAACAAACAAACAAACAAACAAACAAACAAACAAACAAATAAATTAAGTAACATGTCCACACCACGGCTCAGTAATACGACTAAAGATTATTCCTTTTTTTGGGAATGTGGATATGCCAATGATCTGACCCCATCATATAGTACCAACAGCCAAGAATAGGACCCCTGGAGCAGATAAACAAACATGACTCTATTGTCTCCATGTCCAATAGCAGGTGTGGACTAGAGGGTATAAAGACCCCCAGCATTGAGCTGTGGAGCAGTGGAACCGTGTTCTCTGGAATGATGGAGCTCCATACAGCACTTTTGAGAGGGATGAGTTTGAGCATTGGGGGTGAGATGGGTGGTGACCTCACATGCTGACCTCACTAACACAGAATGTAAAGACTTCAGACTCATTCTGTGGGATGTTTTCACGGTTCTCTCCAAAACATTACACACAGACACACACACACACACACACACACACACAGCCAACTGGAGATCCTCAACTACTTTAATTTGTAAATGCCATCAATTAATATGAACATCTGCATGAATTTGGAGATTTTCTGCTGATAGGACAAAAAACACTTCCATTTTTGAAACTTATGTGATCCATATTACCCAGCACTGCCCTCAGGATCCTGTGATTTTAACCCACACAACTGACCCCAACTGCTCGGCCAGCTCACCATTAAACCGGCTCACCATTAAACCGGTTCACCATTAAACCGGTTCACCATTAAACCGGTTCACCATTAAACCGGCTCACCATTAAACCGGCTGACCATTAAACGGTTCACCGATGCCAGTTCACCATTAAAACCGGCTCTGCTAAGCCACCTCATCGATAAACTGGCTGACCGATAAACGGCTGACCATTAAACGGCTCACCTTTATAAGCCACCTCACCGTTAAGCCATTGACCGTTAAGCCGGCTGACCATTAAACCGGCTGACCATTCGCGGCTCACCATTAAACGGCCATTAAACGACTGACCATTAAACGGCTGACCACAAACGGCTGACCATTATACCAGCTCACCAGTAAACAGCTCATAAAGCCTAAATACCAATAAGCTTTGGTGGAGGCATTAAGGGTGTAGTCAGCTGTGGGGGTCTCCCTTTGTTACAGATTTAAAACCAGTTAAAAGCTTGTTTTCTGGAGACAGACCTGCTTATCCTGGAGCAGGAATTCCAGCCACATTCAGACATCAGACCAGACTTCAAGTCAGAGACTTCCAGACCAGAAGATCGAATCAGAGAAATTCCAGGTCAGAGAGATCAGATCAGAGATCAGACCAGAGATCAGGTCAGAGAGATCAGGTCAGAGAGATCAGATCAGAGACATCAGATCAGAGACATCAGATCAGAGATCAGACCAGAGACATCAGATCAGAGACATCAGATCAGAACATCAGATCGAGACATCAGATCAGAGACATCAGATCGAATCAGACCAGAGATCAGGTCAGAGAAGATTGATCAGAGAGATCAGGCTAGAGACATCAGACCAGAGACATCAGATCAGAGACATCAGACCATAGACATCAGACCATAGAGATCAGATCAGAGAGATCAGACCAGAGACATCAGATCAGAGACATCAGACCATAGACATCAGACCATAGAGATCAGATCAAGAGATCGAGGCCAGAATCAGACCAGGGCAGTATCGAATCAGAGAGATCGGGCCAAGTCAGACCCAAAGATCAGATCAGAGAGATCAGATCAAAGAGATCAGATCAGATATCAGAGAGGTGCTGAAGTGTGTCAGAGTGCTACACTGTATCCGCTGGTGTGTGTGTGTGTGTGTGTGTGTGTGTGTGTGTGTGTGTGTGTGTGTGTGTGTGTGTGTGTGAGTGAGAGGTCTCTGCCCAGACATCTCTCAGTTTGACAGCAGGACTAAAGTAGCTAAAGTAGAGAGAGTTTCTCTCTGTCTCTCTGTCTCTCTCTCTGTCTCTCTGTGAGAGCTGAACTTTGTCCTGTACCTGGCTGCTGGTGTCCTGCGGCAGGTTCTTGATCAGGATCTTCCTCCTGTTGCTCAGCTCTCGGAGAGTTCTCTCCAGCCTCTTCTCGATCTCCTCGGGCTCCAGCTCCGGGCAGCTCCACAGCATGGCGTCCTCCCTCCGGCCGCCGCCGTCCTCCGTCCAAATCCCCTCACCCGTCCTCACGCTGTCACTCCGGGCTGCGGGAGGCGGCAGCAGGACTGCAAGGGGAGCTGCGCTGCCGGCCGGACGGGATCACACCCGGCGGAGGGATGGAGGAGGCTGCAGCCATTTCGAGGCTCTCTGTGCTGACTGAAGACACCGCACACGCACTGGGAGAGAGAGAGAGAGAGAGAGAGAGAAGAGAGAGAGAGAGAGGCAGAGAGAGAGAGAAGAACCTATACTACACACTGAGAGAGAGAGAGACCTATGCTACACACTGAGAGAGAGAGACTATACACTGAGGAGAGAGAGAGAGAGAGAGACCATACACTGAGAGAGAGAGAGAGAGAGACCTACTACACACTGAGAGAGAGAGAGAGAGAGAGAGAAGACCTATACTACACACTGAGAGAGAGAGAGAAGACCTATACTACACACTGAGAAGAGAGAGAGAGACCTACACTACACACTGAGAGAGAGAAGACCTACACTACACACTGAGAGAGAGAGAGAGAGGGCCTACTACACACTGAGAGAGAAGAGAGGGCCATACACTACACACAGAGAGAGAGAGACTACTACACACTGAGAGAGAGACATACACTACACACTGAGAGAGAGAGAGAGACCTACACTACACACTGAGAGAGAGAGAGAGAGAGAGAGAGACCTATACTACACACTGAGAGAGAGAGAGAGAGACCTACACTACACACTGAGAGAGACCTACACTACACACTGAGAGAGAGAGAGACCTATACTACACACTGAGAGAGAGAGAGAGAGACCTACACTACACACTGAGAGAGAGAGACTATACTACACACTGAGAGAGAGGAGCCTATACTACACACTGAGAGAAGGGCCATATACTACACACTGAGAGAAGCGAGAGAGAGAAGACCTACACTAGAGAGAGAGAGAGAGAGGGGCCACCTATACAGACAGAGAGAGAGAGAGAGAGAGAGAGAGAGAGAGAGAGAGACCTATACACAGAGAGAGAGAGTAGAGAGAGCCTGCTACTACACACTGAGAGAGAGAGAGACCTATACTACACACACTGAGAGAGAGAGAGAGAGAGAGAGAGGGCCTATACTACACACTGAGAGAGAGAGAGAGGGAGAGAGAGAGACCTATACATACATTGAGAAAGACAGAGAGAGAGACCTATACACACACTGAGAGAGAGAGACCTACACTACACACTGAGAGAGAGAGGAACCTATATTACACACTGAGAGGAGAGAGAGAGAGAGAGAGAGAGAGAGAGAGAGAGAGAGAGAGAGACCTATACTACCCACACTTTCAAGGGAGAGAGAGAGAGAGAGAGAGAGACCTATACACACACTGAGAGAGAGAAACAGAGAGAGACCTACACTACACACTGCGAGAGAGAGAGAGAGAGAGGACCACTACACACTGAGAGAGAGAGAAGAGAACTATACTACACTGAAGAGAGAGAGAGGGCCTACACTACACTGAGAGAGAGAGAGAGAGAGAGAGAGACCTATACACACACTGAGAGAGAGAGAGACCTATACACACACTGAGAGAGAGAGAGACCTATACACACACTGCGAGAGGGAGAGACCGAGAGACCTATACAGACAGAGAGAGAGAGAGAGAGAGAGAGAGGGCCTACTACACACTGAGAGAGAGAGGGCCTGCACTACACACTGAGAGAAAGAGAGAGAGAGAGACCTATACTACACACTGAGAAGAGAGAGAGAGAGGGCCTACACTGCACTGAGAGAGAGAGAGAGAGAGACCTACACTACACACTGAGAGAGAGAGAGAGAGCGAGAGAGACCTACACTACACACTGAGAGAGAGAGAGAGAGAGAGAGAGAGAGAGAGAGAACTGAGAGAGAGAGAGAGAGAGACATATACTACACACTGAGAGAGAGAGAGAGAGAGAGAGGGCCTACACTACACACTGAGAGAGAGAGAGAGGGCCTATACTACACACTGAGAGAGAGAGAGAGGGCCTATACTACACACTGAGAGAGAGAGAGAGAGAGACACATATATACACACTGAGAGAGAGGGCCTACACTACACACTGAGAGAGGGCCTATACTACACACCAAGGAGAGAGAGAGACCTACACCACACACTGAGAAGAGAGAGGGCCTATACTACACTGAGAGAGAGAGAAAGAGGGCCTATACACACTGAGAGAGAGAAGGCCTATACTACACACTGAGAGAGAGGGCCTACACTACAGAGAGAGAGAGAGAGAGAGAGAGAGACCTACACCACACACTGAGAGAGAGAGGGCCACACTGCAGAGAGAGAAAGAGGGCCTACACTACACACTGAGAGAAGAGAGAGACACCAATACAGAGAGAGAGAGAGAGACCTATACACACACTGAGAGAGAGAGAGAGAGAGACCTATACACACACAGACCTGTACTCAGAGGAGAGAGAGACCTACACTACAGAGAGAGAGAGAGAGAGGCCTACACTACACACTGAGAGAGAGAGAGGCCTACACACACACTGAGAGAGAGAAAGAGGAGCCTGCACTACACACTGAGAGAAAGAGAGAGACATACACTACACACTGAGAGAGAGAGAGAGAGAGACCTATACTACACACTGAGAGAGAGAGATAGAGAGAGAGAGACCTATACTACACACTGAGAGAGAGAGAGAGAGAGACCTATACTACACAGAGAGAGAGAGAGAGAGAGAGAGAGAGAGACCTATACTACACACTGAGAGAGAGAGATAGAGAGAGAGAGACCTATACTACACACTGAGAGAGAGAGATAGAGAGACCTATACTACACAGAGAGAGAGAGAGATAGAGAGACCTATACTACACACAGAGAGAGAGAGCTGGTAGCTGGTCAGGGTGGTCATTTTGGCGCTGTAATTTGGATCATTCTGATCAGATATGAGATCTTCTGGTCCTGATGTTGCTGAGTGTTAGAGTGTGTTAGTGAGGACCTGCGTGACCATCTGAGTGAGTGGACTGATGTCTCTGGTCCTGCAGAGCTTTAATTGGGTTTTATGGCCATTTCTCTCAGTTGATTGATGGCCTGTTGAACATTCCCAGGATGAGAGGAACTGAGTGTGATTCCTAAAGAAATGGAGTTGGAGGATTTTCATTTCTACCTCATTTAAATGTGTGTTTGGTTCTCTGAGGTCTGGATCTTTTATGAACATCATAATCTTGGTCTTTTTCAGGTTTGGCAGTACTGCTCCAGCAGGTCCAGGTTCTGCTGCAGACCCTGCTCTGTGGGGTACAGCAGGACCAGGTCGTCTGTATAGAGCAGGAGATTGATCTCCACGTCGTGCAGAGTGAGATGGGAGCTGGAGACTCTTCTGGTATTTTAACCAGTTGGTTTATATAGATGCTGAATGTTGGGCTTAAACAGCAGCTCCTGAGTTTGTTTGGACACTGTGCTCCATAAGGAAGTTCAGGTGGTCGGTGGACTGTTCTCGGTCACTGCTGTGTCTGATCCACTCGTACCAGCAACACACACTAACACACCACCACCATGTCAGTGTGACTGCAGTGCTGAGAATGACCCACCACCCACATCATATCTGCTCTATCATTTTGTGTTTATGTTTATGTAATATCTGATCGGTGGACTCTGTTACCAGATCCAGTAAATGTTTGCACCGTGAGATCACCGTGATGACCTCCAATCACTTCCTAAAGGAAGAGAGCCATTCCACAGCAGGAATGCTCCACTCCACCGCTCTACAGCGAACCCTCAGAGCAGAGCTGCACAGCTAAACGTGTGTGTGATTCAGCGCATCGCTGAGTGGGCGTAGAAGAGACGAGGATATTTCGAATGCAGGGAAAAGTGGCGTGTGGGCGCCGATGAGCGCCGCAGCCGGCAAATGGAGCACCTGGGATGTTCTCGTTTATGTAAGGATCTGATGTGATGAGGCCTTGAACTCTCCTCCATCCAGGACCTCTGAGTGGAGCGCGGGGGCGGCACTGATGCTCCAGCCCCAAAACACTGGCCATTTGTTCATGCATGCATCGCTTTTCCCTCAGATAGTGCAAAAGCAGTGTCCATGCATATTTACAGACAGGGACATACTGCACAACAGGACAACAGAAGGGGACAATGGCTCGTGTACTCCTAAGGCTTATAATAAATATACACTCACAGTCTAAATGAGACCACCACAGAGCAGGTATGATGTGGGTGGTGGGTCATTCTCAGCACTGCAGTCACACTGACATGGTGGTGGTGTGTTAGTGTGAGTTGCTGGTACGAGTGGATCAGATGCATCAGTGCTGCTGGACTGTTTAAACCCCTCAGTGTCACTGCTGGACCGAGAACAGTCCACCAACCAGAAACGTCCAGCCGACAGCGTCCTTTGGGCAGCGTCCTGTGAGCAGCGTCCTGTGAGCAGCGTCCTGTGAGCAGCGTCCTGTGAGCATTGATGAAGGACTAGAGGACGACCAACATTGAGAATGCACTCCAGGCCAACAAATGAGAACTGAGTTTTAAATCAGTCAGGTCAAGAATTTAGGTGTCCATATTTTAAAAAAAGATGTGTGTAGGACTGAACACACTGAGCTTCACTGGATACCCTATAATGAAAAGGTGCATGCAGAATCAATCAACCGACTGCAATGGTGCCGTACCAGTCACTCATGGAGTCACTCACAATGGCAGCAATCATCTTCAGTGACGAGTCCCATTTTGTCTCGGTGGAGACGACCAAAGAATCTGTGTGTGGAGGCACCGTGGTCAGCATTGTTATGCATCAAACGTCCAGAAGGTCTGGTCGCGGTTTCATATGATGCCAGATCTTCATTACAGACACTTTAACAGACCAACGTTACGTTAATGAGGTTCTGCAACCAGTGGTTCTACCTTTCCTGAACACACACACTGCTGCCATCTCAAGATCTCATCTTGAAGACACAGATACTACGCCGTGGTTGGTCTCATCTCCAGACCTGTCCCTGATTGAAAATGTGTGGACCCTATTGGACGCTCTATCAACACTCCACCCCTACCACACCATCTGCAGAACTGAGTGAGAACATTCAAGCTGGGATGGATCATCACAGGACACCATTAGGAACCTCTACACCTCCATGCAGAGACGTCTGGCGTGTTGAGTTAAACCCGACGCCGTCCTGAGAGACACCACTTCTGTATGAGTAGATCAATAAATATTGATCAGATCAGACTACAGTTATCATCAGATATTGATCCTGATCACCTTCATCTTCCTTCACAACAGCACTGCAGTCCCACATGTCCTTCTGGGGGATTTCTTTCAGGATGAGTGTTTAGAGTCCAGCCATTACAGCAAGAACCGAGACATTTTAAATACTGATGTTGTTCAGAAATACAGCCTCATTGTTTCAACTACAGTATCAATGCCAATCATCAACCAACCCGCACTCTCGGTTCATACAGAACCCGCCCAGAACCAGGGCTGGACCTCAGAACGGTACCGTTATATCACATACAATAAAAACCAGAGAAATGCTTCTCGATGAACAAATAAACACAGACACAGTGAAGTCTGGAGGAACGTTTTTATAACTACTTTGTTAAAAGTTCAGATGTATATACATGGTATATTATTTCAATCTGGAAACAACAGCCGTAATCCCTCTAAAATCATATAAGCACAAATGGAGAACATCTGAAGCCCCTTTCACACTGATCAGGAATGGGTTTAGTGTGAACACAGATCTACAGTCAGACCCAGAACACCTTCATAAATGAACAGGGAGTCAAACCGCGTTGGCTTCTTTTTCACAGTCCAGCTGTCAGTGTTGCCGGAGTGTGTTCTGTACAGTTCTCAGGTCAAACCGCTTTAGAGAAGCACTGAACTGCTGCAGGGCTGCAGAGATGATGCAGAAGCACAACGCTTCTCTGGTACCGTTCTGTGACAAACGTGTTTGGACATGATTCAGAAACCAAGGAGCTGTTCGTGCTGAGGACGTCACGCCCTGTTCGATGGTTCGCATTTACATCCCATAAAATCCAGTTTAAGGCCGGTCGTAGCTGGTTTGGAGCGTGAGGGGCTATTGATTAGACGGTTAGTTTGATCAGAAGGATTCCAATATTCCTGCTGTTCCTTTGATGATCTTCTCAATACTGAAACAATTTTCCAAATAAAGAAATAATAAAAGAAAGAAAGGAGGTCAAACCACATGTATGACGTCAACTTCAAGGAAAATTACCCATCTGTGCACACACACACACACACACAGACACACGCACACGCACAGACACACGCACACGCACGCACGCACACACACACACACACGCACACACACACGCACACAAATGACCAAATGAAATAGCTGGGCAGCGCTGAATACGGACGCTGTGATGAAAGCTTATAAACACAGTGGCACACCGAGGAAGTCTTCTCAATGTCACCGTTAAAATGTCGAACAGTTATCCGAGTTGGGGGTTCTGGAGGGGTGGGGGACGACTTGAAGCACTAAGACCCTTGGTCACATTTGCACAGACTCTGGAGAATCACATCCTCATTCACACCATCACAAATGACACGTAACAGGCTTGGACGAGACCGTCCAACGAATGAACGCTTCTCTATGCAACACATTTCTGCCTCCACTCACAGATGGCTGGTGCTCTGTTTCTCACTCTCTCACTCTCTCTCACTCTCTCTCTGTGATGCTCAGCACAGTCAATCAAGTCCATCCTTATTAGAAATTCCTTTTATGTGCTAAAAACATTCTCACAGTATAGTGTGTGACGCGAAACGCTCCATGCATCCCACTGTTCGCTGCTGCAGTCAGACAGTCCAGTCCTGAAGCGAGCAGGACCTTCTACTGGAGTCCAAGGTCCACACTGCTCGCAAATTCAGTCAGCTCACAAAAGTGTCTTCCGTTTCATTTGTTTCCACCTCAGTTCAGGTTCAATAAATAGTAGAAAAATAATCCTTTTCATCTTCATTTGTTTGTCGTTAAAAAATCTGAGATGCTTTGTGGCAGCGGCGGGTAATTCAGGTCCAGTAAGTCAAAATCGAGCCCAGGATTGTGTTCTGACCGTCTGGGTGGAGTGAGGGCCTTATTATTCTACACATGACCAAACCTACTATAAAGAGGTGGACCTGGATTACCCAGAGGTCCGAAGAGTAAAAATACGGCCCAGGATTGTGTTCTGACCGCCTGTGTGGCTGCGTGTGTGTCGCTGCACAAGCAGTCGGGAAACAGAATCCCGGGCCAGATCTGACTTGCCAGACCTGAAACACCCAACCCTGCTTTGTGGCACTTAAAACAAGTGCAAATCTGCCGCTCCGCCTCGAAAAGGCTCCGTGAGGGGGCACTGCGACGTCCGGGCATTCCCTCATCAGAGAGCATTCCTGCAGGAGGGCTCGGTCCTGTCCTTTGCTCTCGGAGGGGGTGCAGCACCTGCCGCGAGGGCTGAAGGGCGTGTGAAGGATAAGGGCAGGGCTGGAGTGAAGTGGCATCAAAGGTGGAACACCATAGGGGGGTGGGGAGTGGCGGTTCGGGCAGGGGAGGGGCCTCAGCACTCCGCATCCACACTGTGAACTGTGACGGCTGCTTGCAGGTGGTGTGTGTGGGGGTGCAGCGGGTGGTGTGCGTGCGTGTGCCGGTAGGGGTAGAATTTGTGGCTGAGCAGGGCAGCAGTCTGCGGCGGCGTGTCCAAGTCCAGGTCCTCGTCGTGATTACCCACGTCCACTCCAGCTGAGAGGGGGTCATTGTTGCAGGGTGGATTCTCGCTGTCCTCCTGCGGGCTCATGGTGCTGTAACCTGAAGACACACACAAACAGTGTAAACGCACCGGGAGGGGCTGGGATACCAAACGAGGGTAGTACAGTTGCCCCCAGCGATTATTCCCATAACCGAACTGAACACCTACAGAACATCGTGTCTTCTGCAGGTCCCTGACTCTGCTCTGTCACAGTGAAGCCAACAGCAGAAGTCATACTGTCCCCTGAGGTTTGCTGTTTGGTTCTGCAGTCTTATTAAAACACCGTTTGCCAGATATAAATATTACAGAGCCCGTGTGTTTTTAAGCAAAGTAATGCGTCAACATATCAGCCAATAATAAAGTGTTGATGACTAAACCTGGTTGACTAATCAGTGCAGAGTCTGAACCCATCATACAGCATCTACTCATATATATAAATAAATCCATAAATTACACACTCACACACACTCACACACACTCACACACACTCACACACACTCACACACAGTCACTCACTCACTCACTCACACACTCACTCACACACTCACTCACTCACTCACTCACTCACTCACACACTCACACACTCACACACTCACACACTCACACACTCACACACTCACTCACACACACACTCACTCACACACTCACTCACACACACACTCACACACTCACACACACACACACACACACACACACACACACACACACACACACACACACACACACACACACACAAATCTGCAGTTCTGTAGTGAATGAAGATGAAGGTGATCAGGATCAATAACTGATGATAACTGTAGTCTGATCCGATCAATATTTATTGATCTACTCATACAGAAGTGGTGTCTCTCAGGACGGCGTCGGGTTTAACGCAACACGCCAGACGTCTCTGCATGGAGGTGTAGAGGTTCCTAATGGTGTCCTGTGATGATCCATCCCATGCAGCTTGAATGTTCTCACTCAGTTCTGCAGATGGTGTGGTAGGGGTGGAGTGTTGATAGAGCGTCCAACACGCCGGACGTCTCTGCATGGAGGTGTAGATGTTCCTAATGGTATATATAGTTTTGGTCTCATCTAGGAATGACTATCAAACAGCGTGCCTTCGATCTCCATCCCTCTAACTCTGCTGGAGTTACACAACCTCCTCATTAATTTAATCACTCTTCCAATCTCTTCCTTCCTTCATCTACCGGGAATAGAGCATTCCCGCTCTTACACTTCTCCTCAACACCACTCTACACCTCCTCAAACATCTACTTAAAAGCAATGTTTCACCACAGTAACCATCCGAACAGCACACGTGCTGAACTCAGAGGGGATTTTAAAAAAGCACGGAGGTGGATTTGAGCAGAGAATCCTGAAGCCTCTATGAAATGGCTCTCAGTGTAGCTCAGTGGCTGTTGGTCTCTGACGGATTACAGACGACAGCGAGGTGAGACAGATCCGTGCGTTTGGACTAAGCTGACTGGGACGTTCCCCAGGAGCAGAATCCAACTCGGGAAGATCTCTCGGAGCCGGAGACAATTCCAGCAATTTCAACCAAACTAAAGTCCGGAGCACATTGTGAAGACGTTCAATAAATCACTACTTATTTCATGAACATTCAGCTCACTTAAGACACACTCATTGCTGACACACGTGTGCAAATGCACCACAGCTTGTCTAGTCCCTGTGGAGAAGTGCTGCCAATAGAATAGGACTCTGAAGCAGATAAACAAACATGACTCTATCGTCTCCATGTCTGATGGAGGAGTGGGTTCTGAACTGGATTACTCGCCGGCAGTTCAGGAAGGTCCTGGTCGTGTAGGGTTTGCAGTGTGTTTTATGTGAATCATGTCTGTAGATTTGACCTCACAGAACTTACTGCTTCACTGTCATAGCTGATAAATAAGGCCGGGGGTTAAAGGGGTTAAAGAAAAATTGATAGGAGGACGAGGAGGGAATATTAACCAGCCCGTCCAGTGTGAATGACCCACTGTCCCTGCCCGGCCCTGACGCAGATGAATGTTTACATTCTGTACGAGTTCGATCGGCTCAGTATTAAAGCAGCGCGGTACTGAAGCGCTACCTGACGCCGTGGGAAACATGATAATCAATCATTCTTTAAGGCAACTTGTCCTTGGAAAAAACATTCCGATATCAAAGCAAACCCACATTTTCAAGGTGCAGCTGAGCTTTTCTGATAGAAGACTAATCTTCGGTCAGAAAGGTTCTTTGAAACTCTGAAGCAAACAGTCAGAAACACAGCTGCAGGCAAGCACAACACTGAGTTGGTGGAGCAGCAGTGAGTCAGAGCACACTGCAGAAACCTCAAAGGCTGTGTTCCAACACGCGTGTTCACACACACACACACACACACACACACACACACACACACACACACACACACACACACACACACACACACACACACACACAGAATCGATTCTGCTTTTAAAAGTGACCCCTTGAGCTGGATGGGTGAGTAGCTGGTGGGAGGTGACCTTTGGCTGGGCAGAATAAAAATACAGAATAAAGTTAGGCTTTGTCTCTCTTCACCGCCTCTTTCCGTTCTCTCTACCTCTAACATTTCCACTTCTCTTTCGTTTGCCCTGTTCGCACCTCCCTCTCTCTCTCCGTGTGCACCGGAGCTGGGGTTTCTCTCTCTGATGACTTTACGACGATCCCTTCCTGTACGAGGCAGATTCATTGCTGTAACAGCGGTCAGGTGTTCTCCAATCGTAGACTTCTTACAGAGAGGAGCTTCCTGGCTCTGGCAAACAACGTGACAACTGCGGAGAACACGGACAACCACAGGTACCGCGTGTCGGCTTCGCCTGCCATGTTGTGCCGGTTGCAGCTGGACGAACGCCGTGGATAAAGACGTTGCACAACAGAGACACAATTACTACAAAATACTGACTTAACCTACAATCAATGAACATGACCTCGATCATTCTGATGAGTGATGTTAACCATCGTGGTGAACTGAGCCAGTCGCGTTGTTCTCTCGTCTGCTTTGTGTCAGACGGCACCATCTACAGTGCAGGAAACCAGGGCAGGGGGTTCCTCAAGACACACAGAAGAGACAAATCCCACATCCCGGCTCCACAGATCAGCAGCACTAGTCTGGAATACAACTGCCAAGGACCGCTGTGGACTACTGCTGCAGTCCTTCACGTCACTTATTCATGAGACACAAGGACATTTATAACCTGTGTGTCGCCTGTTTCAGAGCACAAACGCATCGCGAGAGGGTTCGACAACCCATATCAACTCATCAAACACCGATCAGCACGTGGAACCGAACCACGTATTCTGTCACTACATGAGAGAAGCTCAACGGTGCCTTTGTTGTTGGATGATTTGTGAATGAGTTTCTTTAAACACTTCATTATTTAATAATAATCGATGAACCAGGTTTGTTAGTTCATAGTCTTTACGTTGATCTGGAGCTCAGGTTCCCCGAGAGAACCCTACCAAAGTGGGGAATTAAGTTCTACCTGATCTAATGGAACAGAATGTGTGCTACTACGGCACAGTTGTAGAAAAGAGAAGATAACTTTCCAGTTCTGTACACACACACACACACACACACACACACACACACACACACACACACACACACACACCTATAATTCACACAAAACACCATTCCCCCTAAATGAGGGCTGGACCAGTGGAACTCTCTTGGCCTCCTGGTCATTTTGTATCTGAAGTAATGAACACTCACAGCCAGATCTGGAAACTGTTCAGGATCATCAGGGAATGAAGAACTAATCCATCATTCCCAGTTAATGACAGTGTGGCTGATGGTGTTCTATGATAATCAATAAAACATCTTTCAATGGAGATCATCTTCTCTTCTCTCCTTTCAATGACAATGTTTATAAACCTATAATGAAGATAATATTCAATACAATTTAAAACATACATACATAACAATCAACCATAACATTAGGACCACCTCCTCCTTTCTCCTCTCACTGTCCATCCTATCAGCTCCTCTGATCATCCATGATCGTGGTTCTATAAATCCAGACTGTAGTTCATCTGTTTCTCTGCAGACTTTATTCTCCTCCTTTCACCCTGATCTTCAATGATCAGGACCCCTCAGGATGTGGGACGCCGTCGGCTGGATGTTTCTGGTTGGTGGACTGTTGTCAGTACAGTGGTGACACTGAGGGGTTTAAACACTCCAGGAGCACTGCTCCTGTGGGGTCCTGATCATTGAAGATCAGGGTGAAAGGAGGAGAATAAAGTCTGCAGAGAAACAGATGAACTACAGTCTGGAATTATAGAACCACAAAGAGCTCCTGTGTGGTCAGAGGAGCTGATAGAGTGGACAGTGTAGAAAAAAGGAGGTATAATCCTATAGTTGATTGGTGTACACACACACACACACACACACACACACACACACACACACACACACTCTCTTACCATGGTCGCTCTCTGTTCCTGATCTGCCCCAGTACCTCCGCCTGCGCTCAGGGCTGTGTGTGTGTCTTTCAATGACCGCAGCAATGAAGCGTGTGTTACTGACTGTACAGAGAAAATGAAGTTAATAAAGTAAAACGAAGCCCATGAGACACATTTTACTGACTGAGACAACCAGAACGACAGCACGGTGAAGACCTGCCCAAACGACTCTGCAGGACGGAAAAAGACGCTCTTACTTATTCCTCTGTCCTCATGACTATCCTCATCTCTCTCATCACGCTCATTGTCCAGGTTGGACATCCGTACAGACATCTCTGTGCAGGGAGAAGGTGCGAGAGATTGTGATTAAGAGACAGAAAGGGCAGAGCAGACCGTCTAAACACATTCCACATTATAATACAATTAAGTGCCAATCAGTCCAGCGTCCCCCGAGTGAGAACGGGGAAGAGTGGTTCAATCCACGGCTACTGTTGCGGATAATCTTCAAACTGGTGAACGTTCAGGAGACAATTAAAGACACTAATGAAGACTATTCACAGGAGCGTGTCGGCGCTTCAGCTCATTCAAAAGCACAGCAGCGATTCACGCAAAGGTAAACCCTCATAGGACAAAGCTTTTGTTTATTTCCCCACAAGAAGGACAGCTTCTGTCACTGGATAATTAAAGTAAGTAAGTCTGAGTGAATAAAATCAAACTGCACACGGCGTCGCCGCTCTCCATCCTAAACACAGACCCGTCAAAAGTGGTCAAAAGGGTGAGAGCTGCTCCAACACTGTCCAGTTTTCCAACTATCGACTCCGACTGACACAACATTCTGCAGAGCAGAGGCAGCACAGACTCGGACAGACGCAGAACCTGGGCTGAATTTCAGAGGTATAAACGGTTTAACAGGAAACAGTCAGAACTGCTCCAAAGACAGATGATAACGGTCGGAACCTTTCCACTGTAAGCAGGGAGATACTAGGTTTTGGACCATGTGGTATGAACAGGTGACTCCATCTTCAAGAATCAGCCCTAAACAGTAGTTGATGGAATCCGTGCTCCAGTGTGTGAGGACGACCGTGAGGGATCTGAGTGAGTGAATGACTTTAAGTCCGTCTCTCTGAAGCGCCGTGGTAATCTCCCCTCATCATCTCGTTAACCGAGCGGGTCGCCGACGGTGATTTGAGAAGGTCACTATGTTAAGCAGCCGGCTTTAGTTAATTCAATCATCTTCAAAGCTTGTTTTTCCCAAGTCACTGTGGATCAGGCACAGACGAGGGTCAGGCTCTTCATCCCCGTGTAAACCGTACATCTCAGAAAACTGAATATACTATACGGGCAAAGGTATTGGGACACCTGCTCATTCACGGTCTCTTCTGAAATCAAGGCTATTATAAACAGTTTCTCCTGCTTTTGTTGTCCAGTGAAGACATTCTTTATCTCACATTGCTGTGAGGATCTGATTGCAAACAACCTGAATATCATTATTTGTATTATTTACATCAGTATTATCCCTTCTCGGGACTTTTACTTTGAAATTTGAACACTGTGACAGCAAAGAAAGAGCACAAACAGCCCCTCCTTTCTCATTTTCCTCTATAACCCAATACCTGGATCACTGACGTCATTAGCCCCGCCCCCAGTTCAGGAGAGGAACTGGTTCTTTTTGTTTTGATATGAAGCTCTAAGTGTTCGACTACTAGCCTTCATATCCTTCATATCTCACCCGAATCCCGTAACAACATTCCTCACATTTCTTCCTTCAGCTGTGTTTTCTGGGATGGTCTGTATGTTATTTTGATCAAGAGCCCAAACAGCATTTATTTCTCCTTTTGAAACAGCCTTGAACCTCCTGCCTGCAGCTCAGAGAAGCCTTTGTGTAAAGGTTTCCGCGGCTCTCGCTCACCTTGCGCGGCCAGAGGGGACATGTGCTGATGACTCCGGCGGTGGATCTGGTGTCTGTAGGCATACACAGCCAAAACCAGCACCATTATGCATCCCATAATGCCTCCTGCAACCGGCCCCACGGGTGCACTCTTTATCATGTTCAAAGACGCCACCTCTTCATCTGCACAAGGACAGAGGAAAGAAAAGCAAGGGCACGAGAGAATATAGAGTTATACACAAAGGAGGGTTGTCCAGGTAACCGCAGGACATTCCGATCTACGGACATATTCGGGGTTTTATGAAGGAATACTTTCCTCTTCGGTCTAAAAACAGCACAGTTTAACATTATTTTGAAATCAGACGAGTCCATATCAACAGTCTGAAGATCTCTGAAGTGCAAGCTCACCCAAAAGACCCAAACCATCCACATAAGGACTCTTAGCACCAACAATTCCACCGAAACACTCCTTCTGTAGGGCACAGTAAGGTTTGTCCAGGTGGGTTTTTCCATCGCTGTCCACCATGCACCACTCGCAGTCCAGGACACCAAAGCAGTCACTGCGCGCACACACACACACACACACACACACACACACACACACGTATATATAAAAAGTGTTAAAATGAAAGCAGATGTTCTGTGATTTGTACCAATCAGACACCTCTGTAAAATCAACACTGAGAACATCTGCGAGGGGTTTCAAGTGGCTCTGTGATCTAATGCTGCAACACTATGATCCACGTTTCACATCCCAGCAATGACGCAATGGAGGCAGTTCAGAAAAAGGCGGGGCTAACTTCACATGTATCGGAGGATGCATGTGCTTGTCTTCACCCTTCCAGTGTCGGGAGCATCGATATGACGAGAACAAAAAAAGCAATAAAACAATAATAATAATAAACAGAAAATCTATTTATCAGATATTTGTGAGACATGTGTCAGGAAAAGGGGACGTGGCCCAGCACAGCAGACACACACTGCTCCTCAGCTTGGCCGTGCAGCCCGAAGTGCTCCCTCGTCCTCATCGGCTGGAGGTGCTATGTGCAGCACAGAGGGAGGACCTAACCCTTTGATTTTGAGATAGATGTCCAGCTAGATCAATTCTGCCCAACCTGGCTCTCCACGTCCCTGGTCCTCTCTTAAACTACTGTTTCTCAAACACTGTCCCGCACATTTAGTAGATTTCCTGCTCCCAGCACACCTGAATCATCTAATCAGCTCATTAACAAGCCCTTTCAGAGCTGCAGGGGATCCTCTAAAATGTGCAGGGCAACTGACCTACACAAGGGGGCAGTGTTCAACACAAAATCAGCTCTGAGTAACAATCTGCTGAGGAACCCGAATGACAGCAGTCGAAGTACGGACTGTGTCCAGAGCCTGTGGTAACGTAGTGCTGTAACGTCAAGGAGAAGGGTGGACGGACCTGCTGGTGAAGCGCTGGCTGCAGCGAGTGTTGATGCATTGAGGGAGAGTGTCCTGCAGACTGGGCTCAATCACAGTCATGGACAAGGGTTCCTGATGTACCTCACAGCTTGGGTTCCTGGAGACACACAGAGATTCCTCAACAACAAAGCAAGTGATTATAAAAGACAATAATAAATATGCTTCCCTACACGACTTTCAGCTTCAAAACACTGTAGAGCTGCTAAACTGGGACTTCAATCTTTCAGGATTCTGCAGAGCATATTTTAATCCAATGAGCTCAGCAGACGAGCACTGTGAAGTGTTTCTCCTGCAGGGAATAATGAACAGATTGTCTTTTATTAGATGCGTGCCAACGGAGTAACGCTCAACTGCTCAGCAGACTCAGGTGGATGGTTGTCTATTCACCGTGACAAAAGGAAAACACGATGAAAGGGAATTGTGGAGCTGTGCAGGATTCCTTTCCAATCTCAGGGGGTTAATCAGTTATGACTGCTCACAAACCCTCACAACCTTCTAAATGAAAGGTCTTATTTCACACACGTCCTCGAGTTCAGGATCACCCTTAAAATAAACGTGGGTGCTGTGAGAGGACGTACCTGTTCTCTGCATTAGTGAGATTGCCCGTACACTCGTTGACCTCCAGGGGGCACTCACAGGGACATTCACACTCATTCTGCTCCATTCTGAGGAGAAAACGGAATGAACATCAGCAGTCAGTCTGTGCTTTATCTGCTTCTTCCTGAAGAGGTTGATCCACAGCAGACCTGGAATCATCAGGCCCAGGGCAGGAATACCCCCTGAACAGGGTGCCAGTACATCATTAATACACACACACACACACACACACACACACACACACACACACACACACACACACACACACACACACACAGCCAGGGTGCAATTTACCACAGCCAGTTCACCTACCATGTGGATTTTTGAGAGGCGGGATGAAACTGGAGTACCCAGAGGAAACCCTCACGGACACGGGGAGAAGGTACCCGAGACGGGAGAGAACCCACAGCCCCAGAATAAACATCATCTCAGCCCATAATGGGAATTGTGTGTATATATTTTATACTCTCTCTGTAGAATGTTATGAATTTGGGCTTTTGAATAATGAAAGTCATAAAATCCATTATTAATTTTATGATTAATTATTGGAAAAACTGACTCAATAATCTGTGTTTATATAAGCAGACAGAGTGACGTATCACTAACTATAATAAACATAATATAATATATAATTATAATATATTATAATATAATAAACTCACCGGTGGCAGTTCAGACAGAGGCGGTCCACTGTGCTGCACGCACAGAACGCAAGAGAATCGCACGTCTCATTCACGATTCCCGCAAAGGCGTTGGTTCCCGGAATCCGAGTGAGACGGTACTTGGAACAGTGACTGCCGTGAACCAGATTTGTCAGATCACCCTGGAGAACACACAGCAAACTTAAATCATCATGAATTAAATACAAAAACACTGAAATGACTCTGTTCATAATGCAGTCCTGGGAGTAAGTTAGGACACCTCATCAACCTGAACACGTACAACTGAAGACATGTTCAAATGTAAATTTCTGGTCAGAAAAAGAGAATCAGGTGTAAATTCGTGGAGCATCGTTAGAGAGGACCTTATGAGAAGATAGAGAAGAATAAAGCCTCGCAGCACTGGGCTGTGGAGCAGGAGACCTGACTGCGGAGGAGCTCCAGACATACATCATCTGATACAATCATCCAATGCCATCAAATCCTCACAGCTTAGTACAGCCAAACAAACCTGTAGTTTAACCCATCACATCATAAGCACAGCTGAACCATCAGCTGTCCACACACCGCTGAAATTACAGTCTTACCCACCAGGTGGCGCTACAATGCAAACAATGAGAGAAACTCCACCCATCTGTTTAAGAGGCTCAATCGGGCCAGACTGCATTAGAAGATCAGAACCAGAATCGGCGCTGTGGATCGGACAGCTGTGTGCTGCTCCACTCACCACAATGCTGGTGTTGAACTTGTAGAAGCGCTGCACAGTTCGGTCACTGAAGCTGTTACACAAGTTCTTCTTCACAAAGTTCGGGTGGTTCAGGATGTCGTTGGCCACGAGGGGCTCCTGCACCAACAACAATACACTGCTGTAATACTTCAATCAATCAATCAGTCAATCAATCAATCAATCAATCAATCAATCAATCAATCAATCAATCAGTCAATCAGTCAATCAGTCAATCAATCAATCAATCAATCAAACAATCAAACACTCAATCAAACACTCAATCAATCAAACACTCAATCAATCAATCAAACACTCAATCAAACACTCAATCAATCAAACACTCAATCAATCAAACACTCAATCAATCAAACACTCAATCTCATAATTATATTTTTATTTATTAAGGACGAAACCGTAATGTATATAAATTTAACAAAATAATAAAAATATTGTTTAAAAAAATAATTAAAAAATAATCTATAATGTATAACCTGAGAAAAACAGAAACGAAATATATATTTAATTAAATAATAAAATAAAATTATTAAACATTCAAAGAGAAAATACAATAAAATAACACCAGGAATAATAACAAACAAATTAAAATAATAAATAAATAATAAATAAGTCAATTAAAGAGTAAAACAGTGAAGGTGCTTAAACATTTTTTAAGTTTTTAAGTTTAAAATGGTTTAAAAAAATCAATAAATGATCATTACTGCACTAATAAATATGTTCCCGCAACAGTGATTTATTTATTTATTTATACATTATTTACAGCGTTTGTAAAAGAGTGACAATTACAGAAATAAACTCACTGAATGTAAATAAAATCTGTATAATCTTATGATGTTGCAATATAATAATGTCAGAATTCAATGTTAGTTGTATAATTTTATATTAAAATGTGAATTCTATTGACAGAAATGAACTAAATCTTGATTATAAATTCCAGCCCTAAACGGTCGAGTGACCCCATAAATAAATACATCAGAAAAACATTTACAGAACGTACAGAAACACAACTGAACAGAAGACAGAACAGTGACTCTACCTTATGGGTGATGTGCTGCTGTTCTGCTGGAGCATGACCCTTGGGGTCGATCAGGGTTGGGTGGGCCACCAGGTAGCCTCTGTCCTCCATAATAAAACATCTAGAAGCACAGACACAGAGACAGACACAGAGACAGAGACAGAGACAGGTCAGCCATTCTATCAGTCACCCCAAAACCCATCCGAGTCAGAGACGCGGCATTTCGGCTCCTGACTGGAAGCCCGTAGATGAAGGACAGTGTAAAAGGGGGATCTGATCTTTGGAAGGCTACCAGCTGAACTTTGGAGCAGAAAGCTGGCGAGGTGGGTGAGGGGAACATGATGGAAATAACTTACAACAGCACATTTCTAACAGACGGGACAATAATGGAATGTATTGTGACAACATTAGGCTCATACACGCACTTAAAGGAAGGAATGCAATCGTCCAAAGGCGCGGGCGCAGGGGGCGTGTCCCACTTTCTTTAGAGATCCTCAGATCCATGAGGCAGCTCAGAATAGTCCTCTTGTGCACAACACACCAGGCCATTCCACTCAACTAATCCTGTTTAATGGCCCTAGCATTCAGAGCTCAGGGAACACTGAGGCCTAACCCTTTCTGAAGCGCGAGAGAGCGAGAGAGCGGCGATCGGGATACGGGTCGGGGTACGGGAGCGAGGAGGAGGAACGGAGCAGAGGACAGAACCAAGGAAAGCACAAGACGGGAGACAACTGGCACCTAACACAACAGGATGTGTCTGGAATGCGCTCCTAATCAGCTTATCTCCTTTTGTGTTTCACCAGTAATTCCCAAACTCTCGCGCTTTTCTCCTTCCAAACATTGCTCCGGTGATTATTATGAGAACCCTCTTCCTTTTTTTTTCTTTCTTAAAATCAACTTCTGTTCTCTCGTTCTCTTTTTTTAACCACCTCAACCTCTCTGAAGAATTCCCCCTCCTTTCCCCTCACCCCCTCTCACACCGCCTCCCCCTGCTCTCTCTTTCCCTCTAAAGGGAGAAGGAGGGCCTTGTGAATGCTCCTTTTTAAACACAGGCAAATCTGATTAGTTTTATATAAAGGAGTTTTAGAGAGCCTCCAGGCATTTCTCTGGACACCACGGCCGGAGAGCTGGAGCTTGGCAGGCAGGGGAGGGAGGGAGGGAGGGAGGGGGTGAGAGAGAGGGGCAGGGAGGGGCAGATTTACCGGATTTTGTTCCCCTTGTCCTGGTTGCAGATGGGCAGCAGGTCCAGCAGGACCTTATAGAAGTAGCGCAGTGTGAAGTCGATGCCCATCACTGCTACTGCATATCCCGGAGCCATCTGGGAACTAAAGGAGAGAAAAGGAGGAACGTTTGAGATGTGAAATCGGAAGAGAGTCGGAGAGGCTGCATCAGTGTCACAATGACGGAGCGTCTCTCTGAGATCATCAGATGTCTGGGTTATGAGACCGGGGGGAGGGGGGGGTGTCTGTCCACAGTCTTATGAACACCAGACCCTCAGGATTTCTGACCGTTTCAAACTCTTTCGTCATTCCTCTAAACAGACCTGTGCGTGCAAACATCAGCACATACAAAGCAGACTTCACGATAAGACCTGCGGTGATGCAGGAACTCAAAGACCTCAAACACTGACCTAGAGGCGTGGATTGTGTGGCTGATGGTGACCACGTAGCCAGCTCCACCAACGTCCAGGTACGGTCCAGTAAATGTGATAAGGCCAGGATTTGCCACAGCGTGAAGGTACCTACACAGAGCAAATGGTCAGTTGTCCTTCAGTTCAAAATCACCCAGATGGCTTTTGGGCCACTTAAATGTAGACCACATCTGGGCCAAACCTTCATCTGGGAAGTGCCCAACGGAACAACCAATGAGCAGTACAGCTGAGTAGTGCAGGTACCATGGAGTGGAAAAGCACCCTTCAATGATTATATCAAAGCCATGAAGAGATGATGGAATCTCTTTAATTCAGATAGAAAAATAAATAAAAATAATAAATCAACTCTTCTCTCCTTCCAGATCTATACAAGTAAAGAAAAACTAGAACCAGTTGTCCAACAAACTTTGTGTGAAGTGTGCAGCCTGGGGCTCTGTTCAGCACCAGCTCACAGGGAGTCTGGAAGTGTTTTAGAAGTGTGGAGACCTCCGCCCTCAGGCCCTAATCTCACCATTGTCTTCTAGTAGGGTCGAAGGCTTTGTCCATGAGTGAGCCAGGGTAAATCCGCAGCACCCCATTGGGCGTTGCTATGTAACGGCGCACAATGTAGCAGTTTAGGCTGCTCAGCTCCATGAGACTCATCCATTCGTCCGTCACATGACTGGTCGCCATCACATCGTTCCTGACAGAAGACTGGAGTACAAAGGAGAGACAGAGTTAGAGCATGCCAGGGTTCCTTTAAATCCGCTGTGGGAAGGTCCGCGATCCCTCCGCACAAAACCTCTCAGAAGAGAGAGAGAAACAGCGAGAACAGAAGTGCACTGAGGGACCGACGCTGTCTCTGTCTCTGTAACCTAACGCTGAAAGCACATGCACACAGTTAGGCTTTGATACTGATATACAGCCGTGTGGGAGCCGTGAGCAGGGTGTTACCACTGAGGTGGACAAAAGTTTAAGCATGTCTCGAGGCCTGCTGTGAAAGATGAGGTGCTTAGTAGTGCTGAGGCAGGCGGTGGTGTGCATGCATGTGAGTTTTCAGAGCGGGGACGACTAACAGGCGGCCATTTGTAAGTGCATTTGTTAAAGGAGGTAGTGGAGGGATGGTTGTTGTGGTGGTGGTGGTGGTGGTGGTGGAGGGATGGTTGTTGTGGTGGTGGTGGTGGTGGTGGTGGTGGTGGTGGAGGGATGGTTGTAGTGGTGGTGGTGGGGGGTGACACGTATTGCCACTTGGTGGGCAGTGAAATGTATATCCACGTATCTGATTACCTTCTGTGTGTGTCCCTCATGTCTGGGTTGAGTGAGAGGCCCAAGGTAGCATTGAACTAGGCTGTAGTTCAGACATACTTGTCTAACATTACGACCACCTCTTCCATCCTGATCTTCAATGGTCAGGACCCCACAGGACCACCACAGAGGGAACCAGCACTGTGATTAGAAGGTTGCCCGTTCAATTCGCTGAACTGTCCTGAACTGGCAGGACATGACTCAAGTGCCCTCGATCGAGGCACTTAACTCCCCAGCTGCTGCCTGCCCATCGCTCAGGGCAGGTGTACTCACTGCCCCCTAGTGTGTGAACTCACTGTGGACGGGTTACGGGCAGCACAGAGGGTCAGTATGCTCACTCTGTTTACAGGTGTGCATCAGTAACAGAAGCATAAACTGGGCTTTAGAAGTACGACTGTATTCGGGATACGGTGAAGGGTACAGAGGAGGGTATGAAGGAGGGTTACATTATAGCTACAGCAGTTACACTCAGTGTGTGTGTGTGTGTGTGTGTGTGTGTGTGTGTGTATACCTTCAGGCCTGGGTTGGCTATGAGGCGTGTATTGTCACTGAGGTAGGCAGTGTAATGCTCCACCATGCGCTTGGTTTCAGGCTGACTCAGGTGCTCGTAAGGAGAGGAGAAACTACCGGCGGAGAGCATAACTGTAGGACTCTCTGAGGACACAGACAGAGCAGTGAGCACTAGTTCCAAAAACAGTTCTTCATTCCTGTCCTGAACACGGCTGTAGGACCGTTATTCTTATTAATGTTCTTCGGTCCAGGAACATAAAACAGGTCAGCTGACGTGCAATAAATAGAATCCATCAGATCTGAATTACATTTACATGTAAATTATTGTATTTATTGTATATTGTACTGTTTCACACGTTGTCCACAGCTCTTACCAACAGTAGCAAGCTGTTTGAAGTGCAGGCAGGCGCTGGGCTGACCCAACAGGTCCAGTCTGTGGTACAGCAGCTTACTGCTGGGGGCTGTGTTAAGGTTCTTCAGGTGCTTGACTGGGATTTCTGGTTGAATGTAGACTATACACAGGATGAAGGAGGTGTCCTGGACCTACGGAGCCCACGCCGGAGACAACAAAATGGAGAAAGAGAGAGTTTGAACATTCAAAATACAGTTTAGTTCTTCATCTCTGAAAGAACAAGTAGGAAACGATGGCAAAATGAGTTCAGAAACAGGGTGATCTTAATGTTATGGCTGATCGCGGTAGACTTTGTGGGAAGTGCTGGAGCGCACTAATCCAGTGAGACAGTTACAGAGAGCAGTCCACAGTGATGTCACACGCTAGTGGAGGAGATGTCCTTACACTGCGAGTGTTTAATAGATCAGACCTCATGAGAAATGAGTTCTGCTCCATTACGTTATCGAGGTGCCTCCGGTTTGAAAATGAAACACGTTTAAGAGGGTTGTGGAGAACGTCAGAGTCAAATACAGAACAAGGGTCCAGACAGCGGATTGGCTCGGGAATCTTTGTCTTCAGTGATTCCTACAGATCTGACCACACTCTGGTAGACCAGTGTTTAAAGGCACTGGGAGCAGAACGGTCAGGGAGTCAGACTGGATTACAAACACTATAAAACAGTCATTTTCAGAAAAGTCCAGAAAACGAGTCCAGAATGTTCAGGTTATATAAACTTATTATATTAAATAATTATATAAAGCAGCTCATTTTATCTAAACTGTGGGACTGGATTATTAATACACACAAAGATCAGATCAGAATCGGATAACGGCTGATACTCAGCATTAAGACACGCTGATCGGATCACAATCAGCCGATACTCGTCATAAGAGACTCTGATCGGATCAGAATCAGCCGATACTCGTCATAAGAGACTCTGATCGGATCAGAATCAGCCGATACTCGTCATAAGAGACTCTGATCGGATCAGAATCAGCCGATACTCATCATAAGAGACTCTGATCGGATCACAATCAGCCGATACTCATCATAAGAGACGCTGATCGGATCACAATCAGCTGATAATCAGCTCCTCAGAGAAACGATAAGTCGATCTACTGACCGTCTCCCGTTAACTGAACTCAGCTGTGATCTGAATTTTAGTCCTGTTGAGATACACGTCCCTGGAACTTTCCAGACAGATGTTTCCTCAATAAAGATGGGTTCTGGGCACAGCTATGTTATTTAGTATCTGAGAATCGGAGTGAATATTAGATCATCTCCACATATGAACCACTTTCTGAATCAGATTGCCTTAACGTGCAGCGGCTCAAGCTCTGCTTGCATGATAAATGATATATTCATTATTTTACAGCAGAAACAGATTTGTGCAGTAGATCTGACCACTCTGGAAAGCAGACAATAACCCATAAAGTTTGTCCCTTTCGGAAAATGTCCCGGGAGTGCATAAATCTAGCTGTCTGGGAAAACTGGGGACTGAGCCAAATTCCCTTCCAACAGTTTTCGCTTCGCTGAGGTAACAGTGCTGCGTTAGGCGCCAGCGTGCGTCCATCTGCGGCCTCTCGAATAACCTAAAAGCACCAAGTGAAAGGCAGCTGGGGCAGCATCTGCGTACCAGTTTCCAGGCGTAGCTGACGTTGTATGCTTCTCGGCTGGGGTCGCGCAGACGATTCATGTGCCAGGACAGAGACGAGTTGATGGGTACAGATATGACCTGGCTCCCCAGAGGGAGACTGAAAAAACACCAATACATGTTATTAAAGACAGACCACAAACACACCACCAAGGCCTTAAAACGGAAAGCTCTCGCCTCAGAGAGTCCCTCACCTGAGGATGTTCTGGCGGACAGCAGCAAAGCCTGGAATGTTCTCATAGTGGATGATGTCTGTGTGAAGGGGAGCTTCAGTCATCAGGTAGGGACGAGTCAGCGAGGGGTGCATGAGGGTGTATCCTAACAAAACCAACCCAACAAAGCATTAACAACCAATTACAAACTGCTGTGCTGATCTGGCATCGTACCAAAGTGCACCTTGGCTGGACATCTTCACCAAGACAAAAGAGGGACTCCTCGCTGGTCCGACTGATTCCTTCTGGATGTAATTATATTATAAGATCCATTTATTTATAGATTTAATTTAACAGAGTTCAAACTTTCCCACATTTAAGTGCATCAAAGTCTGATATTGATGTCTACGTCCCTGCAGATCTTCAGGAAAATCCATTACAAGTCTTTGTTGTCCAATTAGTTCCATACACGGACAGAGAACCTCCAATATGAACAGTTCTGCTGTTCTTGCTCCGAGCAGCTGGCCTGAGGTCAGTCACGCTGGCTCACAGCCTGTGAATGTGCAACAGGTACTTTCCCCTGATGGACTGTTAAATGGGACTAATGGCCCTCAGTCCAGTGTCCTGAATCATTAGGACTGGCAGCACTGAGAGTGGACCTCCAAGTGAGGTTTGCAGAACAGCGTTTAGAGTAAAGACCATAAAGGCTGTGCTATATACTGCTGAAACCAGCTGGTTCCACAGGGTTCTACTGTAGGGCTTTCGAAACTGATGTGAATCCATAATATTTTAGTGCTGCAGCAGATTTCCTGAGGATACCTGGTGTACCACCTTGGGACGCTTCATGTCACCAGCCCAGATAATGTCCAAAAGGAGGACTGAACAGTAAATCTGAAAATGAGTCAGACATTCCAAAGCAAAATGTGTCTCATTCACAAAAATGTGTTTCTATTTTAATATCATTGATTGGTTTTGAGGGGAGAAGGCTGTTCATAATGATATGGCAGTTACCTTTATTATCTATGAGAAAGGTGTATGAGGCCAGTGAGTCCTGGTAGTAGGTTACATCTTCGAGAATATAGGCCAGGTTCACGTCCACCCCCACAACCCCCAACAGCAGGTTTGCAAAGTAACATGGCCGACTAACCGTCATAATGAAACCTACAGGACAGAAGAGAGACAGAGACCACAGGATCACATCTCACACACCGCAGGACTTTAAGATGTTCTGATCTTCTGCCATAAAACCACTGAACTGAACAGTTAAAAGGGCTGTAGGTTCAGTGTAACCAGCACATTGAAACATACACAGAGCTTTACAGATACAGGCACACGACTACACCGAGTCTATATACAGTCGTGAACAAGTGATGACACCCGTCAACATGATTTAACTGAACACACAACAGGACATGACTTTAAACTTCATTTATGAAACCTATTCATTAGAAAAGCAATTCTATTGTGAGGAAGAAGGACACGCCCACATTTATTACCACTTAAAATGTCTAAAATTCGAATCAGCTGATAATGTTCAGACCATCGTTACAGAGGAGTTTGGAGGAACCCGTCTGATTTAAACCTCAGACATTAGTTTGGTTTGCTCTTGATTGTTGAACTGAGTGGGATCATCATGGTCAGATCCAAAGAGCTCTCTGAGGCCTTCAGAAAGAAGGTTGAAGATGCAGATTCAGCCGTTGCACTGTCCAGAACATCCTTTACAAGTGGAGAACATTTAGAACATCTGCCCAAATGACTGAAAATTTCATTTCCATTTTATAAATGATGTTTAAAGATGTTCTTCAGGTGTGTGTGTTTAGTTAAATCACCTGCGTCTCTCAGTGTAGATACCCTGAAGATCAAACCTCTGTTTTAAACAGATCATGGGTGTATGTATGAATATGATTATGGATATACTCCACCACATTCTACACCCGTCTAGTGTGATGAATTAGTGTAGAGTCTGTAAAGAACTAAAGCGCTATATGGGGTCGCAGTGCTGCTTTGACTCACCATCACCCATCTGGTCTGCGTAGGGCAGGCTGAAGGAGGCCATGTCGATCATACGGTTGGGCAGGTTGATGTAGAAGCGGCCCACGCTGGTCTCTAGGTTACTGAGCTGGTTCAACACCATCATACTGCCCTTCACTACGGGAATCGGTGAACGGTCCGAAACGCCGTACTTGGCAGAGTTCTGCTCCGCCAAATCTCGCATAAATGCCAGCTCCTTCAGACCAGTCACTCCCTCTGTGAGAGATGTTCATGAGAAAGAGGACAGGAATGGTCATCGAGGACAATGATTCTCTCACACAGTACTTCAGGTTTACAGCACCGCTCCCCAAACAAGATCCACCTTAAAGGATTCCACCTTAAAAAACTGAAAAGAGATTCTACTGGTCTTCAATATAAAATAGATATTTAGACACTAAAGAATCGACAGGAAAATCGACTTCCACTGATCTACTGAGTATTTAATGATACATTAATGCAGGAGAACTCAACCTCAACTCAGCCCCTCATTTCAAGACTTGACCACTGCAACTCCCTTCTAACCGGTCTTCCACTGAGAACCATCAGACCCTTCAACTGATCCAGAAAACAGCGGCACGACTCGTCTTTAAAGCTCCACTGCCGCGTCCTTTCACTGGCTTCCTGTAGTTTAACATCAGATCCAGAACCCTGACGCTGGTCTACAAAACCTAAACTGGACCCTCTGTATTTGATGGAAATGGTCAAAACCCCATCTGTGCCAAGAGCCCTGCCAGCATCAACTGCAGCTGGGCTTGACCCACCGTCCCACAAAACACAATGTAGACAAGCACCCTGACTCTTTTCTGTCCTGGACCAAAGTGGAGACAGATATCTGTTCTGAAGAAATAAGATCTTCCAAAAAAAAGAAGCACATGCACACATGTTCAGGAGACCACAGCAGCCACCCCCAGAACAGAAACCTGCTCTACGCCACCGTTCTAATCAACTTCAATCATACTTCTGTCATCTGCACACAAAGGCCGCTTTCACGTCTTTCATGTCACTGAGTGGCCTTTGATGTGTTCTGCTGCTTTTCTCTCTCTTCCTTCAGATGTCCTGCATGTTAATGCTCCCGAAACCGAACTAATGTATGTTAATTACGGGCTCATACATGCAGGAGAGAGCCAGGTGAGGAGCGGTGGAGTGGAGAACACACAGGAACATGGGGCAGAGACAGTGAAGCACAGAGAGAAACACCCTAATATCATCAGTGTCTCCACAGTAACAGAGCCGTGTTGCAGGAGAGGAAGCTCTGAGATGTTACCGTTGATGAGAGCGTAGGTGAGGATCATGACGGAGTTGTTGAGGTGGCGGTTCTCTTCCTTTATCATGCTCAGAGTGGCCCTCTTCTCGTGCTCCGACGAGTCTCGCGAGGTGACGCCCGACGACAGGTAGATTATCACCATATCAGTGTCTGATTGAGGAGAGAAAGAGGACACATCACTGCAGGCCTCAGAGGACAGGGCAATAGAGCTAACGGTGTATTCACACTGCTCCGGCACGTTGACGAATGCGAACGCACCGACGGCCACACCTCCCATTGAACAGGAATGGGATGAACGGACGTGCCAGAGCAGCGGGAATGCAGTGCGAGACTCCATCTGTCAGGTGTCTTACTGCTCTGCTGTTTGCCGACACTGCTGGTGTTCCTCAGAAGCTGGAAGGCCTTCTGAAAGCCCATGGCATGCTGGGTGGGGCTGTCGGAGGCTTTAATGTTGTTGATGAAGGTGCTCATCTTCCTCTTGGTCTCACTGGTGGCAGGGGACAGAAAGCTCTTGTAGCACTGATCCAGGGAACAGGATCGAACTGCATCAGCTACCGTCAACACCGAGATCTGCAGTGAGAACAACGGTTAGGGTATGGTTTGAACCCAGTTCCAAATGAATATACACCCTGAGAAACATACGTGATGAAAACGTTTTCTGCACCTTAATGGAACGTTAAGTATTTGGGCACATAGACAGTTTTATTAGTTCACTAGACAGTGAACACGGAGTGATAAGAGACTCCCTGCTCTTACTGAGTTAATCGTCTCCAGCTGTTTAAAGACCCAGAGCAGCTCCGGCTTCCTTCTAACAGAGATGATGAAGATAAAGTGTTGAGTAACGAGTAACTCTCATAAAGCACAACGGGAACTGGTGTCCACTGAACTATGTCCACTGTTTTGGGAAAAGGACCGATTTTGCGTTCATAACCGCTGCGTTCAGGCTTGACGTAGTAGTGGGTGGGACGTACGTAAACTTTGGAAGGAGGATAAATATCTTCTGCTAAAGTCCAGAGATCAGACACCACTGGATACTGTCAGGGGTCTTGTAACCTGAGCTGTGCAGACTGTGGACCAACAGCAGTTTAGGCATTGTTCCTAATGTTTTGGCACACTGGTGAACACCAGCTTTGATGAAAACAGTCAGAAATCCTTAAATATCATTCTGTCATTTTCCAAATCCAATCATCTCACTAATTATATCATGATTATCTCAGAAGATTCCGATAAAATCTGATCTGCAGCCCTAAGTTGATCCGCACACACCTCCGAAGCGAGTGAAGGAGACTGTGGTCTCTGTTTCACGTTGTGGTGATGAAGTGTGGTTTGACTCACTTTGTCGTGTTCATCGATGGAGTTGAGGATGACGAGAGCGGCATCGCGAGCGATCTGGAGCTGCGTCTCGCTGACGGATGCACCGTGGTCTACGAGCACCACAACGTGCTTTGACTGTGGCCTCACCGCAGACACGTAGACAGGTCTGCCAAAACACAGACACCAGCACTTTAACCACCGTTAAATAAACAGCTCAGACTTACCTGAACTACGTCACTCAAAAACACAAAGACCAGACAAAGACTTCTCTCTTTATAGCGCAGAAACCTAATCTCCTGTCCAATTCCTGAGCTCTGCTGGTGGCCTGTAGTGTATTCATGTTCTCCCATCTTCACCTCCAGCTGTCCTCTCTATAGTGTTTGCACAACGGATCCAATTCTCTGGCATGTTGCCTTTGGGGGTTCTTCAAATATCAGCTGTGTTCTTAGAGACAGGAGAATTCTAAACGTGGAAAAGCAATTCTCTCTTCATCGTGTGTAAAAAAAAAAAAAAAAAAAGATGTCATTATTCCAGAACCTGCTAAGATGATATAGAACCTTTCCCCCAGAAGGACGTGTGGGACTGCAGTTCTGTAGTGAAGGAAGATGAAGGTGATCAGGATCAATAACTGATGATAACTGTAGTCTGATCTGATCAATATTTATTGATCTACTCATACAGAAGTGGTGTCTCTCAGGACGGCGTCGGGTTTAACGCAACACGCCAGACGTCTCTGCATGGAGGTGTAGAGGTTCCTAATGGTGTCCTGTGATGATCCATCTCATGCAGCTTGAATGTTCTCACTCAGTTCTGCAGATGGTGTGGTAGGGGTGGAGTGTTGATAGAGCGTCCAATAGCGTCCCACACATTTTCAGTCAGGGACAGGTCTGGAGATGAGACCGACCACGGCGTAGTATGTGTCTTCAAGACGAGATCTTGAGACGGCAGCAGTGTTAGTATTAGTGTGTTGCTGGTACGAGTGGATCAGACAAAGCAGTGCTGCTGGAGTGTTTAAACACTGTGTCCACTCACTGTCCACTCTATGAGACACTCCTACCGAGTGTCTCCACCTTGTAGATGTAAAGTCAGAGACAGAAGCTTTAGTCCACCACCATGTCAGTGTGAGTGCAGTGCTGAGAATGACCCACCACACACATATCTGCTCTGTGGTGTCTGTCTCTGTCTCTCTCTCTCTCTGTCTGTCTCTCTCTCTCTCTGTCTCTGTCTCTCTCTGTGTCTCTCTCTGTCTCTGTGTCTCTCTCTGTCTCTGTGTCTCTCTCTGTCTCTGTGTCTCTCTCTGTCTCTCTCTGTCTCTCTCTGTCTCTCTCTGTCTCTCATTTTTTAAAGAAATAGAAAAGACCCTGGTGCTGGTTTTGATTTTCACGCTGACCTTTAGTCCTAAGCTGTGAGACGCAGCTGACACACTACGCAATACTGCTGGAGAGCCTCTTGGCTGAGGTTTGGTGTAGTTAAGTGGCTCTAAATGAAAGAAAAATAAAGACTGCGTCCTCTGAACTTCAGACTGCATTCTCACTGACTTTACTCCCTGATCTCACAGTGTGTGTGTGTGTGTGTGTGTGTGTGTGTGTGTGTGTGTGTGTGTGTGTGTGTGTGTTCATTACTGCACCTGCTCCGGTGCTCGTATGTCGCCTTGCAGTGGAACTTGTGAGCAGGGAACACAGTGAAGATGCCCTCCTCTGAGCTGAAGTACTGCCACTTGATCCCAGGGTTGGACTTCAGGTTATCTGCCAGAACTAACAGAGAGAGAGAGAGAGAGAGAGAGAGAGAGAGAGAGAGAGAGAGAGAGAGAGAGACAGAGACAGAGAGACAAAGGAGCAGACAGGAGACAGAGAGACAAAGTGAGAGACAGAGAGCCAGAGAGACAAAGGGAGAGAGAGAGAGAGAGAGACAGAGAGAGACAGAGAGAGAGACAGAGAGAGGGAGACAGAGACAGGAGACAGAGAGAGAGAGAGAGAGAGAGAGAGAGAGAGACAGAGACAGAGAGACAGACAGAGAGACAGGTGAGAGAAAACAGAGAGAGAGAGAGAGAGACAGAGAGAGAGACAGAGAGAGAGACAGAGACAGAGAGAGAAAGGGAGAGACAGAGACAGAGAGACAAAGGGAGAGACAGAGACAGAGAGACAAAGGGAGAGACAGAGACAGAGAGACAAAGGGAGAGAGAGAGACAGAGAGAGAGACAGAGAGAGAGACAGAGAGAGAGAGACAGAGACAGAGAGAGACAGAGAGACAGGAGACAGGAGACAGAGAGACAGAAGACAGAGAGACAAAGGGAGAGAGAGAGACAGAGAGAGAGACAGAGAGAGAATGAGGTTTTCCGTGTTCACACGTTGATTTTCACTGTAACCGCTTTCACTGTAATGTTTCACCAACAACCCATAACATTAGCACCACTGCTGATGAAGTGACGAACACTGTTGTCCCCTTTTCCTGGTTCCTGTTGAGCTTTATGAGTGTTTATCATTCTCAGACCTTCAGCTCGTTACTCAACACTTTATCTTCATCATCTCTGTTAGAAGGAAGCCGGAGCTGCTCTGGGTCTTTAAACAGCTGGAGACGATTAAATAACTCATTAAACACTGAACATAAACACACAAGCAAAGTGTTTGTCACTCCATATATCACTCTATGTTCACTCACGCTCCAGAACACTAATGTAAAACAGTCTTCATCTCCAAACACCACCTTTTAAAAACGGAGCAGAAAAACAGACTGATCACTTGGATTCTCAGTGGAAGGAGGAGATGTTTGGATCCAGTCCCGTTCGACACTCATTTAAGTAGTACTGATGGAGTACCAGCAGAGTCCGGTAATTGAACTCCAGGCATCGCTACCTCTACATCGTTTGCCACCTCGAGAGGCTGGTGAAGTCCGTTTCTTCGCCCTCATGGAGTCCCCTCCTCCCCACATACACACTCCACAGGCAACAGATTAACTCCTAACATGATGCCACTTGTCTTGGTCCTCAGGAACGAGCTGAGGAACAGACAGAGCAACGTCTCTGATGGCCCAGACGCTCTTAAACGAAACCCGTAGCAGGAGAGCGTGAGCGAGAAGGGAGAAGCCCAGTCTGCCCGCTCACCCGCCGCCCGCCACCATCATCAATCTGAAGGAGCTGTATAAGCCCAGGAATCCTGCAGCAGGCTGACAGTTTGAAGAACCGTATACATTTATCCCACAACACTTAATCCTGCAGGCAGGAAAGCAGAGAAGCTGAGCACTGCAGTCATGGGAGGTCAGGGCCCTCCACTTCCTCTCTCTCCACCTCACTTTCTCTTTTCCATTTCTCCACCCGCTCGCCGTTCAGTCGCTCTCACAAACACATACATGTATTCTTTCTACGTCCAACAACCTCAAAGTAGAGCACAAACAAACGAACCCTCCGTTTGGACTCATCGTACAGTAGAGCAGCTGTGGTGGTGAGGGAACCAGCCGTGCGACTGGAAGGCTGTCGGTTCAAATCCCTGAACTGACGGGCATCACTGAAGTGCCCTTGAGAAAGGCACTTAACTCCCCAGCTGCTCCCCGGCACCACCTCACCCGTATCCCGCCCGCTATCCCGATGAGTAGATATAAATATCGATATACCGCCGCCCGCATCCCGCCCGCTTATATCCCGATATAGATATAAATATCGATATCGCTCTCAGCCCTCGCATTCCGCCTCCGCTTATATCCCGATATAGATATAAATATCGATATATCGCCGCCCGTATCTCCGCCTCCGTTTATATCCTTATGTATATAAATGGTCGGCATGGTTCTCAGCCCGTATCTCCGCCTCCGCTATATCCGATATGATATGTGGCTATCGATATATCGCCGCCCGTATCCCGCCTGCTATATCCCAAATATGATATAAATATCGATATATCGCCTCAGCCTGCATCTCCGGGCCTGCTTATATCCGATATAGATATAAATATCGTATATATCGCTCAGCCCGTATCCCGCTCGCTTATATCCCGACATAGACATATGGGCCATCGAGATCGCCGCCCGCATCTCGCCCGCTATGATATAGATATAAATATCGATATATCGCTCGGCCCGTATCCCGCTCCGTTTATATCCAGATATAGATATAAATATCGATATATCGCTCGGCCCGTATCCCGCTCCGTTTATATCCAGATATAGATATAAATATCGATATATCGCTCGGCCCGTATCCCGCTCTGTTCATATCCCGATATAGTTATAAATATCGATATATCGCTCAGTCCTATTACACGGACACCTATTCAAACACTACATACCCCACCCCACTTTCCTCCACCCCTTTTCCTCACCTTCCTAATTGATTGACTCACCCTTCCATACTGGTGAACCTGCCCCTCCCACCCCTGTAGTCAGTCACACTCAGCCTAAGAGAGTGCTGTGCCTCAGCTCGGCTGAAATGTGACACTCATATACACGACAGCCAAGATCACACTACAGCACTCCGCCAAAAAACAACATAGAGGGGGAGTGAAGGAGGCAAGAGGGTGAAGCGAGGGAGACGAGAGGGAGAGAAGCAGATTCTTCGGAGAGAGTGACTGATTACACAAAACACACCAAAGAGTGCACTGCGCACACCTTCGCCCATTCATCACGCAGTAGAAGGCTGTCTCTCTGCGGTTTGCGTGTCTGACTCTTTGTCTCCCTCCTTCCCCGCCACCCCGTTCTGTCTCCTGGGCCCTGTTTAGACTAACTGGAGACAAATGTGGCTGATGACTGTCTCTGTGGAGTAAGGGTCAAGGCTGGATGACAAATAGCGAGAGAGTGGTAACATGAACTCTTGATGACTGCTTTAGAAAAACAAGCTGCTGGATGAAGATGAATTGGACTAATCTGTGCTGGAGAAGGAATGTGTGTGAGGCTGAACGGGAGAAATGAGGTTAGACCCAAGAAGGTCAGCAGATGAGAGGCGCGAAGGCCGGCTCTGTACAGTAACTTTCTCACAATTAGCCACAGGTTGTAACAAGTGTTGGAACATCCAATGATTTCACGCAACCTTAAACTCCATCAGCTCCTCTGATCACACAGGTTCTCTTTGTGGTTCTATAATTCCAGACTTTATTCTCCTCCTTTCACCCTGATCTTCAATGATCAGGACCCCACAGGACCACCACAGAGCAGATATTATGTGGGTGGTGGGTCATTCTCAGCACTGCAGTCACACTGACATGGTGGTGGTGTGTTAGTGTGTGTGTTGCTGGTACGAGTGGATCAGACGCAGCAGTGCTTGCTGGTGTCCACTCACTGTCCACTCTATTAGACACTCCTACCGAGTGGAACCAGTAGTCTACCCAGTAACAGTCAAATCCTCAGCTCACACAATAAGCCTGGAGTGTTTTTCTGCTGGCATTTCTATGAAGAAACGAATGTAAAACCGATTAAATAAACATTTAATGGATCACAGAGTTGGATTTGGCAGACTGAAAGGATTAGTAGAACATCTCCGCTGATTCTTGTCTGATTCATTATTAAGTGAAGAGAATCCAACGCCTCGCTTTGTATTTCTGACTGCACTGCGTGGAGCAGATCAGACTGACACAGGAAGAACATGGAGGATCAAGAGCTTCCATAACTGTGAGATCAGAGCACAGGTTGGATCAGCAGACCACGTTAACGTATACAGAGGAACTGTCATTATCACGACGGCTTCAACAGCCAATAAGAGAGAGAGAGCGAGCGCGAGAGCAGAGAATATGAAGATCTTCTGATTACGCATTCGGTTCTGACTGAAAGAGAGAATTCTTATTAAGATCCGAGGGCAGATAAGCAGCACTGTTCTTTTAAACAGTTGCCATGGCAGCTGCTAATCCAGTGAGAATGAGCTGCCTGGTTTTGGGGTGTCGGCGTACGACTGTATGCTCACCCGAATTGAGGTCTCGTCCTGGATTGAACGCTCGGCTGTTGACGGTCGGGGACAGTCGATCACAGCTGATGGTTTTTGACACATTTGTGTTAAAATTTCCATCAAACCTGGAAAACACAAAAAAACACACACATTATTCCTCTCGTACACACACACACACACACACACACACACACACACACACACACACATCCAAAAGTCGAAGTTAAGTATGATTATTACTGAATTACTGTTTTCTATAGACATGATGGTCAGTACTGTAGGTCAGGTCCTCGGCGGGACTGTCCTATCCTGGACTCCTTCTTAACTGATTCATCACACAAATAGATGACCATCTCTAAAATTAGGCTGCATGATGATGATGTCATGATGAAGATCCCACCCCTTGCATCTCCACGTCCGTGTGTAGTTTATCTGGAGCAGCACCTGCAGAGCCCTTCAGCCCAAACCTGCCCAGTACACCTGATAGCTGGACTGGACCGAGGTCAGATTACATCCTGACCACAAAACCAACCCCTGCAGAGTTGATCCTCATCCGATTTAACCAAACACACGCCCTTCGACACACAAATTATTCAAGTAACAAATCCAGATGTGAGATCTGACAGCTGTGTACGAAAATGTTTATTCACACCACAGTTTGTGTAAGTGTAGGTGGGAGTGAATTAAAGAGTACAGTCGTTCCTCTGCGGACCCCCACTGTGCCGAGATGTTCGAGTCCCAGCTCGCTTTGATGAAGCACTGATGTGAAGATCACCTCAGGAGAGTTCCCCTCACTCAACCATCACGACCTGAACACAAACCAGTTTAGGAAAGACGTGCTCCTCGGTTCCTCTTTCTACATCACTAACGCTGATCTGTTTCGCTTCACCTCCCTCGGACCCTCAAACCCCCCTGTGCACCTGCAGTGAGAGCACCTCTCCCTCCACCCTTCCTAATCCTCAGGACCAATCTATTTCACTCTCTTCCTGCAGCCTCCTCCCACCGCACCCCCCCATCGCCTCCCCTCCTCCGCTGGCAGAGCGGGAGCCAGGCTGCCTCCTCCTGATTGATGGCTGCTGTGATGTGCAGAGTGCTTTGAACTTCAGACATTTAATTCCCACCAGGCTCTAGTCATTAGAATTCTCCTTCAGCACACTTTACATGTGGGGGCAAACGCAGCAGATAAAAAATACATCTGCGAGCTCTTCCAATTTAACACCAGAAAAACACGAGAGAAGGACAGAGACAGACAGACAGGCTGAAAGACAGACAGACAGACTCCAGTTTCACCGCTTTGAACTCAACGAATGTAAATAAGTGTCGGAGGAAGCCGCCGTGAAGACGAGATGAAAATGCAAACAGAAAGCAGCCTGTGGTTCTGTTCAGTATGCAGGACATTCAGGACCAGAATCATTAGTGAAATAATGACCTACCAGTGGTAGGACGTTGGACGTTGGGGGCAGAATAATAACGCTGTACGGGTGTCACTTCAGACTGAACCGTACCACTGATCAGAGAGAGGGGGCGGGGCCGAGGCTCAACCTGCATACAGACTCTGACTGATCAGAGAGAGGGGGCGGGGCCGAGGCTCAACCTGCATACAGACTCTGACTGATCAGAGAGAGGGGGCGGGGCTGACGATCAAGCTGCATACAGACTCTGACTGATCAGAGAGAGGGGGCGGGGCTGATGATCAACCTGCATACAGACTCTGACTGATCAGAGAGAGGGGGCGGGGCTGATGATCAACCTGCATACAGACTCTGACTGATCAGAGAGAGGTTTTGGTGAATAAAAATGTCCAACTACGTAAACACCCCACAGAACTGGCCTCCAGTTCTAAAGGTGAAATATCCATCACTACTAAAGCATTTCATCTGCATCACAAAAAATTGTGAATGTCTTTAAACATCACAATATAATATTTGTATCATATTGCCCACCTCCACCCCAATAACCGATGTTCAGTATTCACGATTGTCACCTGAGGCTGAAGTGCAGCTGATTCAGAGCAATTACACTAAACACAACAGTCTCACACCTCTTCTGAAGATCCATCCCATCACACTCCTCCATTTAGCAGCACCTGATCAGACACAGTGATAAGATCAGGGTCTGGTAGGTCCACTCCAGTGCTCATAAAGCTCTCCGGCTCGCCGCTCTCAGACTTCGGCAGATAAGATCAACAGCGTTGAGGAGCATCTGCCCTTCTGACTGCCTGCTCACTCCTGCTCCCATTCCTCATCCTCAGAGTGCTGCTTCATTAGTGCAGAGGTTAAGAGGGGTCTCGAGGCAGGATTTTGTGAGCCCCCCACTACACATATGAGTATGAAAAGCATGTGACTCCGACGTGCTACTCATTAACCCACTCTGAGCCGGTACAGACCAACCGCCTCCAGCAGGCTCCAGACACACAGAGCGGATTAAGTGGTGAAGGCTGTGTTGAAACATTAGTTTGGTGCTGTTTAGATGATTCGATTGTTTGAGGTCAGCGCTGGTTTGACTGTTTACAGTTTTATTTACTCTTTATGACTCTGCAGTCCTTCTCAAACCGACTGATGATGAAAACCTGAGTATTTAGGCACCAAACAGAGGGACGGGAAGGATCCTGAGGAGGAACGAGTGAAATGCTGTACGAGGATAAACAGTGGGCTCATGTCTAAATCCCTTTCAGCAGAAAGATCACATGCTGCCAGAGATGGAGGCTATTTTGAGAAGCGGCAGAGAGTCGAGTATTGATTAAAGCATTCCTAGGCGGCAGAGGTCAGAGACTCCGGGAAAACAAGCCAGCCGGACAGGGACGGGGACATGTCTTTGATATAGCGTGAAAGACTTGATCAGCCGTTCATCAAAGAGGAAAGAAATGTAAGAACTTTAAGAAGGTCAGATAAAGTAGTCGGAGTCTTCACACACACACCTAACAGCATTTAACACCAGGAATCAGGATGAAGAACGAAGTGAGGGAGTGTCTGATTAGTCTGATCTGATCAATATTTATTGATCTACTCATACAGAAGTGGTGTCTCTCAGGACGGCGTCGGGTTTAACGCAACACGCCAGACGTCTCTGCATGGAGGTGTAGAGGTTCCTAATGGTGTCCTGTGATGATCCATCTCATGCAGCTTGAATGTTCTCACTCAGTTCTGCAGATGGTGTGGTAGGGGTGGAGTGTTGATAGAGCGTCCAATAGCATCCCACACATTTTCAATCAGGGACAGGTCTGGAGATGAGACCGACCACGGCGTAGTATCTGTGTCTTCAAGACGAGATCTTGAGACGGCAGCAGTGTGTGGACGAGCGTCGTCCTGTTGGAATAGAGCACCGGAGTGTGTGTTCAGAAAAGGTAGAACCACTGGTTGCAGAACCTCATTAATGTAACGGTCTGTTAAAATCCAGACTGATCTGACATTGTATGAGTTACACCCACAAATATGACACCAGACCTTCTGTACGTGTGACTCAGAATAAAGTGTTGGTCTTCGTGCTGATCACGGTGCCTCCACACACCAGTTCAATGAGCTGCTGCCATTCTGAAAAACAGCTGCTCCCACACAGGAACGAAGCCTGTTGTGAAGGTCTGACGTTGTGAGAGACGTGAATGTTCCAGGTTTCATTCTCTGCCGTGTGTGTGACGTAAGCGAGGACGGGCTTTATGAGTGTTGAGTTACGGTTACCTGTGATTAACCAGAGCAGCGAACACCAACCGCGACGTACGGCTGCCATTTAGGGGCATAAACAAATACAATCATACAGAACAAACAGAACTATACCGAACAGCGTCAAACGCCGTTTCAGTCAGAAACAATCGCAGGAAAACAGCATTACCTGAATTAAAGTACACATCCTAACGTACGGCACACCAGCGCCTGCTCCCAGAGACTCCACGTCGTCCCTCTTCTCCGTCCTTGGGGAGACTTTTGAACTTTTTCTAGAACTGTCAGAGCGAGAGCTGCAAATTTCCACAAACTGATCCAAAAGTCTGCGAGTGCTTATGACAGCGCTTTGAGGTTTTAGTGGCAGTGTGCTATCAGACAGCTCAGTCTAACCACTGATCTTCTGTCCAACGCGCTCGTCCACATTCACCCTTTAACCTCACTTTCTGTTTTCCTCAAACACAGAAGACAAATAAAGAGGAATTCTGAAAGACTATACGGGAAAGAAAGGTCTGGAAGTTACAGTGTGAATGGATCTGCGTACAGCGAGAGACAAGAGACTAAACATCTGCCAGAAGAACATGAAAGCACGGGTTCTTCACCTCTCTGAAGAAGTGATGAAGGAACGGAGAACTTGTTCACCATTCAAATGCTGAACAGACCTTCAACTGGGAGGAAATTAGATGAACATTCAGAATGAGTTTGGGTTGATTGTGATTTAGAGCCTCACAGCAGATCCTCTCTCTGTAGGCCTCGTCTTCAGGTCTGCTCTGTTCTGCACGTGAACTCGCTCACATATCAGACCAGATCGCATTTTTCCACACCAGATCTCCGTGGAGTTCACACCAATATGTGCCTTCACTTCGGAATGATGAGCAACTCTGATTAGAAGATCTCAGGTTCACTCAAAAACACACACTGAAGTGGTGTCCAAAACTTTAAGTAGAGGAGTACTACCAATAGAATGGGACTCACAGCAATGTCCCAAAATCCCTGGACAGTAGAGACACACACACACACACACACACACACACACACACACACACACACACACACACACACACACACACACACACACGTATACAAATATACACTCCATATATAGGGATTCTAGGGTAAAGGCTTGTGATTGGACATGGTCTTCTGAATGTCAGGACAGATGATCAAGGACACAGAGGTTCATCGAGAAATACGATGTTTGATGATAAGATGAAAGAAAAAATGAGGGAGGGAGAGAGTAGAGGAGGGAGAGAGGATGTGCACAACAAAGGGAAGATAAGGAGAGAGAGGGGGGGTGAGAGTGGTGGTGAGAGAGAGAGTGAGAGAGAGAAGCTCAGAGCAGGAGTGAGAGAGTGTGGTGGAGAGATGTAAGAGATAACTCAGCCCATAAAGCTGCTGTTAGAACTCTGCTGCTCCTGCTGTGATTAGGAACGAAAGAGCCGAGCAGCTCAACTCGATTGGAGAAGAGCGTCGTCCTTTCAGCTGCTGTTTTCCACCAAGATCGGAGACGGATATTCCTGACCTTTAAAAATCATTCCCTCTTCCCGAACACCACACAAATTCTACTTCACTTTAAAGTCCCACATCACTGAACCCCGTCCACCACACGACGACTGTCCTCACGCTGTCAACCCTCCTGCACGCGACACCCACCCTTTCAGGCACAGTGGCCTACAACTTCTACTGTAGTGGGTGGGTGTGAAGCTCTACAAGACCCTACGATCTCTTCAAACACAGGAACATTTATGTCCACCTTCCTCCAAAGAGGAGGAGCCTGCTCGTATCATTCTGTGGAGGGAACCCAACACCAGAACATCCTTACCCAGAGACATAGCTCGGTTCTGGATCTCCGGTGAAACAGACGTGTGTATGGATAAGGATGTTCTGCTAATGGGACTCCACCACCGGATGAAATGACTCGGTTCTCCTTGTTAGGCTGTCGGGTACAATGTTAGTCTAAGAGTTACTCATCACTGACAGGTTCTCTCTCTGTGGATCCCACGTCCTACTGGACGTTCTAACACAACGTAAACAAACACCACAAAAATCAGGTGGAGAATTACACAAAAAATCGTGACGCTGACGTGGAGGTAAAAAGCATGACTCACTCCATCATGGACGGGGGGATCGAGCAGCAGTCCTGAATGTCCGTTAGAGGAGAGGTCAGGTGGGCTGTGTAGGAGGCCTCCACCACCTGCTTGTTCCTGTTCACCACATCCAGGTAACGGTTGAACTTCTCCCTGATCTTCTTTGCAAGCTGAAAACAGAAACACAAGAACAATGATAAAATAATACACACACACACACGCACACGCGCACACGCACACACACACACACACACACACGCACACACACACACTTTAACCCTAGACCTTCTGATCAGTAAAAATATGCAAAAACACACTCATGTAGCTGGTGTTGAAGATCAGCATCAGTGTAGTTACTGAAACTGCTCTTAAAATGACAATAATATTGTTTATTGCAATCATTTCTATTCTCATTTCTAAAGCAGAATATCATCCATAGAAATGGAGTAACCGTGACCCTCCTAATGCAGTGACGTTCAACACCCTTCATACGCAAATGGAGGAACATTCAGAAACTGAAACAGACCTTAACAGACCCTAAATAATCCAGGACCCTGAAGGGACGGCGCTCAGGCTGCTGATTGGAGATGTCTCGTTTCATTAGTGCTGCAGGTGAAGTATGTGATTAACGCAGTCTCTCAGACCTGCTCTTTCTTCTACATCAAACAGAGCTGGAGTCCAGCGCGGAGCCTGCAGATCGATCAGTATTAGACATGCACCGCCAGCTTCACCTACGCTACAGGCTACAGACAAAGGACGGGAGCTGGAAGGGAAAAGGAGTGTCCAGCATACTGGAGGACACGTTAGACCAGCAGGTCGTTTCTGCTGACAGACTGCATGACTTTCCTGTAAAGGGAGTAACGGAGGAATCACTGCGTCTCCGTGAACTCAGGTTTATTTATTCAGTAAGGAGTTCCCTCAGGGAGGAGAACAATTCCCACAGCACTGGCTCGCCAATCAAGATTCCTCCAGGTGGGGCACGTAAATTACTGGAGAACCAAGACTTTCTCTCACCACTGGTCCGTTTAGGAAAGCAGTAATGCACACATACAGAGTTGGAGCCCAACCCATACATGAACACCATTAACCCTCAACCACAGTACAAACGGGCTCCGAGTGGCTGAGCAGTCTAATGTGTGAGCTCTAGGACCCGGGGAACGCAGGTCCGTTCGTCTGAGAACACAAAGCTGAGTGGGTGTCTCTCTGTCGGCGCAGGCGTCTGTTAGTTTCTCGGCAATGCTTCAATGGGGGCAGTGGAGAGAGGCAGCGGCTGCCCCCACGCGTCGCAGGAGGCATGTATTCACTGCATGTGATCAGGCGAGAAAAACCAAAGCAGTACAAACATCCACCTACAAGCAGAAATGAGAAGCTCCACAAAACACCTCGTCTGTCCAAAAAGAAAAAGAGAAGGAAGGCAAGCCTGCAGTAAACAAACTCCCCCTTACTCAACTTAACAGCGTCTGCCAAAAGGACTCCAGTCCAGGAATGTGGAAATGGACCGTGACCCATTGACCATGTACACCTAATCAGCCACACGGTACGGCCATTATACTGAACTCCACTCTCCACCCGGTGAAGGGAAAGCGCGACTCAGACAGGCTGTTGGGTACAGCGGTACAGGAATGAGCAGCATTTTCCACAGATGACCTAAACGCTGTAAATACAATCTGTACAAACCGTAATAAAGGAGCAGGACGGTGCCAGACGATACAATAAAACACAACGACCCAGTTCAGACAGGTTCATAGAGAACCCGCAGGAGGTCGATGGAAAGGTGAGCTCCGAGTTCAGCAGTGCGTCAGTCTGAACTCAACAAACGAGAAACATACGATGAGCAGTCGTACTGGACCTGCACTGGTTAACCGGGCCGGAAGGAACTGGACACGGAGAAGAGAAATGGGGATATACGACACCATATGATGAAAACCTCAACAGAACTCTATAAACGTATCAAATCTGGAGCACATTCAAGCACATTTATCATGATAATACTCTGCCTTTGGGGGCGCTATGGAGCACCTGGAGCACAGCCAAGGCCAGACTCACACACAGGCCTGAAAAAGAGTTAAATAAACATTCCAAAAACAATAGGGCTTTACACGTCTGGTTCTCAGACAATATTAATATTATAATTATAATTATTAATATTATTAATGTTATTATTAATATTAATATTACCAATATTAATGTTATAATTATTATTATTAATATTATTATTATTAATATTATTATTAAGAACCCGAGTCTGGGTCACGAGGCTGCTTTGCCCATTCATTTGTTGTTGCGTGCTGGCAACAGGAGAGCGATACGATACAGGGGATACGATACAATATAATGCAGTATATTTCCTGTTCTGTACAATATACTGTTTACCATAACAGTAAAAAACACCCGTTACTGCAAACAAACTGCAAACAAACGAATATGGAGCTTTTTAAAAACAAATATTGTGACATTGGTGTCCGTGTGACTGATCTGTCTACAGGTAAACATGCTGTACTCCAGTGCTGGACGACCAGGGACATATGGAACCGTTCTAAAATATTTATGTGTAATCAGTGCTGCGTCCAGAAACATGATGATCTTCACAACACGCAATCAAACAGGTTCTGTCACTCTGAAATGACAGCTTCCTGTAATACATTTTCAAACTGTAAATAACACCGTTCACACAGTTTTTACACTGTAAAACGTCATCACTCTGATCATTCCAACACTAATTCTGGACACAGTCAGCACTGCTCAACACTGAACCTACACTGCGCCGTAAACCCTAAAGCTGGGGTTACGTCGTACAATTTCTACCCCGATTCTCAGCTACTCGCTCTTACAGCCTACAACCATATAACACTGAGACCAGACAGTCAACCATTACATACAACATTACTGCTTTTCTAAGAGAAGGTAGCCTGGGGCAACGACTACACACGAACAGCGAGTGAACAGCGAGAGGATGCAAACCGAGGAGTCCACTGGGACAGGTGGAGGTGATCATAGTGAGCTGAGTGTGAAGACTACAGAGTGACTGACAGTGAAACCCACAGAGGACACTTGGGACAGCGTTGGATCATTAATTCCAGAACTTCATCCTGAACACAGGACGTTGCAAAACAACGAGGCCACAGAAGGTCACGTTTCACTCGAGGCATTCTTTACATTCCTTTAAGGAGGTCGTTCCGACTCCATCTGAGCTGCACAGGAGCTCTGAGGAGGCCTGATCTGGTGACGGGGAGATGTTTATCAGAGCTGTTTATTTCTCTAAACAGACAGAAGCTGCAGGTTTGAATAAAACGTCCCACAATAACTTAATCCTGCTGCTGATTAAAGCTGGATTTCCTCAGCAGGCAGAATCGTTTATCAGCACCGAGCCTCAAAACCCAGAACAGCAATTAGCAGCCGAGGTGAAACCAGACCTGCTGCCAACACGGGCTTAATCTCTCACCAGCAGCCAGTAAATATCTGCAGGTGAAATGGCGACTGGAGCAGGAACAATCCACTCACAGCAGCGTCTCCTGGCAAGGAAACGGGAGCAAAAACTAACAACCTGTCTATTCTTGCTCAGGGCTTTTGTGATAGCTGATGGGGAGTGTGTTACAGAAAGCTCACACACACACACACACACACACACACACACACACACACACACACACACACACACACACACACACACAGTGATTACATGTGCAGTTGCTGGGTTGCTGCCACTTATGATCCTCCTGATCGGAGTGTCTACAGAACGGGGTGTACACTGCTGCTGGAATGCTTTAATGCCTTCCAGGAATAACAGAAGTTGGTGTTGGTAGGAGGGAGAGGCTCACAGTGAGGGTAAACACGGGAGGGCAGGCAGGTGAAGAGGGGAACTGTCTCATTAACGGGGACGGGGACATGAGTAACCATTTCAAGTGTTGATATTTAAACACTGAATTTACTGGATTTACATTTCATGACCTGTTTCCACACTTTCCCATTTCATCAGCCCCACAGCAGTGCTGCTGGAGTGTTTAAACACCGTGTCCACTCACTGTCCAATCAGACACTCCTAACGAGTGTCTCCACCTTGTAGATGTAAAGTCAGAGACAGAAGCTCATCTGTTTCTGCACAGTTTGTGTTGGTCGTCCTCTAGTCCTTCAGTCCAGTGCTCACAGGACGCTGCCCACAGGACGCTGTCGGCTGGACGTTTCTGGTCGGTGGACTGTTCTCGGTCCAGCAGGGACACTGAGGGGTTTAAACACTCCAGCAGCTCTGCTGTGTCTGATACACTCGTACCAGCTCAACACACATGGAGCAGGTTTCATCAGGAGTCCGACCTGAATATGGAGGAGTTACTGGTGTGAGTTGGACTGCAGGAGCAGTGTCTCCTTCTGTGTCCAGACTCTGTTGAAACTTTCATTTCGATTAAAAACACAAAAACCCACAACCTTCCTTATTTCTGATTCATATTTTATAAAATCTTTTGACTATAATTCCTTTATCTTACACTGATTGTTGAATTTTATATTAAATGTGTTATTTAAGGCTGTGTGTGTGTGTGTGTGTCAGTGTGTGTGTCTCAGTGTGCATGTGAGAGTGTGTGTGTGCGTGTGAGAGTGTGTGTGTGCGTGTGAGAGTGTGTGTGTGCGTGTGTGTGTGTGTGTGTGTGTGTGTCCTATAAACACTTTTCTAATGTTTTGGTGAATAAAGTACGATAGTGTTCACACTGCGGAACATCTCTCGGAGCTGGACTACGGGTCTGAAAGTTACAGGTGAAGTAGATCTGATTACAGTGTTGATGTTGATAAACACACAGAGCGTCACTCCTGCACTGCCGGTCGCACAGGAATTCTGTAATCAATAGTTTTGAGCCTGGAATTACGGTTTCAGCAGAGCAGAACACAGACTGAGCTTCAAAGCCGAGCAGACAGCGACTGCAGAATTTTAATTGGCATCCTTTACCCCTGCAGACTAAACACACTCTCACACACACACACACACACACACACACACACACACACACACACACACACACACACACACACTTCACTCACCTGCTGCACCTCCGTCTCACCATTTGAAGTCTTCTCTGTGTACACAAAGGAGCTAAATATTCTCTGTGAGAGAGAGAGACACAGAGAGACACAGAGGGAGAGAGAGAGAGACATTGTTGAAAAACAGAAAAACAACTGAACTACAAACAAAACCACAGTGAAGACAATCCAGAGCTGATCAGACAAAATGCAAACAGTGCATTAATGCAGAGAGAATTAATGATGGAGACACTGTGTGTAATTTTACAGTTTATACTCGACAGTCTTTCAAATTACAGTCAGAATCATCATACTGTGATACACACATCTGTAATACCTCAGTATGTGTGTGTGTGTGTGTGTGTGTGTGTGTGTGTGTGTGTGTGTGTGTGTGTGTGTGTGTGTGTGTGTATGTGTGTGTAAAATAATCAAATGCTCCTCATAAGTGTAAGCAATTAAAGAAACCAGTGTCCTACAATGACACCAGTTAAAGTCATGTTGGCCCATTATGATAAACCAGTAACTGAACACACAGAAACGTGGTATCAGACGTACGACAGCAAAACATGCAAACGCTGGACTTTTATTCAGAGCAGGAATTTCAGCTCATCAAAGTCACAAATCTGCCCCGGAATTTAGTGGTGACCGTCTGGGCGTCTCTGCGGAGGCTCGGCCTGTTACGCCTGCGTTACTGGACCTGCGTTACTCCACAGATGACCCCGTCCAGTCTGAAAGGCCTGGACCTGCGTTACTCCACAGATGACCCCGTCCAGTCTGAAAGGCCTGGACCTGCATTACTCAGAAGGTGAGGGATGTGTGTGGCCTGGGCTAGATTTTGACTTGCGGGACACGGGTCACTCACCCACCCACTCAGTCAGTCAGTCCTGAATAATGAGTTTTAAAGGAGTGACCACCATGTGTGAAGCCAGATGTCCCCGATGTGACACTCTGAGACAGAAGTAGAGGCAGCTGAGGCAGTCAGAGGTACAGAGTGCTCTAAAAGAGTAAACCTTTGCTTAAAGCCGGCAGCAGCAGGTGTTTCACTCTAAGCCCTCACGCTCCGCCACTCTCCGGATCAGCGTGCCACACAGGACGGCGCTGGTCCTCCAGCTTCACTCCTACTGTAAACGTGTAAACATCCCTCGGAATGAGCAGCTGCGTGAGAACAAGCCATTCCGCCTCAACCCGGGACATCGCTATAGCAATCCCAGTACGGAATTCCACACAGTGTCATAACACGCGATGGATCAGCAGAAGAAACAAGAGGAAACGGGTCACAAAGTCTCGGGTCCGGCGGCTGCCGAGGACACGTTTCTGCCGGGGTGACCGGAGGTCACGCTGGTGTGTGCAGATACGACTTTAGCTTGGCTCAGCACTGGGTTCTATAAACAGCCTCTTACTCACAGACGAGGGAGCCCAGTCTCGCCGTATCCTCTGGGACTCGCACACTTAGTGACGGGGGGTAAAAGTGAACGCTCACACTTCCAGAATCGGACCGCTCTCGTAAAGGAAAACGGGCAGGAGCACAAGCCCGGCCCGGGCGCTGGCTTTTGAGCTGCTCTGATGGCTTTCACAGCTATGGCTACGCTGGGGAGGAATTTCACAGCTTGAAACCCGAGAACCCAGCCGGAGAAACTACTATGAACCTTTAGAGGAACCCAACTCCAGAATGAAGACAGCGTCCTGTATCACATGATTTCATTTAACTTCATTACTCAATTAAATGATAAAAACATAGTTAAAGGTCTGAAAGTGAAGAACCTGACGGTGATTCCTGAACCTTAACTCTTCAAACCTCAGATCCACACTCTGTATGACCACGTTCTTACATGGTTGTGGTCTTATGGTCTTAATCAGTGAGTAATTCAGTTCTGAATCCAGCAAAAATACACTTTAATTCAAACTGAATTCAATCCAGTTTAAATACTGAAGCAGCTTCCAGTGCATGTTTACTGCTCTGTCCACGTGAACATGATCAACCTGATGGTCAACCTGCATACAGACTCTGACTGATCAGAGAGAGGGGGCGGGGCTGATGGTCAACCTGCATACAGACTCTGACTGATCAGAGAGAGGGGGCAGGGCTGAAGACAGATTTGACCCAGAGATTGGATTATATAGAGGAAAATGAGAAGGGGGGGGGCTCTTTGCTCACAGTGATCAAATTTCAGAATAAAAGTCTTGATATGGGATTAATACTGACAGATATATAATAAAAACGATAAAAGACATTGAGGTTGTTATGATAAATATCCTGCTCAGTCTGTTTTGTACATGTGTGACTGTAACCTAGAAGCACTCTGTGATGAATTAAATATCCTGTAAAAGATCCTGATCCAGATCGGAGTTCTGAAGGTTGAAGATGAAGATCTGACACTAAGCAGGAGAGCAGTGACATCACCGACTGTGTGAGCTAAACCTGGAAGCTGGTGTAGCGGCGCTGACATTCAGAACGGATCCCGAACCAAAGCACCGGCCCAGGACTCACACAGGGCTCTTGTTGCAGCTGCTTTGGCTCAGTATCTGGTGGACATTGTGGTCATTAATCTCATCAACCCCGGGGTTCATCTGCGCCGCCACCGAACGAAGGTCTCAAACGGTTAAAGCACATTCTGCCCTTCATCCCGTTCGGCCTGCTGAGACTCTACCGTCCCTTCAACAGAGGCCCGGTGAGAGACAGCCACTCACTAATCCCTCTGCAGGGTGACGGCAAGATCACCATCACCCCCAACTCCAACCCCAACCCCCGCCTGCCTTACACTCCACACACACACACACTCCACACACACACACTCACTAATCCCTCTGCAGGGTGAGGGCAAGATCACCATCACCCCCAACTCCAACCCCAACCCCCACCTGCCTTGCACAGCGCACACACACACATACACACATACACACACACACACACACTACACACACACTACACACACACTACACACACACTACACACACACTACACACACACACTCACTAATCCCTCTGCAGGGTGAGGGCAAGATCACCATCACCCCCAACTCCAATCCCAACCCCCGCCTGCCTTACACTCCACACACACACACTCCACACACACACTCACTAAAGCCCTCTGCAGGGTGACTTATTACAGCAAGATCACCATCACCCCAACTCCAACCCCAACCCCCGCCTGCCTTGCACAGCGCACACACACACTCCACACAAACTCCACACACACTCACTAATCCCTCTGCAGGGTGACGGCAAGATCACCATCACCCCCAACTCCAACCCCAGCCCCCGCCTGCCTTGCACAGCGCACACTCCACACGCACACTCCACACACACACTCCACACACACACTCCACACACACACTCCACACACACACTCCACACACACACTCCACACACACAACAGTGTGCCAATCCATACAGAACTCATAACACTGAAGTTATTTATCATCATTCTAACAACGTAACTATTTGGGTGGATTAACCCATCGATTATTGAATCATAATCGTTTATATAATCAAATCATTCTCACTGTTCTCCGGCTGTTTGTCATCAGTCTGAATGCTTTCACTGCAGCTCTGCTTGAAGACCAGCAATGACTGTAAACAGCAGCAGCAGGAACGCTGTATTCCAGACCGTTATGGCCTTTGAAATGAATATGACATTTATATGATTTATGATATCAGCCCTCACGTCCCTCTCCTCTATGACAGTGACCCAGCTGGGACATGTTCGGAACGTCACACCGGAGTGCTGACGCCAGCCTGCTCCCCACTGACCCAGCACGACGGAGGGGGATAAACCCATTAGTAATTCAGCCATCTTCAAAGGCAAAAGCCAGTCCAGCTAATCCTCACTCTTTGGGATTGTACCGGCCAGTGAAAGGGTTCGCTCGCATAATGCAACGAGCCAACAAGGTGCCCTAATCCTGCCTTTAGTCCCGCACGGTGACCACTCAACTGACCCCACCTCAACCCCCCCCGCAAAGGGCCAAGCTCAGACCACAGTGCTATATCAACATTTCTGCTGCCCCTGCCCTCCTCTGAGACTTTATCACACACGCACACGCACACACACACACACACGCACACACACACACACACACACACGGGTATTAGAGTGGGTATAATTGTGGGTACCAGTGTGGGTATCAGCGTTGGTGTGTTTGCTCTGTGGCTGTGTTTCCTAAAGCCCACATTTCCTTCTTGGTGAGGCAGCTGACATCGCCTAGCTGCTGTGGCAGGAACGGGGCACAAACAGAGAAGATGAAAGCAGAGAGAGCAGGAGGCAGGAAGGGAGGATGGGAGGATGGGAGGATGATGTGGAGGGATCCTGCTGCAGGTATCTTTCCCCCTTTATTTCATTCCTCTGCCAGCTCCCACTCAGGAGCAGTGGACTCACCGCACTACAAAGGCTGCTGACCTAGAATGAGGCATGCTTACCATTCCTCTGATGTCATTTTTTTAAATCCAGCAGCATAAACACACACACACACACACACACACACACACACACACACAGTTTCCAAGGACAAAGCATAATGTATTATGTATATTAAAAAATGTGTATATATATATATATATATATATATCTCATACACACACACACACACACACACACACACACACACACACACACAATGTGCAAATGTATAACAGTGAGATCACAGGACGTGCAGTAGCTTGTGAAATATGATATTTAATAGACGACAGAGCTGTTCTCGATGAAACAGTAAAGAATATTCCGGTGTATGATGTGAATTTCGGAGAGTGAATATCGGGGCGTCTCTCCGTCACGTTCATCACTTCATACACAAAGTCATATTATTGCTTTTTCTGTTTTGTTCTTCGTTCGTGTAAATGTTTTGGTGAAAGTGAACTCCAGCCCTGCTGATGCAGTCTGCACAAACCTGTGTGAGGCAGAGAGCACGAACTGAGTCTGTTAATCCAGCATCTCACCACCAAACTCACTGAAGCCTCCAGCAAAGTCGGCCCCTCGCAGAACAGCCTCCACTCACAACACTTTGAAGTGCAGAGATATGCCCTTACCAGCACTTCAGCTTGGTGAATACACAAGTGTGTGTGTGTGTGTGCGCGCGTGCGTGCATGTGCGTGTGTGTGCACGTGTGTTTGAGAGACAATTAGGGAAATTTGCTCCACGCGCAGTAAGAAAGCAGAGTGGTGTTTTTCACGGCGTGTGACTCAGCTATAATCTTAATGGACCGAAAGCTTTTTAAACACTCCAGATAAAAACACCTCCCTTCTTCTCCACAAAAAGCCTGGAAGAATAGTGACTGTTTCCACGGTAACAAGCAAGCAGCACAGACCAAACACCATGCTCATAAAACGTCGAGGCCTCGGACTGTTCTGCACTGGGACGTGACGGCGTTCGACGAAGCCTGGCTGCGATGTCCGAGCTAAAGGTTCAGCGGTGATTTAACCAAGTGCAGGGAGGCGCTCTGCTACCAACAGGCAGAACGTCCCGTCCCCGCGTCCCCGAGCTCCACACAGAGACGGAGCAAGCGTGAGCCGAGGGCCGACAGAGTCCGGGGTCCTGCAATAACAAAACCTCTTTGTGAAAACACTGCGGGGCCCGCTGAGAGACTGGGTCACGGAGCGGAATCTGGAGCAGATCTCCAGCTCACGGCAGCCCTGTTTTCTTTCAGTCCAGCAGACAGGATATAATGGTTTCCACATGTGAAGGGGCCCAAATAACAATGACAACAGTTGAGAGGCCGAGTGTTTTATTACCTTCCCTTTCCACACGCAGCCGCGGCCGCAGGGCTTCCCGTGTGTACGAGCCACAGAATGGGGAGCACTTGTGAATATACTGGTGATGTGAGAGAGAAACGCAAGCAGAGCTTGAGAAGCTGTTTGTTGGTTTGCGTCTTCACGTGGCAGGACTGGAAGGAATGGTTTACTCTGAGCTGCACTGGACGGATCAAATCATCAGCTGCTTCACAGCCTCTCTAGACTTCATGTTCCATAAATGCTGGACCATGAACTGCACCTTCTAGAGTAGAGAGGGGTGGAGAGCACTCACGAGAGGGTGTTTTCACACTAGTGTTTCTGTGAACGTTCAGGACGTTTAGTGGAGTGTGAAAGCTCGGGAGCGTCCAGTTTCAGGAAGACTCTGGTTCAGTCTGTGGATTAACAGATTGTGTACACACACACACACACACACACACACACACACACACACACACACACACCCCTTTGGACTGTAAGAATAAATGACCCGATAAGGGCAGTTCCTGAGGTGGAGAGCATCAACATCGTTTTAGGTGAAATCCAAAAGACGCACGTCGACCTGGTTTATTTTCAGTGGAGCGACACTCAACCCAAAGCGCGAGACTCTCTGATCTAAAATTAGAGCTTTGTGCTCGGCGAGAGAGCGCTGAAGTAAATACGAGAGTGGGCCAGGCTCTCTGATCTCCCCTCTGGAGGCGTGCTGAAATTTGGGAGGCGTACGAGGGGCCGTGCGCTGCGGCAGAGTCACGGCTTCAAAAGCAGAAGAGCGTCTCGCATCGTACTGTGAAGGAGCAGGAGGGACGGGAGGGAAGGAGAACAGAAACAATCTGGAGCTCACAGCCGCGTCTGACATTCCGAGAGCTCATCCGTCATTCTAGCACGATGGAGCCATTGAACCACTTCCTGCAGAACTGGCGAGATCTGTGGTGGGCCAGCACTGTCCAGCCCCTCCCCATCAGACGGAATTTGGACTGGTGCTCGGAGATGTAGACATCGCTCCAAAGCACACGCTGAAAAGGAAAGCCATGACACCAGCCCTGCCTGGACGGACGCTGTACGAAGGATGAATGGAGATTAGGACACGCCAATAAGCATTAATTCCTCGTTCAGAAACCAGTCACTAACTGGAACCAGTGTCTGAAGACGAGCACGTTTCACACTGCAGCTCCCTTCCAAACTGGAAAACTGATATTAAAACCACTGTATAAACTGGGAAGCAACTGGCATCTGTCCCGATATTAATGATAATGGACAGCAGCATCTAGGACAATGGCTTTTAAAGATCCAACCAGGAGACGATAAACAGGGCTCTATGAATTTTTTTGAGTTGAATAATATTTATATCAATATAGAACTGTCTAATTTTGGTCAATTCTGATTTTAATTCTTTCTTTTTAGAATTATAAACGAAACATTTTTGTAAAAGTTCAATGCAAACAGTGAGCTTGTCCTCTTCCCTCGCTGTGACTCCACACTGAAGTCGTGGCTGTGGCTGAAGTGGATCCCTTCTCCCTGATTAGTGTTAATCTGTGCTCCTGATGCAGATCAGTAGAATTCTGTGTAGAATTCAGAGTACGTGATCACGAAAATCTACAGTCGTACCAAACAATTAGTGTTTATACTATACACAGTGGTATTAGCCCCGCCCCCTTTTGCTGGTCGCTGATTATTAGCTCTCAGTGTGATGTAGGGAAAAGAGCTAAGTGGATGGTAGATCTGCTGGTTTTAACACCTCACAACTGTGGTTGTTCCAGATAAGGAACCCCGGCCAAAGTCCAGAACCTGCAGCGCTTCATTGGTTCTGAGGAGAAGATTAAATCTCAAGAGATTAAATCTCACAGAGTGTGAGGTGTTATATGAGCCTGGATATCCAGACAATAGCATAAATACAATGTGACTCATGTGAGTTGGCGGTGTGGCGCTGTGTGCTGTACGAACCCCAAAGAAAACAGAGTTGGTCATGTGTGCGTAGTCGCTTGGGCTTCGACCAACACTCTGAATACATAAACAGGTGAGCAGAACCAGCACAGAGAAATTCTGCACCGCGTGTGTTTTGAATTACTGTCCCGTTTATAGGGGTAGGTTCAGATTGTGCATGCCTTCATGGCCCATGTACTGGCTACCCTCGTGCTTTCCAACCCTCCAACCGCTCCAACCCACAACACCCACAGATGGTGTGAGCCGTGCCAGGGAGAGCTGCCCTCTGTGCCCAGTCTCCTTCACAGTGCCTGGGCCGACCCCGTCAAACACGTGCCAACAACCCGACATCTGCAGCCAGAGTGCGGCTCACACTCGAACAAGCTGTATTTACCCATTAACCCTTCAAAGCACAGCTCCTCTCTCTGCTGGCAGTCACATGCCCTTTTCTAAGCTTCAGAAATCAGGATCAGCAGAACCCACAAACGGCCGACTTACTCCATATAACCACGGTCTGATCAGAGAGAGGGGGCGGGGCTGATGATCAACCTGCACACAGACTCTGACTGATCAGAGAGAGGGGGCGGGGCTGATGATCAACCTGCATACAGACTCTGACTGATCAGAGAGAGGGGGCGGGGCTCTGCATACAGACTCTGACTGATCAGAGAGGCAGGCTGATGATCAGCCTGCACTTGAACTCTGGCTGATCAGAGAGGCGGGGCTGATGATCAGCACACACAGACTCCTGACTGATCAGAGAGAGGCCGGGGCCTGATGATCAACCTGCATACAGACTCTGACTGATCAGAGAGAGGCGGGGCTGATGATCAACCTGCATACAGACTCTGACTGATCAGAGAGAGGGGGCGGGGCTGATGATCAACCTGCATACAGACTCTGTCTGATCAGAGAGAGGCGGGGCGGAAGCTCAGCCTGCATACAGACTCTGTCTGATCCAGAGAGAGAGGCGGGGCTGATGGTCAACCTGCGCCACAGATTCTGACCCCAGTCAGAGAGAGGCGGGGCTGACGATCAACCTGCATACAGACTCTGGCTGATCAGAGAGAGGCGAGGCAGCAGTCAACACCATACAGACTCTGTCTGATCAGAGAAGAGAGGCGGAGCTGACGATCAACCGCCACAGACTCTGACTGATCAGAGAGGCGGAGACTGATGATCAACCTGCATACAGATTCACAGCTGATCAGAGAGAGGCGGGGCTGACGATCAACCTGCATACAGATTCTGACTGATCAGAGAGAGAGGCGGGGCTGGCCAGTCAACCTGCACTTACAGACTCTGTCTCTGATCCCAGAGGCAGGGCTGATGATCAGCCTGCATACAGATTCTGACTGATCAGAGAGGCGGGGGAGCTGACGATCCAACCTGCATACAGACTCCTGACTGATCAGAGAGGCCCGGGGCTGATCAACCTGTATACAGACTCTGTCTGATCAGAGGCGGGCTGATCAGCCATACAGACTGTGACTGATCAGAGAGAGGGGGCGGGGCTGATGCTGACCCTGCATACAAACTCTGGCTGATCAGACAGAGGGGGCGGGGCTGATGATCAGCCTGCACTCTGAATCTGACTGATCAGAGAGGCGGGGCTGATGATCAGCCTGCGCCACAGATACTGGCCCCAGTCAGCAGAGAGGCGAGACTGATTATCAGCCTGCGCCACAGACTCGGCCCCAGTCAGAGAGGCGGGGCTGATGATCAGCCTGCATACAGACTCGGCTGATCAGAGGGGGCGGAGCTGATTATCAACCTGCATACAGACTCTGACTGATCAGAGAGAGGGGGCGGGGCTGAAGCTCACTACTATCTTATTATGTAAGAATGTAATTGTAGGTCAATACAACTTCATAATTTTAATATTTTATTTTGAACTATGACATTTATATGTGATTAAAGTCATGTGTCATGATGCACTTCTTACTGATCCTGTAAGTAAAGGTAGGAACTGCAGAACCGCAGATGAACGGAGTGTTGTGATTAGCTTTGCTGAGTAACTCCGACTGTTTGAACAATTTCTAAAGCCCCCTCAACAGAGACGGTCCGGTCCGGTCCGAACACGGTACCTGCGACAGACTGCTGTTTCTGCTGTAATTCAGACACTTCATCTAGAAGATCTGTGCTGAGTAAATGTGTTGGTGGTCCTGGTGGTCTCCTCTTCACACTAAATGAACAGTGAGATCATGTCTGGATGCATAAAAACCCATTAGTAAAGAGATCACCGCCCTGCTGCCGCCCGTGTGCCAGCAGTGTTTAGCACACATTACACAGATTACAGACCCACTGCTTTACACCCTGTCCTTCTCCAAACACCAGCACGGAAAAGGTACACACCGGGGTTCTGTCTGGAACCACTACTACAGCCGAGTGGTTCACAATCCTGGAGCAGAGCTGCCATTAATCACCACTTTTTCTCCAAACATCTGAGTCAGTCAACTGGCAATTCTGTCCTCAACAAACCGTATGACATCAGATGATGCAGCAGGTTATAGACCCAGCTTTACAGACTGAAGAGCAGAAACGTCAGTGTGAGTGAGAAACAGCCTGACCAACACTAAACAGAGCAGGTTCTACAGGCAGTCCTTCACCTCCAGAAGAATCAGTTTCTAGGTGGACGGAGCTGCTCGCCGCTCACGGTAGTGTGAACAATCAAAAATAAGATCCGATCTGGAAATAGGGGGAACTCTAGAACCTCTGCAGGAGGACCAGGACAGAGATTCACAGGTCTAGGCCAAGTCTTCAAATCCCCACAGGTCCTTCCCTAAAGAACACATCCTCACAACCAGGTGGAAAACCCTCATCGTGCTCTGCCAAGAAACCCCGTTAAAAGGTGTCAGATTTGATCTGAATGGAGTTCCTTCATTTAGCAATAATATAAAATCCTCAACATGTGACCGAATCCTCAGTCCAACAACACCTGCCTGTTCCTTCCCATCTGTGTCCAGCAGGAGTCAGAGAGTTATGGGAGGTATGTCCTTCCTCTGTCTGTTGACCCCACAGACATGTGGCTCAGGTAAGCGGTGGCAGGGCTGGCTGACAGGACCCAGCAGAGGGTTCATGGGGGAGGGCTACGGCTTACTGAAGCAAGTGGCCATGTTTAAAGGAAGACCTCCGTCCTGACTGACCAAGCGTCAAGACACAAAATGTATCACCTGTTATTAATGGAAACACTGAACATGGAACTGGAACTACACAGTGTGGCGTAAACACTCCATGAAGCACTCTGTCTAATCTGTTGAAAGGAATCCCTGGCACTCCTGCGTCTTGGAACATGAATCTGGTATATTCAGGTGGTGGCTTCGGCCTCATTCTTGACCAACTGCAGCAACCTGAATCACAGCACTGCTTCCACAGGCTGGAACGGTCAGCCTGAGGCATGATGGGGGCATCAGTTCACACTCTTCTTTTAAGATGCCCATCACTCTGGAACGGGGTAAATCTGGACTCCTCAGACCACCAGACCTTCTTCCGTCGGCCCAGAGTCCAGTCTTTATGCTCCTGAGCAGATTGAAGCCGTTTTTGCTGGTCAGTCTCACTGGTCAGTGGTTTTCTTAAGGCTGCAGAGGTTTAGTCCCTTCAGGTCCCTTCGCAGTGAGCGTGGAACTGCTCTTACTTTCACTATTAAACACATCCCTGAGTTCTGCTGCTGTTCTTCTACCGTCTGATTTCAGGATTCATTCCCACCACATTCCTCCTGGAAGATGATGTTTCCTAACTGTCCTTCCACTGTTTAATACAGCGCTGGTCAGTTCTGAACCCGAGTTCAGTCGTTCCAGCCTCTCCTTACATTAGTTTTCTTTGCTTGACGTCAATAATTTGACTCTGAAACAGATGAAGATCTTTTCCTGACCACAGAATGATCTTTTCCACGGAGAGTTCAACCAAACAGGGCTCCTCACCATCAGTTAAGGTTAAATAACTTGTCAGCTGAACCATAACCAACCCTCCTGATAATTATCTATTGATTAGTTAAAACTATGGTGACACACACACACACACACACACACACACACACACACACACACACACACACACGCAGTTATCTCTAAAAATAATACTGATCCTTTCAGTTTTGACGGCCTTTATTGAACTGTGTGTTTATTATTGTTATTCAATTTTTCATCTACAGGCGATACTGCATTAACGGTCTGGTGAAGGAACAAATCGTTTCGATCCATAGAGTCAGTGAGTCAGTCGGTAGATCCAAGTAAGGTAGAGTCAGTCGATCCAGTGAGTCAGTCAGTCAATGATCCAAGTCAGTCGTCGGTAAGGTGAGTCAGTGAGTGAATCAGTGAGTGAGTCAGTGAGAGTGAGTCAGTCAGTGAGTCAGTGAGTAATCAGTCAGTGAGTCAGTCAGTCAGTGAGTCAGTCTGAAGTCAGTCAGTGAGTCAGTCAGTAAACAACTGAATGAATCTCCAGAACCACTTCAGGCCAAAGCAATTACTGAAGAATAATGGCGTTTAAACAGTTGTCCAGTGCAGTGACCACCAAGCGTGAAAGGGTTAAATATGTGTGTATAATCTAATCTATAATCTATAATCTAATCTATAATCTAATCTATAATCTAATCTATAATGTATAATCTATAATCTAATAATTTTACTACATCAGTGATATAAAATGGGCGTCTGAGCCTCATTTCCATATTTAACACCTCCTGGTTACGACGTTGGGACCTCAGACTCCTACGTCCATAACTATTAAAGAAAACCTTTGTTGGGCGAATGAATTTCAGAATGTTTTTTCACCGAGTTATGAGTCATTCATAAAGTAGAAAATGACTGTAGTATATGACAGAGCCTCTGTTCTTCAACCTTCACTTGACCCAGTACAGGGCAGTTCCTTCATTCACTTGAGCAGGATAAAGCCGGCGCAGTTAGCACTTTTAACCCACTCCAGGCTTCCTCAATCTCTGGGTGCAATCGTGTGTCCTTCACCAGAGGAGTGAGCAATAACAGCGCACTCTGTCTACAGACCGTGCAACTTTAGAAGCTATACAGGCCGCGTTCTTGAAGTGACTCCAAAATGAAAACCAACAGAGGAACCACATTTCGTGATTCAAGGAGAACCCATTGAGTTTAGGATCAGCGATTCTACACGGCCAGCTCCTGACCCATTCCTTGGATCCTGCTGCTAACTCCAGTGTGGAGGACAAAGCCTCTTTAGGCCGTCTGCCGGATGTGGACTCCACAAGCAGCTTCAGATGGACACAGGGGCCTGGTTACAGACAGGCTTCAGTGAGCTGGACAGAGATGGATGGGGAGAGGAGGGGCCCCCGAACCTAAGGAGCTGCCAAAGTCCAGTAGACTCACTCTGACCGGCCTGCGGAGGTTGTTCACTGATCAGCTTTTCTTAGAGAAGAACTGAAGGAGGACTGGAGCAAGGCAGATAAAATTGTGAAACTGATCCCTTTCCGTCAACAGCATCACAAAATCCAACCCTGCAGCAGTGAAGAAACGGCCCACGCAACACCGCCCGAACACGGTCAGTGGCACCAAGTCACTTTCGGGCTTCAATGTAAAGACATACCATACTACTTACAGGAGTGTGTGCAGTACCTGCACAGTCAAAGCACAGGGTCAGTATTTTTTGGGAATGATAAAGTAAAGGTAGGACGTTCCGAGCGTAAACCACAATGTAAGGTAACGGTGTAGAACAGAATGATCAGGAAAAACACAGGAAACAGCAGTGCTGGGTAGCACAACGACAGAACACCAGCTCACTCACTCGCTCACAACAATGTTCCAATACCACAGCTGGAATGCGGCTTTGAAACTGTTCCAAACGGAGACGGGGCACGGCAACAGGGGCACGGTGACAGGGGCACAGCGACAGGGGAACGCAGCGACAGGAGCACGGTGACAGGGGGGAACTTGGCGACAGGGAACGCATTGACAGGGGCAGTGACAGGGGCACGTGACGAGAACGCAGTGACAGGGCACGGTGACAGAGAACTTATGATGACAGGGCCGCGGCGACAGGGCCCGCGGCGACGCAAGAACGCAGCCGACAGGGGAGCCGCAGCGACAGAACGCAGCGACAGAAACGCGGCGACAGAGAACGCAGCGTTCGACCGCGATGTTTGCTGCTCCTTTGTTTTCTCTAAAGTAACCATCAGATAATACAGTTCATCATATTCTGTATGTAATTTGGGAATAAAGGTGAATTTATGGACGTATATCATAAAAGGTTGCGTTGTTCTGCTCCAGCTGTTTAACCCAGAGACACAATGACTGACGGAGGATCTTACTCTCGACTTCCAGCGAAGTGATAAACTGGTGCTCACTGCTCCCTGAACTGAACGCTCCCTGTGGTTCTGGACCTCAGAAAAAATGGCTGAACTTCAGAACTCAGGTGTCACTAGTTTGTGCCAGTGTTAGAATTAACTATACTGTGTTTATGGAAGCGGTATTGACGGTGTGAGCAGTGTGAGTGGTGTGGCGGTGTGAGCGGACGGGGAGTGAACATTTTAATAATGTAATATTCCTGCAGAAATCCAGCGCTGACTGAGCGCTTTCATCTCAGTACTGATTTTACTGCAGTGCTGCACGAAGTACCCCCCCCATCAACACCCCACCACCTGCCATGCCCCCATCTGCCCCGAATTAACGACCATGCAGCAGCGAGGATTTCAAACCAGGCGAACCACTTTCTCCAAATGTAAAGTGAAAAAATGCAGTGTTTATACTTGATCCTCACAGTCTGGACGCTCGTGTCTTCTGTTTGTCTTCACACTTTTTTGGTCATTGCTCTAAAACGTCTCATTTCAGTTGTTAAATAAAAGTCAAACGTCTCAATTTTAACATTGTTATTTAAAGACTGAACGTAATGTTGACTGAGGACATCATTAATATCTTCCTACAGAGAGTCTCAGAGACGGGCCGGTCAGCGCAGGGGGACGTCAGCTCATCCGGGGGCAGCTTTAAAACAGCGAATCAGGACGAGGGCACGTAAGGCACTAATGCGAGAACAGCGAGGTGCACTGATGGACGTGGTCAAAGAAGACCAGCTTCGGTAGCTCACGTTACGCTGTTCGGGGAGCGTCTTTCCTTTAAACCATCTACTCGTGATAAGGTCACATCTAACTAGCTTTTACCAGCAAAAACGCTAAACATTTCTATTCATTTTTATAATAAAGTTCCGTCGTAGAATCAGAACATCCCGCAAAACTGGCCTAGAGAGTAAAAATCACCGTATATCACCAACAGAATCATAATATATCAAAACACAGCTCTATTATTAAGACCATGAGCTGGTGGGTCACTGAACTCTCCTTAGGAAATGAGTATTAAATTCTGCTTTTATTTTTTTTATTATTTTTGTTTTCTCCAGTATGGATCATCCGGATATGAATCCATACATACATGAAGAGATTTCAACCCTCTGCCAACCCAACAGTGACACACACAGCTGCTGGATTTCATCCAAAGCTCTCCAGGAGAAAAAGGAAAGATAGTCATTGTCTCCATCCCGGGAAATAGAGGAATGTCGTGGCACCGTCTTCACATTTTCAGAAGGCAGAGCTTTCCAAACAAAAAAGCGCCATCACTTCACACGGCTCTGAGAGGAACCCAAACAGAGATGACAATCAGGATGAAAGGCGAGGAGAAACCCTCAAACACAGCTGAGAAAGCTTTACTGCAGATTCCAAACTCCAGAGCCTAATCAACGCACAGAGCAACGGGCCAATACAACTGAAGCAAAAGGCCGGGAAAATCTCCGGAGCAGAACAGAGACGGAAAATCCAGAAAAAACACAACCTGAAACTAATTCTAATGATCTAAACCCAGCCGTGCCGAGGTCATATTTACTGCTGAATAAACAAATCACATTCTGGGAATTATGATCCTGAGCAACTTCCCAAACGCATTCCCGCAAACCCATGGCTTATTCAAGGGCGCTCGCATTTCACTACAGTAAATCCAGCTGAAAGGAGAAATTAAAATGCCTGGCACACGGAGGCTGGAAGCAGCTTATCAATAATGGATAAACTGATGTTCCAAAGAGCGGGCTCAACACGCGGCTCTCACCTCCGGATATAAACTACCTCAGATTAAAAAACCTTCATTTAGGAGAATCGGCTAATGACTCCCGATTCGGCCTGGATTCTTCTACATTGCACCTCCACCCAAACACACCTGGAACAGCAGCACATTTCCATCAAACGAAATGAAGATCTCTGAGCAAAGTAGGTCAACGTCACCTAAACACCCACATCTCAAACTCAAACAATGATCTGAATGAAGCTCAAATATGTCTCAGTACAGGCGTTACAGCGCTACCCATGGCGTCTGGCTGATCTTTCTGAACAGGAGTTCAGATTCTACCAACCACAAGTAAGAATCCAATCATATTAGAAGATGGAGAAGATTAAGATGGAGAAGATGGAGAAGATGAAGAAGATTAAGATGGAGAAGATGGAGAAGATGGAGAAGATGGAGAAGATGGAGATGATGGAGATGATGGAGAAGATGAAGATGATGGAGAAGATGGAGAAGATGAAGAAGATGGAGATGATGGAGATGAATGCCTGTAATAGTAACAATAAATTGTCCCACAAAAAAAGACTATTTTTGACAATAGTATGATGTATTGCTTAATGCATATAAACACATTTTACAATATTCAATGCAACTGAAATATATTTATAAAAATATACCAAATTAACTAAATAATAAACAAACAAATAAAATAATATATAAAACTTATACAATTATTCTGAAGATAATAAATATTAACACACAAACTACAAAATCAGCCTGAAATAAAAGAGTATTAAAAATAGTGTGTTTCAGTCTGTACACACACACACACACACACCACACACACACACACACACACACACACACACACACACACACACACACACACACACACACACACACACACACACACACACACACACACACACACCACCTGAGGCCACCTGCATTCCCACAGTGCTCTGGTGCACCATCTCTCTGCAAACGTTCATTAGACACGATCTTCCTTTCAGCGGTCGCCAGGGACCCAACAAGCTGTCCCCAAGGCTGCTGTAAGAGACACTCTGGCACTGAACCAGCTCTGCCTTTCACACACTGTCACAGCCCTGCCAGTGCCAAGCAGACTCTGGAAGCACTTAACGCTTTCAATCCAATGCCGGAGTGCACAGTTCACCATCCCTCATTATACACCCATCAGCCACAACATTATAACCACCTCTAACAGCTGCTCTGTGGTGGTCCTGTGGGGTCCTGATCATTGAAGATCAGGGTGAAAGGAGGACAATAAAGTCTGCAGAGAAACAGATGAACTACAGTCTGGATTATAGAACCACAAAGAGCTCCTGTGTGATCAGAGGAGATGATAGAGTGGACAGAGAGAGGAGAAAGAAGGTCCTAATGTTATGGCTGATCAGTGCACCACCGTCGCGAGTAAACGAGGCAGTAAATCAGTTAACACTGCTCATATGATCCCACTGAAGGTCAGCAAGTTTATCTAAAGCCACTCTTCCACGTCTCGATCGTGTCTACAGGGGATATAAATACACACACACACACACACACACACACACACACACACACACACACACACAGGGTGCCATCACACCAAAACACGTGTGAAAAAAGGTGTGAAAGAGGCTCCAGACCACAGCCCAGAATGAAGGACCAGAACCAAGAAGGGTCTAGATCTACTGGAGCACAGTCCAGGTCGTTTGCAGTATGAAACCTTTGGATGGTTCAGATGTTTGGACCGATTACAGGACATTGAAGCAGGCTATCAGCACTGGGCCCAAATCCAAACCCCCTTCACGTGCACACACCGAAAAACACCACGTTACCAATCCCTGCATCTACAGCCTGACCCATTTATAAACACAACCTACAGGAACCCGAGGGGATCCGCCTCGCTCACTCTGCTGTGTGACACCCAAGGGGAGCTGGATTCTGGCAAGGACACAGAGTCTAGCACAACACCTGGAACTCACAGAACCGGTATAATCAGCACTGTAATAACCAAGGTTCTGTTTAAGAAAAAGCAACTCGTAGACCATCCTGACAGTGTGGAGTCAAGTCCTTTAGGTGCCTCCCAGCAGCACCTTCTTCTGCTCTGCTAATGTAGGTGTTACGTTACCAGCAGGACCAATAAGACGACCGTCCCTGGAAGCCAAAGAACCAGGTTCAAGCACTGACACCACAACACAGCTGTCTGTTCCTCGCTCTGCCTTCACCATCATCCCTTAAACAAACAACGAGGTTCCTCAGAACCACAGAGATCCGACACAGCAGTGCTGCTGGAGTGCTTAAACACTGCGTCAGGGAGACAAATCAGCTGCCAGTGACCCTCTAACTCTACCTGCCGTCACACTCGGCCCCCGAAGCCGGAGACAGACTTTCAGACAAAGTGTCCTCTGAGCTTTCATCTCCCCGATACCAAGAGAGGGTCAAAGTTCAGATATCATCTGAGGTCATTTCCTGCTTCATGTGAGGCACCGAAGAAGAGCACAGGCTCATTAAAGGCCGTGGAGAGGGGCCGAGAACCGTTCCACACTTTAAGACTCCTCAGCGCTCTTTGCTGTGGTGGTCTCCGTTCCTGAACAGAGCAGGGGGCTAATCGGGCTGGAGTACAGGTGCTATAAAGCCTCTTTGTGTGGAGGCCTCTTCCCAGGGAGAAAACAAAGCTCCACACACAAAGAGGAATTCTCACCTTGCCGTTCACTCTCGTGGTATCGGGATACACTGCTTCCAAAGGAGGAAGTCACATGACTCCGCCTCACATTCGCAGACACGCCCCCACGTTTAACCTCTTCAGGCTGGAGCTGGACCTACCCAACCAGCATCAACAATCACCACAGCTGTGAGTCCTTCAATGTCACTCGCCATGTTAAGGAAGGATGTGACTGCAGTGCTGAGAATGACCCACATCATATCTGCTCTGTGGTGGTCCTGTGGGGTCCTGATCTGTAATCGTATCCACAGAGGGCTGCTGTGGTGGCAGGATGTCCCCTGATCAACCACTAGAAGACTGAGACTAATTAAAGAAGTAGAATCAGATGTGCTTCAGCGTGTTTGGGATGGAAACCTGCAGCCAGACACCCCGTCCTACAGGAGACTGGTGTGGTGTTTCTAGAACAGTGTGAACAGTGTGACTATGCGAGGACACTCGAGTGTTCCAGGACAGGCGAGTTCGACACACCAACCGAACTCTTTGATTTCAGAGTTTGACGGATTGGTGTTCTCTGCCCTTAACTGGGAATTATGCCACTCGCCAAATCCCAGCACCTCCTCTTCCACCATTCAACACCCCTCTCCAGCGCCAGGCCTTTCAATATCAACAATCTAATCTAATCTAATCTAATCTAATCAATCAGCCACCAAACAGAGACAGAGGACAGCTGCTTTATTAAAAGAGGACTGAATTATGGCTGCGCTCTGTTGTTTCCCCCTCAATGGCTCTTGGGAGCAGAGCTACAATCACAGCGATGCCCTGGAGTCTGCTGCCCAGAGGACGCTTTCAAACAGAATTCAGGATTAATGAAGTGGGTTTATTTATTTATTCATGACAATAAAAGGGTCCGACCGCAAGGACAGGGACCTCATTCTGCTGCTCACCATTGTAGGAGCCTTTCAAACACCCCGTTCACAACTTCCCAGCCCCCACAATCAGGCTTTCAAAGCTCCACCTCAAACTGCCCCCACTGCCTGGTACAACGAGCTCCTACAGCTCTGTTCTGACACCACACACACACACACACACACACACACACACACACACACACACACACACACACACACACACACACACACACACACACACACACACTGAATAGACCATAAAAGAAGTGGTGCTTCAAGTTAAGCTCTCCTGCTTTGGTGTAATCCACACTAAAGCAGGATCTTCTGGAGGAGATCTGGTCCATGCCTCCAGTTGAACACGTTCGCTTTGGTGAACCTAAAGATGAGCACAAACACAGGAAACGCAACCAACCAAATTCCTCTACTCCACTCAACTGCCCACCCGTTACTGCAGCTGCATTGTCTGCAGATACCCCGTTCACCAGGTCACAGTGGAAAAGCACAGGCGAGGGGCCGAGACACCGGGTCTCAGAGCGGGACACGACGAAGCAAACGAAACCAGGAAAGAGCAGAAATGAGAAAAGCAGTCTGGTTGGGAAACAGTGGGGACCCTGCTTACGCCTGCCTGTGAATGCAGGGCGACTCCGCGAGAGGAAAAGAGGGGGAGGGGAGTTCACGGCGAGAAGGCTGAAAAGGGGGTAAGTGCTGAAGCAGCCCTCATACCCTACAGCACACAACCCAAACACACACACACACACACACACACACACCATGCTCATGCAGGCCTTTCTGCCGACGCCTCTCTGATAAGGTCCTGTGTGCCAGTCCAGGTCGGCCCTGCAGGAACTTATTGAAGCACCGTCTGAAGGCCACACAAAAGCTACTTCCCATGAAGCTTCTATTCACCACTGTGTGTGTGTGTGTGTGTGTGTGTGTGTGTGTGTGTGTGTGTGATTGAAAAAGGCCAGTTAATTACAGCTCCAGTTTAATAAAAGACTTTGGCAGAGCAGGCTCGGAGTCGTCTGTGGGAGAGCGTCAGTGAAATGTGGTTCTCAATAGCTCCTTCAGAACACACACTATCTAACTAGGTCGCTCTGTTACAGACACACATCTTCACTGAGGACCCTGCAATCAGCAGAGTCAGAGAACCTTCACCCTGCACTGAGTTTACAGTACTGTTACTCAGCAATGCACTGGGAAAGACAAGAGGACGGTCAGGTGGAGGAAGGTTCTGTGGTCAGATTAAACCAGAATTTATACGACCACCAAGGAAAACGCTAAGGTCAGACCGAAAACCAGAACATCTCGTCACCCAGTGAAACATGGTGGCGGCAGCGTCACGCATGATGTTTTCAGCAGCAGGGACTGGGAAACTGGTCCGAGTCCAGGGGAAGATGGACGGTGCTAAATACAGGGATGTTTTGAGCAGAACCTGTTTGGGTCGGTCAGTGGTTTGAGTCTGGGACTGAGATTGACCTTCAGAACAATGACCCAAAGCTCACCGCTAAAGCAGCACTCGCGTGGTTTAATGGCCGAGTCAAAGCCCAGACCTTAGTCCAGTTGAGAATCTGTGGTCAAACTTGAAAAACATCCGACCTGACGGAGCTGGAGCGGTTTTGAGGAACAGATTGTACTACTGATTAGGGATCCTTGGCTCCTCCAACACCACGTCATTTAGGATCTAAACACAGGATTTATATATTTGACCAATTTGACCATATTTTAATCAAAAATGTGCTTCATGCACACACGGGTTTGTAGTTTGTAAGGAAAGTAAAACACTTCACAGCCTACGATGATTTAGTGATTCTGAGCTGAAATGCAACAGTTTTCATAATGTTATTTACAAAAATCTGAATGTGCTTTTATTAATAATGGTTTATTATTATTATTATTATTATTATTATTATTATTAGTTATTCTGATTTGAATAAGTCCTGAATCACAGACTGTAATGAACGGAATATTATCAGATTCCAAAAGCAGCATCAGATCACATGGTGAAAGCTGGACGATCCCACGCATCCCGGAATATCAGCACTGATCCCAAGGTTTGGGAATCTGATGCGAATCTGATACCCAGGGTGAGATAATGATGTGAAGGCTCTCAGAAAGACAACAGGTCAGAAGGTCACAGTAGCAGAGTTAATGAACAGTCAGCTCACAAACACACCACAACCATTTAATCAAAGCTCAACAAGCATTCACTGCAACACACAGGCCGCCAGCAATCTACCGCCAGATTCACAGCCAGTGTAACCAAGTTAATATTCAACACAGACAGATATGCCCCCGTGTGACTATGAGAACCTGGCGAGGGAGGAGGTGGCAGCCACCCAGGAAGAGCCGCTGTGGAGGAGCAGGGTGATGGATGGGCTGCTGTTCGCTGGTTGTGTCATTTGCATTGGGACGGTCTCAATGGGCCTCTTCACAAGAGAGCGACCCCCAAAGCACGACTAATTTTCACCAGCGACCGAGACCAATGCACAGGAATGCACATCCACGGCCCTCTGACGGGGACAGAGCTAGAACAAGCAGGAGGACAGTTCCATTTTTCACTTTTATCAAAAATAAACTGAAAAAATGATCAACATCTGCATACAGACTCTGACTGATCAGAGAGAGGGGGCGGGGCTGATGATCAACCCACATACAGACTCTGACTGATCAGAGAGAGGGGGCGGGGCTGATGATCAACCCACATACAGACTCTGACTGATCAGAGAGAGGGGGCGGGGCTGATGACATCACTGACTGAAAACTTGGGTAATAGAGGAAAATGAGATGGGAGAGGCTGTTTGCTCTCTTTCAGTGTTCAAATTTCAGAATAAAAGTCACGAGCAGCGATGATACTGATACATAAATAATAAAGGTTTATTTTTTATTTTATTTGGATCACTGTCAGGAATTTAAGAACTCATTATAATAAACATCTTTGTCCACCTTTTAATATGAGTGACCTTATAAGTCACTCTGGATAAGAATCAGCTAAATGACAAATCTGAAGGTAATTCCTCATAATCTTCACACTCTGGATGATCAATTTCCAGACATTTAACAAAAAACACAAGATGTTCAAATAAATATTAAAATTCTGTTCATATTTACATCTGCAGTCTCCTGAAAACATCATCATCTCATACGTGTGTCGCCTAGAAATACTTCTCGAATGTTTTTGATGAATTAAAGTCAAACTATGAACATATTCCACAAAATGAGCCTGGACTTCTAAAGGTTAAGGTTTCAATAACTGATGCAAACGTGAGCAACAAGAAGAGCACAGACGACACCAGCGATGCGTGACGCTGCAAACACCATCACACCGTTCTTTTCTACAGTAAACAAACGTAATTATTACGTTTGCTTTACATGACGTTTTCTGTCTCGTGATGTGACCATTCTGCCCATAATGTGATGACGATGATGACGATGATATACTGCGCAGCCCGAGACGAGACGCTGTAGAACCGACAGAGACCGGGCTGCCCGTAACATCCTGCACATGCAGATTTTATTTCAGACTTTTATTTTAATTTTAATGTCCATTATCTTTCTCCAATCTTCAACACACAAACGGTGATGTTGGAAAACCGACTCCTGATCAAATTCCTGATTTTTAAATCCATATGGTGCAGCCGGGACACAGCCGGGTCTCCAGGGAATAGAGGTGAAGGGAGGATTCAGAAACCGCCACGATTTCATGAGTTCAAAGCAGTTTGGAAGAGAACTCCGTCTGATTGGACGCACTGAGATTCACAGAATGACAAAACAAACATCTGAGAAAACGAGAGTGAGAGAATGAGAGAGTGAGAGAGAGAGAGAGAGAGAGAGAGAGAGAGTCACAGGAGAGCAAATTTACTTTCAGTGAAAAGCAAATTTACTGGAGCTGGAGACGAGGTCCTGCACTTAGTGCAGCACGGTCCTCTGTTTCCCACCCTGTAAAGAGCAGGTTCCAGATATGGAAGTGTGCGTTGGGAAAAAGGACACCCTGCCAGACGAGTCCGGAACACAGTTTATATAAATCCAATCAGACACGATCTGGATCAGCAGAACTCGATATTTACTCAGCGCTGACATTTATACGCCGTAAATCCCGTAATCAGGGGTAATACTCAGTCAGGCTGGGAGGACCACTATTCAATCCCAGACAACGTTCCCGAACAGCGAGGGCAGCCGGGCTCAGGAAGGTTACACTGGAAGAACCATTAGCATTAACAAACACACTGCAGGGAATTGTCTACAACGCGTCCAGCCTCTTTATCCGACACGTGAATTCAGGTGTAAAGCAGACTGGCATCGCACTTCTCCGGAGTGTTTTCCTGGGCACGGGATTATTTAAACTGGAAACAGATACTCCAGGTTTGTGGGGAACTGACGGAATAACAGACCAGCTGACTTTAACTCAACTGTAGAAACGAAAGCTGCACAGCCGACCTCAAATCAGCCGTTTAACAGCATCTGCCAGAGAGACTGAAAACCAGCAAACCTTCACCTGATTTACCAGCAATTATTAGACTAAAGAACAAGGGACAGGAGACAGAGAGAGAGACAGAGACAGAGAGAGAGACAGAGACAGAGACAGAGAGAGAGAGAGACAGAGACAGAGAGAAACAGAGAGAGAGACAGACAGAGAGAGAGACAGAGAGACAGAGACAAAGAGAGACAGAGACAGAGAGAGACTGACAAAGAGAGACAGAGACAAAGAGAGAGACAGAGACAGAGAGATTATTAACATCCAGCTAAGACAGGATGTGGAGTGATGGGAGCAGTGCAGCTCCTCTGAGATGATGTGTGTGTGATGTGCTCTACAGCTTTTTACAGAGATGAAAGTAAAGGCCATTTGGGCTGGACCCCCCACTGACCACCTTTCTGCCCATTCACTGTGAAGTGTACACTCCTTATACACCCCCACCACCACCGTATCACACCGCCATAACAAAGTCCGCCATTTGTTTCAAAGGCACTCTCTGCAAACAAGCACACAGTGCCTCGCAATTCCTCGCAGGGCCTCGCAATTCCTCACAGTGCCTCGCAATTCCTCACAGTGCCTCACAATTCCTCACAGTGCCTCGCAGGGCCTCGCAATTCCTCGCAGGGCCTCGCAATTCCTCGCAGGGCCTCGCAATTCCTCGCAGGGCCTCGCAATTCCTCGCAGGGCCTCGCAAAATCCTGCATATACACTTATTCACAGCTCTTCAAAGGTTCTTTAATGACGAACCAGGTGCACAGAAAGAACCCTCTGCGTGATTAAGGGGTTCTTCAGAGGGACTTTAATTTATGAAGAGTTCTCAGGGTGTCTGCGGTTCTGTACAGCACCATTTATCCACTAAAGAAGCCTCTTTAAAGAGTGTAGTGAGGTCATGTTATTGGGCTGGACTTGCACCAGTACAGATTTCCATTAAATCCATTACTTCTAGTGTTTGTTGAAGGTTAGATGAAGCCACAAAAAGTGTGTGTGTGTGTGTGTGTGTGTGTGTGCGTGTGTGTGTGTGTGCGTGTGTGTGTGTGTGCGTGTGTGTGCGTGTGAGTGTGGTGTGTTTTTATGAGTTAAATAAATAAATAAAATCATCTGTGGTTTGGATCTACAAACAAGACCAACCGTAATCATTAATAAACAGTGTTTTCATTTTTTGAATATGTAAAAATTGTTGCGTGATTACATTATCACAAAGTTTTAAAAACGTTGTGTAATTGTGTGTTACAGTGCAATATTGTGTGTTACAGTGTGATACAGTGTGATGTGTGTTAGTGTGATAGTGAGTTACAGTGTGATATAGCGCGAACATGTAGTGTGTTAGTGTGTGACAATGTGAAGTGCGATAGTGTGTTAGTGTGTGATAGTGTGATACAGTGTGATAGTGAGTTACAGTGTGTTACAGTTACAGTGATAGTGTGTTACAGTGTGATAGTGTGTTAGTGTGTTACAGTTACAGTGATAGTGTGATAGTTACAGTGTGTTACAGTGCGATAGTGTGTTACAGTTACAGTGATAGTGTGATACAGTGAGTTACAGTGTTAGTGTGATAGTGAGTTAGTGTGATACAGTGAGTTACAGTGTGTTAAAATGCAATAGTGTGTTACAGTCACAGTGATACAGTGAGATACAGTGTGATAGTGAGTTACGGTGTAATAGTGAGTTACGGTGTGATACAATGTGATACAATGAGTTACAGTGTGTTAATGTGATAGTGAGTTACAATGTGTTACAGTGTGATAGTGTTACAGTTACAGTGATAGTGAGATACAGTGTGAAAGTGTGTTAGTGTGATAGTGATTTACAGTGAGTTACAGTGTGATAGTGTGATACAGTGAGTTACAGTGTGTTACAGTGCGATAGTGTGTTACACTCACAGTAATACAGTGAGATATAGTGCGATAGTGAGTTACGTTGTGATACAATGTGATACAATGAGTTAGAGTGTGTTAATGTGATAGTGAGTTACAATGTGTTATAGTGTGATAGTGTTACAGTTACAGTGATAGTGAGATACAGTGTGAAAGTGTGTTAGCGTGATAGTGATTTACAGTGAGTTACAGTGTGATAGTGTGATACAGTGAGTTACAGTGAGTTACAGTGTGTTATAGTGAGTTACAGTGAGTTACAGTGTGTTGGTGAGTTACAGTGTGATACAGTGAGTTACAGTGAGTTACAGTGTGATACAGTGTGTTATAGTGAGTTAGTGTGTTGGTGAGTTACAGTTACAGTGATAGTGTGATACAGTGAGTGATAGTGTTTTATAGTGAGTTACAGTGTGATACAGTGTGTGATAGTGTGTTATAGTGAGTTACAGTGTGATACAGTGAGTTACAGTGTGATAGTGTGTTACAGTTACAGTGATAGTGAGATACAGTGTGATAGTGTGTAAGTGTGATACAGTGAGTTACAGTGTGTGAGTGTTTTACAGTGAGATACAGTGTGATACAGTGTGTGATAGTGTGTTATAGTGAGTTACAGTGTGATACAGTGAGTTACAGTGAGTTACAGTGTGATACAGTGAGTTACCGTGTGATAGTGTGTTAGTGTGATACAGTGAGTTACAGTGTGATAGTGTTACAGTGATAGTGAGATACAGTGTGATAGTGTGTTACTGTGATACAGTGAGTTGCAGTGTGATACAGTGATAGTGAGTTACAGTGTGATAGTGTGTTACTGTGATACAGTGAGTTACAGTGTGATACAGTGTGTAATAGTGTTTTATAATGAGTTACAGTGTGTAAAAGTGTGATACAGTGAGTTACAGTGATAGTGAGTTACAGTGTGATAGTGAGTTGCAGTGTTACAGTGTGTTACAGTGAGTTCAGTCGCTCTTTCCGCTACAAAGTAACAACCAGTGGAGTTCAGTCAGACCCACCTGCATGGTGAAGACCCCCAGCTCCTGAGCGGACAGCTTCTTCATCTGCACGGCCAGAACCTGCGCTTCCTCCAGGATCGAGAAGTCGCTCTCCCCGCCGCTCAGTCCGCCGCTCAGCCCGCCGCCCAGCAGCGCCAACAGCGCCACGACCAGCCGGGCAGCTCTCGCAGCACTGCCCCGCAACAGCGCGCGCAGCCCGGGCGCAGAGCCGGACTCGGCCCGCCGGCCGCTCGCCATGGAGTCCCCGAGAACGGAGTCCACCCGAGCAGAACCCAGAACCGAGCGGAACCCAGCAGAACCCAAAACACCAAACTTCACCCCCGACAACTTTACTTCTTAACCGAGGCGGAGAGCCGAACTGCGCTGCCCAGCGCCGCGGCCGAACCGGACCGGCCCGCAAACATCCTTTAAAGCGGAGTCTCCGCGAAAAGCCGCTGAAAGCAGCCGGTCCTGCTTGTCCTTCCTCCGCCGCGCTCGCGCTCAGCCCGCGGGGAGTGCGCCAGCCGGAGCCGCATCACAATGGAGCAGGAGGCGGAGTAAAACCCGGCCTGGAGCCGCTCCGGATCCGGATCCGCTCTGAATCTGAATCCGAATCTGAAATTCGATTCTTCTGAACGATTCACAATCAGCCCAGCACTGAAAACTACTCTCACTTTTACTCTCACTTTTACTCTCACTTTTACTCTCACATTTACTCTCACATCTACTCTCACTTTTACTCTCACCTTTACTCTCACTTTACTCTCACTTTTACTCTCACTTTTACTCTCACTTTACTCTCACCTCTACTCTCACTTTACTCTCACTTTACTCTCACTTTTACTCTCACCTTTACTCTCACCTTTACTCTCACTTTTACTCTCACCTTTACTCTCACTTTTACTCTCACTTTTACTCCCACTTTTACTCTCACCTCTACTCTCACCTCTACTCTCACTTTACTCTCACTTTTACTCTCACCTCTACTCTCTTTTTTACTCTCACTTTTACTCTCACTTTACTCTCACTTTACTCTCACCTCTACTCTCACTTTACTCTCACTTTTACTCTCACTTTTACTCTCATTTTACTCTCACCTCTACTCTCACTTTTACTCTCACCTCTACTCTCACTTTTACTCCCGTAAACTGTCGTGGGTGCAGTGAGTGGATTTTAGTGGACAGTGATGAAGTCTCTGTCCAGCGTTTTAAGCACTGTATCGTGTCTGATGGTGAGAGTTACGGGGTTGTAATAACCGAGGACGGTGTTTCTTCAGGACAGCAGTGATGATGGATTGTTTGAAGCAGCTAAAACAATGCACTGCATCAGTGAGACGGTCCAGTTTTACCAGTGTGGGCAACAGGTTCTCCTGACCACCAATCAGGCAGTTTGTTGCCTTTAACATGATATGATTGGATAATAATACACCAGGATTAAAATCTGGCCAGACTGCAGCCTTGGATTTCTCCCAAGGTGAAATGAAAACATTCCTCCCACTACTTGCTCGTTTGGGAATGTTTCTCCCACAATGGTTTACTCATTTTCAGCAAGCAGTGTTTCGTTCACGAGCTGCCACACGGGGATCTATAGGCTTAGAGGTCTGAGCTGCACAGGTTTAACATCTTCCCGACATGTATGCATTGTGATGGATGTATGATTCCCAGATTTGGAATTACAGACCGTTCCATTCGCAGTGCACTGCCAGTGTGTTCTTAAATCACTGACCTGCAGTGGAAAAACTGGCAGTATTTTGGTCATCAAATTTCGAGACTGTGTTTTGTGGGCGGCTGTATGGAGTGGAAAACATACGCGGTTACACTGGGGCTTGGAGATACGCCAGTCCTCATGCCTGGCATGGCACTTTGTATGTCACTGTGAGATGGTTTCTGAGATGAAGGGAAGGCAATGGAGTGAAGTAACTATAGATATAGTTGGTCTTCTCTTGCAGCTACAGTAGGGTGGGTGTGATGGTTGGGAGTTCCTGAGTACTTTGAGGGTTGCAGTAAACTGTGGCGTGACCATGCAGTGTGGTTATAAAGCACGTGAAGGGGTGCAGTGTGAAGGGTTCTAGTCTGAGCACAAATATAAAATGGTTCACTCATCAACCAATCATCTGCAATGGTGTTGTGCTAGACCGTCACTCAGAATAGCAGCAGATCATCCGCAGTGATGAGCCAAAGTGCAGCTTCTAGCATCAGAAAGAGACCAAACAAGTTTGATCTACATGGGAGGTGTTTCAGGAGGAAACACTTACTGTCATAAAAACATCAGGACAAGACTAAAGTTCTCCAGAGAACATCTATACAAAGAGCAGGACTTCTGGAACAATGTGCATTGAGTTGAGTTATTTGGACACAAACCAAACACAGCATTTGAGCAGAAGAAGCTCATAGCAGCTGTGAACATGGTGGTGGAAGTGTGATGGTTTGGAGCTGCTCTGCTGCAGCAGGGTGTGGAGATCTCTCCATCATAGAAACCACTATGAGATCTTTATGGTATCAGAGGGGTTTGAGGAGAACGGAAGAGCATCTGTACAAAGACTGACACTGAAACATCACAGAGCTGAAAGAATTCCGCATGGAGGAGTGGGAACGTCGTTCTTCCAGTCGATGTCAGAGACAGTAGACGGTTCTAGAAACATCTCACTGACATTATTTCAGACAAAGGAGGAGATAAAGATATCTAGATACAGCTAGGTAGCTTAAATTATTTCTAATAATTATAATTTGCATCTCTCGGATCAAATGTTCACATGTTTAAAGTCAAAGGTGTTGATTTGGGAATAAACACAACTGTATGTTTATGTGTGTGGACCACTGACGATAATAGATGAAGAACAACATGTCTGAGGTCTGGTTAAGGTCTAAGTTCTGGACTCCACTGTTCTGAATGGAGAGTTTCTACTGAAAGTAGGATTTATAATAATCTACATCAAAGCGTAATCAACGGGAAAAGCAGCCCTAAGAGTATTAATACAGCTTCATTATGGTGTCGTGTCCTTCAATTCAAGACTCTCGACTCAGTGTGAACAAACATCTAACCATACCTTCACCAGACTGGAGCAAACACTCTTCTACTCTCTATTATAGTGATAATGAGACAACATGTCAACAACCAGGACAGACCGCTGCTCTCTATCTATAGATTTCTCCTCATTTCAGAATTAAGTTCAGCGAGGAAAAGCACATCCCCGACCACTTCTGTGTTTACTAGATGGAGAGATGTTCTTTCATGAAGGTCTGCTCTTTAATCATCAGAGCCAAAAAGCTCCATTTTAACTTCATCAGACTTGCTTCTAGGTGTTTAGATGTGCCTCTGAAAACCCCCGACACTGAACGTTTGTGGTGTAGATGGTGGAAATGTGTTCTTCTAATGACTCTCATGATGCTCTTATCGGTGCAGGTGGTGCTGCACAGCAGAACAGTGCACCACGACTCCAGACTCATGACTCCTCCTGAAGGTCTGTCACGGTTAGATTTGATTAGATAGTTTTACTCTATCGCTCTCAGAAAGCAGGTCCTCCAGTGTAGCATTACAAACTGAGGAAACATCTCCTGAACATGTCGTTTCAGTTCACTGTTTGACTGATTTCTACATTTTTGGTTTATGATCAAAACTGTCCTCCACAGACGTGATGATCCAGTCGAACGGTGTGTGATAATGTTGGTATGTGTATGAATTTACATTTAACCTCTAAACATCACTGACCTACTAATGCATTATTGGGTTTAAACTGCTGGACTCTAATGATGGACTTATCTGTCCATTTAAGCCGGTCAGCTGTAATGAATACGATTAGCTGAATGTGCTGCTCAGTAACCTCTGCTGATTAGGCAGATGGACGGTAACTGTGTGCCAGCCGCTGCATCCTGCTCTCATTAAGAAAAACGAAGCACAGGGAAGGCATTATCCCAACCCTGGAGGAGGCTTTCTGTTCTGAGCGGTGGTCCTGCTGTTCTTCCCCAGAAAGCGGTGTAATTTGGAGTCTGATTTGGTTCAGTGTCATTGTCCGTCACACAGCGTTCTGCATCACCCTCTGCCTTCTTTCTGAACAATGTCCTGATGGAGAAACATACTGGCTCCTGAAAGGTGCAATTCTGGGGCTACATCAATGCATCCTCCCGTCGCTGGCTTGGTGGAAGATGAAGGGAGAGGAGGAGAAGGCAAGGAAGAGGCGGGGGGGTGGGTGGAGGAGTGTGGGGGGAGAGATGTGAGGAACTCCTGCAGCACACACTGCTTGATCCACAGCCAGAGGAGATGAAAGGAGCATGGGCTGTGCCTGCAGTTTCTCCTCCTGCTGCTGCCCGTGTCTGAGATCAGGAGCTGCACTGTATGGTTACGGATAATAATAATAATAATAATAATAATAATAATAACTATAATAATAATAATAATAATAATAACTATAATAATAACAATAATAATAACTATAATAATAATAATAATAACTATAATGATAAATATAATAATAATAATAATAACTATAATGATAATAATAATAACTATAATAATAAATATAATAATAATAATAACAATGATGATGATGATAATAATAATGATGATGATGATGATGATGATGATAATAATAATAATAATAATGATGATGATGATGATGATGATGATGATTACGATGATGAGATGATGATGATGATGATGATGATGATAATAATAATGATGATGATGATGATGATGATGATGATGAGATGACGATGATGATGAGGATGATACTAATAATAACAATAATAATAATAATAATAATAATAATAATGATAATGATGATGATAATAATGATTGATGATGATGATAATAATAATAATAATAATAATAATAATAATAATAATGATAATGATGATGATAATAATAATGATGATGATGATAATAATAATAATAATAATAATAATAATAATAATAATATAAGGTAAGTCATCCAGTGAGGGCGGTTTGGATGGAGTGAGGGAGGTCTACACAGTACTACACTCTCACATAAAGGTGCCATGAAATGTTCTTTGAACGTTGTTATAGAATCAAATTAGATTCCATAAAGAAGTATTTTGTGATGTGACTGTAAAGATCTTTACATCAAGAGAAGCTTTGTTTATGTGCCTGAACTCTCTCCAACCCAAACGAGTGAATCTTCATCTCTCGTCTGTAAATTGTGACATTTCTACACAGTTCTCAGTTCCTGGACGTGGTCTGGTGTGAAATGATTCACTTTAGAGAAACTTACTGACTGATGTCAGTGGTGACAGGAAACGTGTGTTGCCATAGCTACAACAAAAAATGCACATTCTCCAAAACCACCAATCCTGCACATGCTGTCAGTTTCATGTGTGATGTTGATGATGGTGAAACAGTGGTTCTCTTTCTTGGAGGCTGATTGGCCTCATAACATTTCTGCATTTACACCTCACATCAACAGATTTTAAAACACATTCAGGTTGGGTACACTGAAATCCTGCGTGTGTTGGAGGAGATTTTCTTAGTCACTGGTATGGCAGAACAGACGGGGTGTTTCAATGAGGCTGCTGGTTTTGGTGATGGTTGGGCAGCTTTTATATTTATTATCACCTCTCTCTCTCTCTCTCTCTCTCTCTCTCTCTCACTGCCCTCTCTCTCACTCACTCTCTCACCACTTCACTGTCTCTCTCTCTCTCTCTCTCTCACTGTCTCTCTCTCTCACTCACTCTTCACTCACTCTCTCACTGTCTCTCTCTTCACGCTCTCTCTCTGTTCTCTCTCTGTTCTCTCTCTGTCTCTCTCTCTCTCTGTCTTCTCTGTTCTCTCTGTCTTCTCTCTGTCTCTCTCTGTTCTCTCTGTCTTCTCTCTCTCTCTCTGTTCTCTCTCTCTCACGCTTCTCTCTCTGTTCTCTCTGTCTCTCTCTCTCTCTCTCTGTCTCTCTCTCTCTCTCTCTCTCTCTCTCTCTCTCTGTCTCTCTCTCTCTCTCATCCTGTGAATCATGATCTAAATTGCTATATTAAACCCCTGACAGTTACATCATGTTATTTATTTGTTTAAATAAGTAAATTAGAAGAGAACCACAGTGATTCCTTCTTAGCACCGCAGCATTTGTTTTAGTGGATTATTCATTTGCATAATTCTAATTAGACTGCTGTTCCACAAAACCACCTGGCTGGGAAAGATAAAGGGCCGAGAAGGCCGTGAAACACTGCTCAGCAAAGACATTAACTAAGATCTGAGACACGTGCGTGAAAAAGAAAAGTGCTCAGAGTAAAGCAGCAGTTCTTCATCCCACTGCGGTATTTATTCAGTCCTGTTCATCAAACAGCGTGAAACATAATTAGCCACAAATGGAGTTTAAAATGAAAAGCCAGGTCTAAAACAAATTTGTTCAAACCCCTCAGTCTCACAGCTGGACCGAGAACAGTCCACCAAGCAGAAACGTCCAGCCGACAGCGTCCTGTGAGCAGCGTCCTGTGAGCAGCGTCCTGTGGGCAGCGTCCTGTGAGCAGTGATGAAGGACTAGAGGACGACCGACACAAACTGTGCAGAAACAGATGAGCTTCTGTCTCTGACTTTACATCTACAAGGCGGAGACATTTAACTGCGTCCCCGTTGCTTTGATTTTTTACTTAGTGATCGATGTTCTTTTTCTGTTCTATTTATGTGAAGGTTCTATTCAGATAATTATTTTAATGAAAATATGAATCCAGCTCTGAATCCATACTCTACCCCATCTGGTTTTAAATGTGACTTAGGCTTCATCTCTTTAATTTAGGAAATTTGTCCCCAGTTCAAAACCGTGACCAGCCAAGAGGACAGAAAATTCTCGAGTCGTGAAGATAAAGGGATTGCACTGGTCTGTGGACCACAGCAGCCATCTGATTCTGTTGATCTCAGTGCAGCATTAGACCACATCAAGTCATAGTTCAGACAGTTATGGTTGAACAGGAAATGCTTGGGAGACACCAGCTCTAACTGATCACAGACTCGTCTTCACACAGAGAAGCAGACCATACGGAACAGAGAGGGAGACGTCTGGCTTCAGCTTTTACAAATTGTGTGTGATTTACGCAGGGACTGCAGCTCAGAGACAGGCGCATTCACGGAAATTAAAGACAGCTGAATCCTTTACCTTTCACTGTGACCTCTCCTGGGGGTCACATTCCTTGGACTGGCCTTTGCTTGAAGCAGGTCATCGCCTCATGTGACTGATCCTACTGGCTTTATCTTTCAAAGACCGGATCATGAGACATTAAAGACACCTGCAACATACATGGCATCCGAGTGTCAGCTAGTGGTTGGGAAGTGGAGTAGGAATGTCACTGTCCACTCTATCAGCTCCTCTGACCACACAGGAGCTCTTTGTGGTTCTATAATTCCAGACTGTAGTTCATCTGTTTCTCTGATACTTTATTCTCCTCCTTTCACCCTGATCTTCAATGATCAGGACCCCACAGGACCACCACAGAGCAGATATCATGTGGGTGGTGGGTCATTCTCAGCACCGCAGTCACACTGACATGGTGGTGGTGTGTTAGTGTGTGTTGCTGGTACGAGTGGATCAGACGCAGCAGTGCTGCTGGAGTGTTTAAACCCCTCAGTGTTTAAGTTAAAATGAAAATGTCCACATGTTTAAATATCTTATATTCCAAGGTGTTTGTGTTGGAGTCATGTTCCTGTTGGACTGTTTGAACTATCTGATGGTTTGGGATTATGTTGAAGAATTCCCAGAGCAGGATGCTACCACCACCATGCTTAACATTTAGTACAGGGTTCTTGAGGTTGGGTTGAATGTCTCACCTTTACTCGTCCTGTGGTGTTTTTGGACGAAGAACTCAATCTTTTTCTTGTCTGACCAGCAGGACGGTTCTTTGGTTGGATGTTCTTCGTGACCATCTGAACCAATTGTCTCTCAGCTAAAGGTGACAGCTTGGGTCTTCTTGGCGAAGTGGATACACCCCCCAATACCTCATACATTCATGCAATTGTTTTAACTGACGATCTTGGAATCTGCAGTTGGTTAGAAATGAGACCAGAGACATTCCTGGCCCACCCATGGCCTTCCATTGGCCCACCTGTGTACCAGTCACTACTTGCCAATCCGCATTTTTAATGTCTTCATTTCCCGACTGGAACCCCTGCATTACACATCAGTATTATAATCTGTGGCTTTTGGCAAACGGCTCCAGCGTCTGAACCACAACAGCCTGGAGGGCAGAAGTCTACAGATTGAGGGTGATGATGAGAAAAGTCCTCTGGTACCTAATGGTGAAGGAGCCACAGGGCTCACCTCAAAGAGGAAACTGTGGGAGTAGCCACTTTATCAGGTTTTAATTTGAGCTGTCTGCAAAGCCAGGCCTAAATAATGAGCAGATGGATGTGATTCCTACAAAACATCATTAAACTGGGAACGGGTCCACGCCTGCTGGGCCAGTTTAGTGCCCACAAATAAGCGTTTCCATATCTGCCCATTCTCTGTCTTTTTTCAAAAGTCCGTTTTTTGAGGGGTCTCTCTTTGTGTGGATTTTTTGGGGGGTGGGGGGCTTAAATGAACCCAGTTGCCATGACAACTCTGTTCCTCGCTTTGTACAGAGCAGGGTAACTGAATCCCGTTCTCCCCTTTTTTCTCCTCCCCATTTCAACATCAGTGCTGCGAGGCGAGCTTTGAGGGCTAAGCCGATTCCCAGCTGAAGCCCTTTTCTATTTCTGTCCAAACAGTTTCCAGCTTGTTTTGACTTCGCTGTGTAAAACTGCACTGACACTGACCGCAGCGATGATGAGAGTAAGTGGGACCGAAGCCCCGGAGGAGCTTATATTTACAGCATTAAAGAAATACGTTTGCATTTAGGTGGACTGGCACCTACATGTGGACGTAAGTGTGTCCGGGGGAGTGTGGTGATGTTATGAACAGTGTGAATATATGATCTAAACCTAACCTGAACCTAACCCAAACCTAACCTCAGTAAAGTAGAGTTCTTGTGTGTTCCTCATCTTCATGTTCCACTGCTGAAGTGGCATTCCGGTACTGAAGAGCGGATACAATTCCCAGATGTTTTCTCGGTACTCCACAAAAACTGAGGATGCATCAGAACAGAAATTCGGCATTCATCGCAGATGCCCTGGCAGAAGACGCTGGTCTGACCCACAGATGCACGTTTTTAAGTGCTGTATTTTAAATAAACGCTGCCTCTGGTTCTGCTTTTAATCATGAGGTGAGAAATGGGGAGTGAAGTTTTCAAATCGGAGTTCATTTGATCCAAACAGTGATTATTTATTCTGTTACGCTGTGAGACTCGGACGCCCCTCTGTGGCAGCTTTAGCTCAGCTGACACACAGCTTCATCCTCGTCTTCTGCTTTTGAGTTTTCTAGAACGTTCTTCCCAAAAAACAAGTCTGTTCTTGTGTCCTTAGTTTTGAGAACCCCCATCAGGAGAAAGGGGAAAATCCTGAAGGGCCGGTTGAATCCCGCAGTTTATGAACACAGAGGAATCTGATGTAAACATTGAAGAAGATTCTTGGAAAGATATTATGTGAATGAGACCCAAAGTGTAAGCAGCAGAGCTCCAAGGTCCAGGGGTTGTGGTTTTGATCCGTGTTCCGGTCACTGTCTGTGAGGAATGTTTTCTATTCCTATGTCCACTCGGGTCATTTTCCTCCCACCTACACTATACTAATGACTGTGGAAGAGCATGTTCCATTCCCCACGTTCCACCTTCAGAAATGAAGCCTGAAATTTTCCAGCAGTGCTGTAGAGACCAAGGCCACCTTCCTTGAGTTTACAGCCCAGAAGCTCAGATCTTCCCCTTGGATTCCCAGTTTGACTGGTCGTTGTATCAACAGTCCAAGTGCAGCTCCTCCAAATCCGATGAAGATTCTCCATATAATGACCAGAAAAGGCACATTGATGGAGGTCCAGCAGATGCTCTCATCATCTCCCACCTTTGTTCAAAATAGCAGAATAGTGTTTTAACAGCGATTCACTCGTTTTGAAAAGAAATTCATGGGGTTTCTTAATTTAATTTGGATCACAGTCAAGTATTTTTCAGAACTTATTATTATAAATATCTAATCATAACAATTAACTTATGAAAATTATTGCATTTTCAGCCCAAAAACCTTCTGTTTTCAGTCCTTTTGAGCAAAACATTCATATGAATATTTAAATTCTGTTCATATTTACATCTCAAATGAAGACAAATGTGAGTGGCCTAGGATCTGAAACTATCTGCTACGTCTGACTGTCTTCTTTATAATTCTTTGGTGAATATAATTACATCAACCTTATTTTCTGGGGAAAAATTAAAAATGTGCCAATTATGGAAAACTGGAAAAATGATAGGAAGGAGGAAAAGGAGATGAAAGAGGAAAACGGGCTGTTCTGTCATTGAAACATCTGGGAATGGGCAGGGCTACACATCATACTAGTCAGCAGAGGCACCAGACCTGTGGTTTCTTCACTTCTGAGAGATGTTGCTCTGTCCATGTTCTGAATGGGTGTGTGTGGGAACCTGCAATGGACTGGTGTCCTGTTCAGAGGTGTCCTGCGCCCAGTGATGATGGGCAGGTTCCTGATCCACTGTGACCCTGAAGATGAAAAATGAATGACAATAAAATATTCTTAAAAAATAAAAGACTAAAGTAAATTACCCAACAACCACATTACACCCACCATACATTCAGTCATCCGTTCATCCAACCATCAATCCAAGATGTATGTGTTCATACTTATAAACAGTGTAATCAGTGACAGTGACAGACTGTAGCTTTGAACCTTCATATTGTGTTTGACCTTCATATTGTGAAAACTAAGGGGAAAAAATATCTGTGATATTAGTTTATGGTGTGTGTCCAAGTGTGGACACCCCTTCCAATTAAAGCAGTGAGAATGATGGAGGTTCATCCAGTACTTCTGGGATGAGTTGGGAAGTTCAGGATGAGGAGGGGTGGTGATCCGCCAACATCCTGACCTCACTAATGCTGTTGTTTCAGAATGCAATCAAATCCTCACAGCAAGGTTCCAGAAATGTCATCCCTGGACAGTTACTCCAACAAAAGCAGGACAAAATGTTTAATGCCCTTGATTTTGGAAAAAAAAAGTGAATGAGCACGTGTCCCATTACTTTTGCCCATACCGTGTAAATGTGTGCTCGGTCTTCTTTGAGCAGATATTACTGATTATTATCATTTTCCTGAAAAACGAGGTGAATTTTTGAGCTTTTCATTCAAAATCTGTCACAAATAATTGTCCTTGGCTGATGTCCCTCCGACCGGTATTCAGTAAAGCCTGCATGCTCAACTTCTCTGTAACGTCCCAGTAAATCACTCCTCACTGAAACTGCAGAACGCTGTTCTCTTCTGCGCAAACCTTAAAGGTCCCATGAAAAGTCCCTCCCTGACAATAATTTAAAGTAAATGTAAATGCCAGACCAATATACTGCGCTTTACTGGGAGCTCCCCCGTTTACTCCGGGCTCTCGGCCACAACCGGGATGGAGAAAACAGTGTGGCGGGACAAAGGCCTTGTGTGTGTCACTGTATTTAAAACTGTATACTGGTAGATGGTGATGGTCATATCTGCTTTTTCCATATGCGGCTTGGAAAAGTGACATTGTCCTTGGAATCACGATTCTGTGGACTGGGCCACTGGAGTGAAGACTGACTTATTAAAGACCCAGAAGACCACCATCTATGATGAAGTAGTGAAACTGATGGGACAGTCTGGTCTCTGTGTTGTGGTCTCTTTAGGATTCTGACAAACCGATTGGCCAAGTTCACACAGTAGAAATGTCCTTTACCATTAACTCCCAAACGTTTCCTTGTAGTACATGATCTATAAGAGTACAAAGGCAGAGCATGACAGGGATATTGGGATCTGGAGTGGAGGATCATCTAAATCCTCAGAGGAGAATGGAAATAACAGAACCTTTGTGGCAGAAGTCGAAATGGTTCTAGACGACACCCTGAATGCACGGTTTCTGATGAACCCATTTGAGTAGATTCTGCAGAGTCTCTAAGGTAACACCAGTCAGACCTGTCAGCTCCAGCAGTCAGACATGCAGCTCCAAGTCCCAGAGCTGGAGCTTCACCCATCAGATCTACAACTCCAGCTGTCAAACCTGCAGCTCCACCTCTCAGAACCACAGCTCTACCTCTCAGAACCACAGCTCTACCTGTCAGATCTGCAGCTCCACCTCTCAGACCTGCAGCTCTACCTCTCAGACCTGCAGCTCCACCTCTCAGAACCACAGCTCCACCTCTCAGACCTGCAGCTCCACCTGTCAGAACCACAGCTCTAGGTTGGTTTTACTCTGCTGATGTGTTGCTGCAGTAGTAATCCTGCTCAGAGGAACTGCAGGTTCAGATATTTGGTGTGTGTGCTTGGTTGAGGCCACAGTGGGGTGAAGCTACCTGTGGGATTATGACTGAATGCCTCTAAATCAGGATCCTGCTTAGATGGAATGATATCCGCAGGCAATGAGGACCTTGTGGTCTAGTGTAGCTGGGGAGGCGGTTCTCCCCTGTTGGGACGCTCGATATCAGTCCTGAGGTGCGGTCGAAAAAATGCTGCATCCCACCACCAAGAAAACGTTACTGCATGTATGTGGTCAACGGTGCAAAATGACCTGCTTACCTCTGTACCATTTGAGGCAACTGACCTTTGGTTGACCCTGACATTTCGGGTTACGTCCTGGACGAGACTGAGGTGTTTGAAAGCGTTTGTATGGCAGAGTAAACAGATCACAATCACTAGCAAAATGACATCATATACGATTATTCTGGAGAATATATTAAATATTTCATCAATACATTAAAATCAATAACTGCTTTTCTTCTTCTACAGAAGATTTCAGTGACAGAAGGTTTTCTTATTTTACACAACTTACACACGACGCAGAGTCTCGACTTCGGAGCTGCGAGGATAGAACAGAGTGAAAGTTGAGGTGGTGAAAATGGCCTTCCTTCCTTTAGCCTCAGGCAGAGAGAGAGGAGAGGAATCCGGAGACTAAGCTGAAACAGACTGAGAGAGAGAGAGAGAGAGAGAGAGAGAGAGAGAGAGAGAGAGAGAGAGAGAGAGAGAGAGAGAGAAACAGAGAGAGAGAGAGAGAGAAACAGAGAGAGAGAGAGAGAGAGAGAGAGAGAGAGAGAGAGAGAGAGAGAGAGAGAGAGACAGAGAGAGAGAAACAGAGAGAGAGAGAGAGAGAGAAACAGAGAGAGAGAGAGAGAGAGAGAGAGAGAGAAACAGAGAGAGAGAGAGAGAGAGAGAGAGAGAGAGAAACAGAGAGAGAGAGAGAGAGAGAGAGAGACAGAGAGAGAGAGAGAGAGAGAGAGAGAGAGAGAGAGAGAGAGAGAGAGAGAGAGAGAGAAAACAGAGAGAGAGAGAGAGAGAGAGAGAGAGAGAGAGAGAGAGAGAGAGAGAGAGAGAGAGAGAGAAAGCATGTGGAACCCATTAAAATGCATTATGTCATTCTTTCTTTCTCTGGAGGTTGGACCCTTTGGTGGGCAGATAGCAGATCAGAGAAACCTCATATCTCTGCATCTCTGTCTCTCAGGCTTGTGTGTATTCAGTGACAGAGTCTGTGTAGGAGTGTCATATATAACAAGTCCTGTCCTTATCTTTAATTTAGACCTTCTGAATAAAGCACCTGGATTTCGAGACAGCTCCCCGGCCTCCTACTCTGACTCCAGACCCTCCAGCAGAACTTTCCACTCATACCATGAAAACGAAGGAAAAAGCATCTCTCTGTATGTTCAGCTCACAGTTCCAGTCCAGAATTCTCTGCAGCCACGAGAGAACTTCACACCTTCATTTTTATTCCATTTTCAGCACAATATGGGAATCATGACGGTGGCTGTTTAAAGAGCAGCTCCAGTCAAACTCCTGAAACACATCAGTATCAGAAACACAGTCCGGTCGCTGGTACTTACACCACGTCTGTGTGTGTAGATCAACAACTATGAATCATATCCGTCTAAACTTATAATCATTTATTGATCTGTGTGTGTGTGTGTGTGTGTGTGTGTGTGTGTGTGTGTGTGTGTGTGTGTGTGTGTGTGTGTGTGTGTTTGTGTGTGTGTGACTGCAGTGTCACAGGGTCATAAAATCATTCAACGTTAAAATTAGAGCCTGAGGCTGAAGTAGAAAATGACGGACCACTTGAAGAAGGAAGAAGGATGTTTGTTCTTGTTTCTCCAGGTCAAGAGCACTGCCTCCTCGATAGTGCCCTCCTTTATCTAGAGGTCAAATGCCTGTTGGCCAAGTTATAACGACCGCTCCTGGAGCCTGACAGTCCGGGTTTGTCCCAGTCTCAGGGTGTGTGTGAGGGGATGTGTGGGAGGTTGTACCTGGTAACTTTATCTTCTTCCTCCTTTGAGCCTTTCATCTCCACACAAAGCCCAGTCAGCTGTCACATTCTCTTTGATAGCATCCTCATCTCTCTTATGAGCTTCTTGTCCTCCACAGATCCTGTTCCAGAAGGAGTCAGTGGGAGTGTACAGTGAAGTTCATCTAAAAGTGAGTCCGGGTTTCTGGACTGCTTGTTGTCGTGGTGACATAAAGAGAAAAGAGCGATCGTGTCCATTTCAAACTGCAGTTATTATAAAACGTGTGTCTTTTCGAGACACACTTTCATTTTAGAGGTTAAAAGTCATACATTTATGATATAATGCAAGTGGAGCCAAAGGTCTGCTGTGTCCTGCACTCCCTTTGTCCCTCCTTCTGTGTCTGCTTCCACATAGAATATAGATATAAAATATTAATATACAATTAAAATATAAAATATTAAGCAATGCATTCAAACGATGATCTGAGGATCTCAGGTTCCGATCAGTTCTGGACTGATTGTACAATCAAACTTTGCCTTAGCAATGCAGATTCTCACTCACCTTCACATCTGCCCACACAAAGCTCAGTAGATATCTGGCTGGTCTTTCCCGCGTCTCCTTCTAGATGGAAACCCGTCACCGAACTCTGAATCTGGACAAACAGAACTGATCTACCTGTCTGTAAAGTGCTCCTCTACTCCAGGCCTCTCGATGCCCATTGATTTTATCTGGAGGACGGAGTGCTGAAGGCAGGGCTGGATCATTGAATACTCCAGTGGGGCCAGTGACCAGTAGCCTATCACTGCAAGGTCCTTAGCAGCTCAAAGACTCAAGACAATCCTCTGCAGATGAAAAACAAAGACAAACAGCCACTGAATATATACCTGCAGACCTTCAATAAGGACTACGTCCAAGGATTAACGCCCAGACCATCCACAGCTTCACCCTCAAAACAAAGCACGAACAAGCACTTCAGTCCCAAGCACGTCTGCACACACTTATACAGCGATCAACCATAACATTATGACCACCTCCTTATTTCTACATTCACTGTCCATCCTATCAGCTCCTCTGACCATACAGGAGCACTTTAGTTCTGTAATTAGAGGGTGTGCAGGACAGTGCGAGATGAGAAGAGTGAAAGGAATGAGCGGCTTTCTTCATGGTGAAGAACATGAATCACAGGCAGTGAAGAGCATGAAGTGTGAGGAGGAAGAGCACAATAACTGGAAGATGAAAGGCAGTGATCATGTCAGCGTATGATTAGGAGGAATGTCGGTCAGCACACAGCATCTGCTTCCCTTTGCTCCAATTACTCAGCTCTCCCTCCTCTCAAGCCCATTTGCAGGGGTCGGAATTCTGTCCCTGCATTGTGGGCTTGCTCCCTGTGTCTCCTTTGATCAGATATGTAAACTGAAGTGTTTTTAAGGAAATATACTCAGGTGTCCTGGAGAACATGAGCAGGAACGGCCTGCTGAGGTCTGGGGTTGAATTGAAAATGTTATGCTTCATCTACATTTCAAAAGGGAAGCATGTAGAACCTCTGGCCAAGGTCTGCATGATGTCCGTCTAGATCCCAGTGACCAGAGTGGTACTGATAAGAATAAAGTATCTATCAATCATCCATCACATCTCAACTACCTGCCTAATACACTGATCATCAAAAAGAGTTGCACCCAGAAGGAATCGACAGACAGGAATGAAACGTGGTGGGTAGGTTTGACATCGTAAGACCGTGAATGCTCGACCGTGTGACGTAAGTAAGGACGGGTCTTATTGCTGGTACTGGCTGACTATATAAGGTCGTCCCATTGCACCTGCTTTCCATTCTGACTGTTGGAGCTTCCTCTGCCAGTGAAACTGGTTTGGATGCAAACCAGTACATATATTTAACAATGAGTGGATCAACAGAAGTATCGAGCCCATGATTGGGAGACTAGATCAGCCATTCTCGCCTAGGATTCCAAAACAAGACACTCTACATGTCCAAATATTTGTAGATATTCCTTCTAATGAATGCATTCAGCTACTTTAAGGTGCATCCATTGTTAACATAGATGTGCAAATGCACACACAGCTGGTCTAGTCCCTGTAGAGAAGTTCTGCCAATAGAATAGGACTCTCTGGAGCAGATAAACAATCATGACTCTATTGTCTCCATGTCTAATAGCAAGTGTGGACTAGAGGGTATAAAGACCCCCAGCATTGAGCTGTGGAGCAGTGAACTGTGTTCTCTGGAATGATGGAGCTCCATCAGTACTTCTGGGATGAGTTAGGGAGTTGGGATGAAGTGGGGTGATGATCATCCAACATCCTGACTTTACTACAGCTCTTGATGCTGAATCAAATCCTCACAGCAATGTTTCAAAATCTAGTAGAAAGTCTTCCCTGGACAGTAGAGACAACAAAACAGGACTTTGGAGGAAACAATGACTGAGGTGTCCCAGTTCTTTTGTCCCTATACTATAGTTGGTTATGTCTGGATGGGTAGCCCACCATTCTTGTCTTATTGACACAACACTTGTCCAGTTTAACAGGGGTTACTGGTCCAGTTTTTCCTGGACCTAAACACGGCCATTATTGACTCACCTGTAAACTCTGAGCACTGAAAATCACACTCCTAAAGACTCAAACGCAACAAAACTTAAGCCAAAACCTCATTTTCGAAGCGGCGCTTCTCTGTAAAGCAGCTTAACAGAGTGTGTTTGTTTCCCCACTGCGCATTCCAGAGACAGATCCTGGCTGGCCACTTCTGGGGCCGTTCCAGATAAGCGTGCTGGAAACTGGAGAGCAGAACTGATCAAAAACATTCCCAACATCAAACCCATCTCCTTATAGGGCGCTCACTTCACCCACTATGAGGTCCAGATTCCCCCCCAAGCCAGCAGTGTGTCAATATGTGTGTATTTAATCACCTCTCCATATGTACACCATTACCGCTCTGTCCATTCCCCGGAAAAAGGGAATAATGTGTGTTGTTTTGTGTGAAGACAGGCCTGCATCTGAGAAAGGCCTTGATTATTGAAAGCTGAGCAGACGTTGTTCCAGGTACCTTTGAAGTGTGAGAGTGAATGAAAATCTGTATAATCTAAACCATTCAGGCTGCACACACACACACACACACACACACACACACACACACACTGTCCACCCCCAATCTCAGGCTTTACAGTTATGTCATTCCATACTGCCCTCTTCTGGTTGGATTAGGATTAGTCCTATTCTATTGGCAGTACTTCTCAACAGGGACTACACCAGCTGTGTGTGCATTTACACATCTGTGTCAGCAATGGGTGCAGTAGCTGAAAGCTGAATTAAGGGGAGATCGATTTGTTGTGGTAAATGATACTCGTAAACATCTTCAGAATTGAACAAACACTGTCATTTAATATTGATTTTTGCATACAAACCATTTGTGCAAAATAGTTTTCTCACAATAGCCAAAGAAGAAGACGTCCAGGCCACACGGTCGGTATATTACAAGTGTAAACTCTTTCCATGTACACAACGCATTCGTAAAGACGCCCACTGCGCAGACAGCAGGGCAGCCGTTCACAGTCTTTAAGATTAAGTGGTTTTTTGCTTTGTTGTAAAAGTGGGTCTGCTTAGAAAACAGCAGCCTGTAAGAAGGTCAGAGGTTCCTCCACACAGAGGTTTAAGAGCACTTATCATCGCACCACATCCCAACACGACGCTGACCAGTGGTTTGGGCAAACTGTTATGTCACATACCTACAGGTATCATAATACTGTAATAAAAACTCCACACAAAGTTGTAGAAAAATAATCCACTGATATACTTTCAATTCAACTAAATGCAGGTTTAAACTCTGAGAATTCATTCATTAATTTGGTGAAATGACCTTCATCAACCTCAGGTTTGTTTGATATAATGACTGAAAACCAGCATCTCCTGAAGTGTAGAGAAGAGGTGGTCTCTTCATTTGTCCAGGACATTAAATTTATGCTCATCAGTCTTCAGTGGAACATCATCATTATAAACTCTAAAGCACTTCTGGACCTGAATGACAGCCTGAACCATGATTGTCTGCAACATTGGAAAAGGGGACGTGTGTGTGTGACAGCTGCATTCTAACTAATTAACACTGCCGAGTGGACGACGAAGCCCGTCTGGCCCGGCCGGAACACTGACGTACTGTACTGTGATGACACTCGCTGGCAGATACAGTGTTTATTATGATCATCATAAAGAAAGAATAAGAAAAGGCTTCCTTTCCACAGTAACACAGGGACGTTCTCCCCCTGCTGGATCCGTGTGTACATTACACATTTAAGAAAATAGCTGAATGCTTTCATTAGAAGAGGTGTCCATAAATATTTGGACATCTAGTGATGATTATTAAGGTAACTTATTAAAGTACGGCACCTTCCTTTATATCGGACTTGCTGTTTTCACTCAATCGCTGCATTCCTCCAACCAGACGTTGTCCCACGTTCCCAGCTGAGATCTAAGAGGGTTGTGTTGCTGCACCCCTGTCCTGCATAGTTCAGTAGAAGTATAGATTCCGGCTTTATCAAACTCTGAAAGGCCTTGATGATGAGCTCATTAGCCGAATCAGGTGTGCTGGGAGCAGGGAACGCTCTAAAATGTGCAACACAGAGGTGTCTTCAGGACCAGGGTTGTGAAACACTGTTCCATCAGACAATTCATACGTACACAGTAATAGAGTTTTACATATAAACAAAAATTGGTTCAATTCAACAACTACACTGAAGTTTCTCCTCTCTCTGTCCATCCTATCAGCTCCTCTGATCACACAGGAGATCTTTGTGGTTCCATAATTCCAGACTGTAGTTCATCTGTTTCTCTGCAGACTTTATTCTCCTCCTTTCACCCTGATCTTCAATGATCAGGACCCCACAGGACCACCACAGAGCAGATATGATGTGGGTGGTGGGTCATTCTCACACTGACTTGGTGGATCAGACACTGCAGTGCTGCTGGAGTTTGACTGATCATTGAAGATCAGGGTGAAAGGAGGAGAATAAAGTCTGCAGAGAAACAGATGAACTACAGTCTGGAATTATAGAACCACAAAGAGAACCTGTGTGATCAGAGGAGCTGATAGGATGGACAGAGAGAGGAGAAAGAAGGATATATAAACAGAATTACGTTATGACTGAGTGTATATCTGAAATTGCTAAGGCAGCAACATTTAAATGAGAAGAGGTGGACAGTCTGCTGTCCACCACAGAGACTGCTGAAGGCTCTAGAGAGACCGATCTGTGTTTGTGTGTCCACTTTCTGTCTTCAGGAAGAGTTCAACATGAATAGTCCTCACATGAATAGAAAAGGCAACAAAGAGAAATGCTGCAGATGCAGAAACGTCTTGAGGCAGATGGTGAAAGACGTGTTGACTTATTGCTCTTATTTCAAGGCCACGTGAGGATTGCTTCGCAAGGAACTGTCGTTTTGCTCGAGCGTGCAGCAACAAAGGACGGAAGGAAAGAAATGTCTTCTTCAGGCATCATACCAACATCATCTAGAGAGGAGATGAGGAAACTGCTTTCCTTTCTTTTCACACTTTTCATATAAAACACATTAGCATATAAATCTTTACATTCTATTCAGGCTATTTTTAATTTACAACGTGAAAGAAGAACATTTTTAAAAATACCAATAATTATAGCAATTTACAAAAGGAACATTTACAAGTCGGCGGTGATGACCGATTCACTATAAATGAGTCTGTTAGACTCGGCCAGAAGGGCCGCCTGAGCCGGGTCCAGCTGCAGCCCTTTCTGCGCCATGTGTCCAAACACTGGCATTGCACCACCCTGCACAGTGGACATGGGGGTCAGGGCCACGCAGTGGGAGAGCAGTGGAGTATTTGCATCATGGTTGGAGCCTGTTGAAGGCACGCTGGTCACGTGGCCGGTGCTGGTGGAGCCACTGGCACTGCTGGGGGAGCGACTCTTGGGTGGAGGGCAATGCTGGACCACCCTGGTGGGTGCCTGAGCTGGGGCAAAGTGGGCAGCAGGGAATGCTGCATATCCTGGTGGAATTGCATATCCATTAACAGGAATGAAACGCTGATTCTGTGATATAGGTGCTGCCATGAAGCCTGCAATCTGGGCGGGAGGTAGCCCTTGTGGAGCACCATAGATGTAGCCGGCGTACCGTGGGCTGCTGAGGTTACTGACCGGGCTGGCGCTGAGGGAGGTGGTCTGGGTGGTGGCATTGCCCCCCGATGGAGTGCTGGAGCTGGCATGAGACGACAGGCCCTCCCAGGCACGTAAACGAGCATGGATGTCCTTGAACCTTGGTCTCCGCGCGGGACCCTCCTGCCAGCATTCGGTCATTAACGCATACATACGTGGAGGGCAATCCTCTGGACAGGGCAAAAGCTGCCTTTTGCGCACCATCTCCATCACCTCCTGGTTGCTGAAGCCATAATAGGGCTGTAGGCCGAAACTGAAGATCTCCCACAGTACTACCCCAAATGCCCAGATATCCGAGTCTGTGGTAAACTTGCCGTAAGCAATCGCTTCCGGAGGCATCCAGCGGATGGGCAGTGACGTTTTGGGCTGGACACGGTAGTAATCGGATGCATAGATCTCCCTAGACAGTCCCAGGTCAGAGATCTTCACGTGCAGCTGCTCTCCTACCAGTATGTTCCTGGCTGCGAGGTCCTTATGGACAAAAAAATGCCCTGAAAGGTACTCCATCCCTGCTGCAACTTGAGTTGCCAAGTGCAGGAAGTCCCCATGGTCCAGGCTGGACTTTACCGTGCCATCCTCATCACTGCTGCACCCTACATCTGAGTGCGGGGAGCGCATGATGAGGAACTCATGGAGGTCTCCGAGGGCCAGGAACTCGAACAGCATGCAAACAGGCTGCTCCTGGGTCACCACACCCAGCAGGCACACCACATTGGGGTGGTGGAGCTCGGTGAGGGTGGAAGCCTCCTGCTGGAAGTCCCCCCACAGCTGTGGGCTGGAGAAATCCTTCAGGGTCTTGATGGCCACCAGCTGAGCGTGCTCCATGCCTGGCAGATACAGGTGCCCCTTGTAGATCTTCCCAAAGGTGCACTCGCCCAGCTCCTCCATGAAGCGCACTGCAGACAGAGGCAGCTCTTTGGCCTTGCTCTAAACGAGAAAGTCAGAAAGAAATGTGAGTTCTGTGGATCATCTAAACCAATAACACAAAACTAAACACGGAGAAGGCTTTGAACGAACCCTTTCCCCAGAATCTCTGCTACATCATTCCGTTTCCCCAGCAGTACAAAACGTTTTGGAGGTTTTCAAGTGCCCCCTTTGTTGCTGACCACTGCTTTGATGTGGTCTAGCCTCTGACCCCGTCTGTGGCCCCTGACTCCTGCTGTGCCCAGCAGTTGAGCAAAGGCTGTGTGGGCTAAAGATCTGAACAAGCACCCACACATCAAAGTGAAGGATTTGCCTCCATCAACATTTAGAACAGTTGTAAAGAATCCAGATGTAGGTCGATTAGCAGGTCATTTAGCAGGCTAAGGTTTTTAAAACCTAAACCAGTGGCCTGCTGAAGACCTGATGAAGACCTGCTGAAGTCCTACTGAAGTCCTGCTGAAGACCTGATGAAGACCTGCTGAAGCCTACTGAAGTCCTACTGAAGTCCTGCTGAAGTCCTGCTGAAGTCCTACTGAAGCCCTACTGAAGTCCTGCTGAAGTCCTGCTGAAGTCCTACTAAAGTCCTACTGAAGTCCTACTAAAGTCCTACTAAAGTCCTACTGAAGTCCTACTGAAGTCCTGCTGAAGTCCTACTGAAGTCCTACTGAAGCCCTACTGAAGCCCTACTGAAGTCCTGCTGAAGTCCTGCTGAAGTCCTGCTGAAGCCCTACTGAAGTCCTGCTGAAGTCCTGCTGAAGTCCTGCTGAAGTCTTCTCTACTCAACTCGATTCTGTTCTGCCTATTAGTTGTTCCACTTTCCACTGTTTACTTTACTGTGTCGTATTGTGAAGCCCCCAAAAAAACACCACTATTTGTTGCTCAGAGGTTTTCACACAGTAACGTTTCCTGCTGTCGCTGATCATATGGAATAACGTTTGATAAACCTGTGAAACCAGAGACCAGAGAGTAAAGAGCGAGTAAAGCCCAGTAGAGTCTGTACTATGACGTGTAAACAGACTCTACAGTTCTGCTCTCAGCCTGTGGACGTCACTGCTCAACACTTTCTCTCTGAGTGTGTGATGAACCGCTGGTCTCCAGCCGAGCCAGTCCGAACGCGGGCTGAGTGCCGCCGAGAGTCAGAGGAGGCTTCATCTGAAGTTGCCTTGAATGTAAAGAATGCAGAAACCCAATAATGACAATGTGATGGCCCATAGATTCTTCAGCCTCAGTTTGATTGTATCCATATGTCCCATCTCTGCTTCTTCCGCAGTTATTTTACTCTCTGGACATAAAAATAAAGGAATGTAAAGGAACAGGCTGGGATGGTGTAACTCCGTGTGGTTAGGAATTCTGTGTTTTTGTAAGGTTTTTATTTAAGGAAACAGTTCAGCACAAACATTATTTTCCACAAATTTCTCCTGACCGTACGTCTTAATCAGCAGAGACATGTTTGGTTTCTGCAGCAATGAGACCATTTTAGAGGACAATGAACTTTCTCACCAATAACATTTTGCAACTGCGTTCCTGAAGAGACAGAGTTCACTGTAATTAAAGCAAATATAGAGATTTTATCGTTTTTTATAAGGGACTCAAAATAGTACTTTAGAAATCACAGGTTTAGAAAAAGCTCATTTTGTATTATTTGCTTTTGGTATTTGTTCAGCTTTGCTTGTTTTTGAACGAGCCAATCAGAACACAGATCTTTTAAAGGCACTGTATCATAAATGTTGACAGATTGACAGATTCTGTCGATTGTTCAGTTTAATAATTTTTTTTTACACCAAAGCAAGCAGTACTTCTGCCCCCTTGTGGAGACACTGCTAAACTACAGTTCTCTCCACTGAAAACATGTCTCTCCATTTTTGTCCGTTTCCAGTTCTCTACCCTTTCTCTGTATCTGCTCTGGACACGGTGTAAATCATTCTGGATGATACAGAATAATTATTCAGAGACACGGTTTTCATTGGACGGTGATGATATGAGAGATTATACATCTGCATAAACATCTGCAGTAAATATATGACGTATGGTGTCACGGATCCATAGATGGAGTTCAAATGGGTTCCACACAAATGGCTACAGGGCTTCACAGTAAACTGACCAGGTGCATGTTCTTCACCTCTCACCTTAGGCTTGTAGGCAGGGAGCATGGACATCTCCACATTCTGGCCACGCACGGGCTTCGGCTGGCGCTGTGCAGGAGGACGGGAGGATTTCTGGTTGTTCCGGCACACACAGATAAAGAAAAACAGCAAGCCAATGGCTAGAGGGATGGCCACACTGGGAACCAGGATATAGAGGATCTCCACGCTGCCTCCACGCTTCTCCTTCGAGTCTGATCAGCACAAACAACAGAAACACTGTGTGAGAGAGCTGTAGTGGTGAGCTGCCCACAAAGATGCTCTTTCGGATTTGAACAAACTGCCCGGTTTATATCAATCATACTGAAATACCACGTCCTCAAAATGCTGAAGAACCGAAACATCTGCAGGTCATTAAACTACTTTAGAAGAGAGCTGTAGATCGATAACGAGGAATCTGAGCAGATTAAACAGGTCAAATCTGACATATACAACCTGCCTAATGGCTGATCCATCAACCAGCATGTTTTGTGTTAGAAGTGTTTTACAGTGTAGATAACAGTGTATTTACACAACAATCCGATCTTAATCCCAACATCACGTGGTCGTGTAAAGCGCTTAGATCAGAGTGTAATAATGTGATAAAGAGCTGGATTATACTCCAGTAATCTGACTTCCCTGTGCATGTACACTCTACACCATAACTCTTCCCCGTTTCTCAGTCCGATTGTCTGCATTGATCGGATTACTGAGTGCATGTAAACACACTGACTGATCAGAAAGTGAAAGGTTCAGCTCCTGAAGTCTGATAGTCAGTTTATAGTCTCGATTCCTGTCAGTTCTGTAAATGATTTTCCATGAAACTAATCCTTCCTGTAACAGTTTGTCTGTGTCCAGTGTTTCTCACCACACGGAGCGATGTCACACAGCTCCAAGCGCATGCTGTCGTCCAGAGTGAAGCACCACGGAGCCTCCTGCTTGTTGCCAGGGTTACGACAGTATGAGTGGCCGCCATTGAGCTCTGGGTATCGAAGGGCCAGGAAGTTGTGGCTGTGGGGGTACTGCGAGTTCCAAGGCTGGCACTGGCGGCCCGACTTGGTCACACTGGCTGTCCCGCGATAGTCTGCACCGGTGTTGTTGAAACATTTGTGATCTACGGCAAAAGGGTAAGACAGGTGTAGTTCAAAGTCAACTCTAGGGACTTTTTGACTGTTCCTTTTGACTGTCCGGAGTTAAGAGTTCTCACGATGTAAACAACTAATCGTCTATGAAGTCAGTTGCTGATTTTGAGTCGATCGTTGTTGTTCCCCTAGTAACCATTTAACAATGATCAAAACAAACAGTCGTAATGAAACGCTGTGGGATTGAGAAGATGAGCTTACTTTTATTGATGGACTCAGCCATGGGTATTCCTATCCTCATGCAGTTGGCTGCCTCGGGGCTGTCCGAGGCAGCCAGGTCCTCACAGTTGGGCAGCTTGAGGCGTTTGAGGATGATGGGGTTGGAGCGGGCGATGATGTACTCGGTCTTACACAGGTCGTTCTCCAGGATCTCACACTCGTCCTTGCACAGATCCCGCGGTTTGTCTATCCCAGAGCTGCGGTCACAGGTTGGGAAGGCGAAGTGGCAGAGGGAGGGGATGGCAAACTGAGAGCAGCGATCCGATAGGTGGTTGGATGTGCCGATCATCGTGAACGCAGCTAGAGAGGAAAGAACACAAGACCCGACACATCATCTCTGTTCTGGTGATGCACTGGGTTTGTCTTGCGACACTCAGCTTCAGGTTCATCGAGTTTCTTCACTGACATTGAAATGACCTTTAAAATAAATGATGGTTTGAATAAAAGTTTCTGTTCCAAACTGTTGTTAAAAGCACGTAAATCTGTGAGTCTCTGAGGTCGTGTGCAAAAACGTACAAGGGCTGGAGACGCTGCCTTGGCCTCGACTGATAATCACAGACAATGTCTGGCTTCAGATCCGTTACACTGCTAGATCTGGCAGTACAGTCTCAGACAACACTGTTTAAGACTCAGAGCAGCCCTTCTGCACACCGTACTCTGATTTAGAACCATGACCTTCAGAGGAACATTGCTCTGATCCCTTGACAAGAGGTAGAGGCAGGTCTCAGCTCAGCATGGTTCCTCTGCTGTCCTCACGGACAAAAATAAGGAGTTTCCAAATGACAGAAATGAGAGTGGACTGCGGGCAGCAGGCGTTGTGTAACACACAGGAATGTGAATGCCTTTGAAACACAGTGCTGGTGCTTTTTCTGTCCCATTTCAGACACTGAACCACTGAACTCACCAGAACTGAGAGATGAATGCAGAAGAAAAGCACCACAAACACTATGGAAATGAACAGAGAACGTTCTGTAAATCCTTTAAAGATCATTTAGAAAAACACGTTCAGGAAGTGTTAACTTAGCATAACTATATTTATGGAAGTCAGTCACCGTAAGTAACAGTTGGCCTGTCATGACAATAAACTTTTACACTGATTTTATAAATGAATCATAATTCATTTATTTCAGCAAATTCTACAGGAAAATGTCAGGACCTCTATCTGTGAGCTGACTCTTAAGAGAATGTGGGTCATGCAGAAAGACAACGACTCTAAATCCACTAGTGGTTCTAAAGAATGTTTAAAGAAGAATAAAGTCAAGGTTCTGGAATGGTCCCGTCCCGAAATGTTGTGGAAGAACCTGAAACCCACCAACATAACAGAGCTGAAGCTGGTTTGTATAGAATTTATATTATAACCAATAAATATTGGATCATTGTCTTCAATTAATAAATGATCAGTGTCAAATTTTTGATGAATTATAATAATAATTATATTTGATTTGGTTCCTTATCTACATTTAGTTTTATATATACAGTGTTTATCAGACACCCCCACATAACGGCTCCTGAAGGAGAAATGAAGGACAGTACCGGTTATCTGGGTTTCGATTTCTCCCTGCATCTGTAGTGAATCTACGAAGATGCTCCTGTTCCCAATGAAGCGAGCGCAGGCTATTCCTCTGTATGGCTGACAGAAGCCTTCCTCATCAAAGTCCACCCTGAAGGATTAAAGACAACACAGGAAGCAGATGGTCAGTATCAGGAATCAGATGTCAGACAAGTAACGTGCAGGGACATGTGGCTACTACCAGCCTCCTGTAAATGATAATGGTGATTAAAGAACTGGTGAGGACGCAGATACACCAGAAGGTTTCAATGTTCTTTAATGACTGCAGGTTTAATGATGAACACTAAGGGGCGGCAAGACTCACAACATTCTAGAACTGCCCCCACATTCAGAGTATGGACTCTGCTCTTACTGGAGTGCCTAGGACTCAGTCCTGACTCAGCTTTGTTGTCCTACACGAGAAAAACATATTTCTGCTCAATGTAACGAGAACTTCGGACATCAGAACTCGACCCGGTATAATAAATACAGAAGGAGGCAGAAGTTACTGTTGGTGCACCTACAGAGGACACAGGAAGAGGAGGGTAAACTGGGTCCTCTGTGTCCTCTCCAGGATTTAGTTCCGACTGCCTGGATGGCTGTGTGTATGGCTGAGCTGCAGCACGGCCGTCCAGGCAGTCAGAACAAAGTCCTGGAGAGGACTGTTACACTCTGGACCAGGATCCTGCTCTACACAGGCAGTAATTTGAACCATCTGGATGGGTGTTTCTGTGTTTGAGAAAGAGGCAGCGTCTGAGGGATCGTGGTTTTACTCCACAGTGTCGTGCCACATGCCTTCCCCCCAGTGATGTCATACTAGTGCACATTAGTGAGGTCACCAGCAGAACAGCTCTTTGAGTTGGACAGATAGTGAACGCTGTGTTGCTTCAGAAAGAACTGAATCAAAAGTTATGAACTGAAATAGACATATTTATCACTGAGATCTAAAGCAGGACGTCTCCTGAAAACGTATAAGCACAGGCATGTGGGCCAATCAGAGTCAGACAAAACACAGTCGTCAGCATCTCAACGCTGAAGCCTGGTCTGCAACTCTTTATCACGATACATTTAGTTCCTGTTGAGAATAAAGTTCAGACTGTTCTGATCAATGTTTATTGATCGTCGTGTCTCTCAGGACGGCGTCGGGTTTAACGCAACATGCCAGACGTCTCTGCATGGAGGTGTAGAGGTTCCTAATGGTGTCCCGTGATGATCCATCCCATGCAGCTTGAATGTTCTCACTCAGTTCTGCAGATGGTGTGGTAGGGGTGGAGTGTTGATAGAGCGTCCAATAGCATCCCACACATTTTCAATCAGGGACAGGTCTGGAGATGAGACCGACCACGGCGTAGTATCTGTGTCTTCAAGACGAGATCTTGAGACGGCAGCAGTGTGTGGACGAGCGCCTTTTCACATGTAATGATCAGCACCTGCTGAAACTCACCCTCATTTTTATTCTTTCAGTTTAAAAATAAATGAATAAATGAAGCAGGACAGAGGCTCCATACGGAACGGTGTGTGTTAGTCCATGCGACCACAGACTGGAGGCTAAATGACGAGGGACAACAGAAAGCTCGTATAGTGCTTATGTATAAACATGTAGACTGATGTTTGTGTTTGTCTCTGGTGGGTCTGGTCTGTGTTCTGTTTGGGAAACCAGTGCTCTTCCATTTAGTGGAAAGTGATTCCCTTAAATTAACCAAGTAGCACTAAAACTTTAATAAAGTAGTCCCTGGATTTCAGCATCCTCTCAGTGTCCACGTGCATTCCCCAGGAATGATACTGATGTCCACAAACAACAAGAAATATAAACATACAATTCAATGAAACCAGCAGGTTTTTCATTTAACTCCTCTCAGACACTCCAATTAAAGAGAATGAAGATCACTGAGAGAGAATGAAGATCACTGAGAGAGAATGAAGATCACTGAGAGAGAATGAAGATCACTGAGATGACTTGAGTCTTGAAGTGAATCCTATCACTTATGTTTTTCGTGTCTTAAACATTCTTAACATGTTACCGTGGTGGGCTGCAGCCTCAGCCAAGAGACTGTGATATCTTCTCAGCAATCAGGAGAACCCCTAGTAAAAATATCTGATTACCAGAAAATGATCAGCTACATCTTCTGGTGAGATCTGTTAAAGAAAGGCTGATGATTCTAGTTGCAATTCTAGGCTTTTTTTAAATTTCTCCTCCAGGACTAGTCTGAGGTGTCACAGATTCTGATGTCATAAAGTTCAGTCACTCCTCTATCACTGTCACGACGGGTCCGGACACAATTCCGAGGAGCGTTTCCAGTAGACTGGGTAGACCAGTACGAGCGATGCTTCCACACACCCGCAGATTCAGCTCCTTCCGTCACACTGTGGCCTTTGGCCCAAATGCAATCACTCCTTTTAGCCAATCATCAGCCGAGCAAATTACACCTCTTACTCATTAGTGTTCCATCAGAATAATTCCGAAGCTATTTTAAGATTAAATTGCTACATAAATGTTGCTTTATTGCGGAAAGTTTTCAAGAAACAACTCGCTCGCAAAAATAAACCCCTCACTCTCATCACAGACGAGTCTGACTTCTTCAGAAAACCACGACACAGATTCAACACGACAGATATGAAGTCTGTTGTCCATTACTGACGATACTGGTGCCAAACGTATGTCATAAAACCTGTCCAATCAGTCGTGATGATTTTACTCATATGACTTGTTTACATCTTTCGGTTGAAACGTCAGAATAAAACCCTCAGAGCGTGGATCCAGTCTAACGTACAGTCGTACGGTCAGCGGCGCAGCAGTAAGTTCATCTCACATGGGCTAAGATGTTCAGCATATGGAGATGTCAAATGTTGCATGCCTGCACAGCGGAGAGAATGGATTTGGGCTGTGGATATTAGAGCCCGAACCCCCGAGTCTAATAAAAGCCCTGCAGCTTTCTCCACCCAGCGGCGCTCTCTGGAGAAATCCTCATCTGTCCGGTCATCGTCCAGCTCATTAACAAACAATCAGCATCTCCTCACATGTCTCCAAACCCATCTTTAGCAGAGATCCAGAGTTTGTTATGTTGCAGGATGATCCGTCGGGGGGACCATGATACACATAACAAAACTACAAGACCACTAGAACCATTGTATGATGAATTATCAGAGAGGACTTCAGCTGCTTTGGCTGTAATTAAAATCACGAAAGGCCTGTACAGGACCTGATTGAAGTCATAGGTAGTGTAGTTATAATTAGGCCACCTAGATAGAATGTTGTCAATGAAGAAGGAAACCATTCCTTCTGCCATCAGATCTTTTGGTGGTATGTCCCGCTCCTGGGGATCCTGGCTGGATTTTGGAACGGTTCTGCGGTGGGTGCATAACCCCGGCCCCTCGGTAGCTGAGGTGATCGCAGGAGAAGGAGGGAGGTCGGAGGGGAGGCGGGGCGAAGTTGAAGGGTATAAACAGGGCTGAAGAGGAGTTTGGAAAGTGGTCCATCGTCCAAAATGTAGGCAGGTCATAACGCCACGTTTTTTCTTCCCTGTGGTTAAACGAACATCCACTGGTTACCTCAAACGGACGCTGGAAAACCGAATCGTACTGAAATGAATTTGAACACACATCCCTAGAGTACAGCTGAATCTATTCTCAACTGAAGCAGCAATATTTCTTTATAGTTTAATGTTCCCAAACAGAAAATGACCCCATAAAAACAGAACCCTCTATAAAACATTACTGACACACTGACCAATAAGCTCTCATCAGCCTCCTGTTGTCGTCTCTGCTTTTTGTCAACCGTGAGACCCACACTTAGTGGTTCTAAACGCAAACATTCATTTGGCCATATACAATAACTGCATGTACCTCCAGTTTCCAACCCCAAACCATCAGAATCGAATGCAGATTCTAAAATCAGGAGGATGTAATTCATTACTCTGCCATTCCGTCTCCATATGAATGTGTTTTTACCGCACGGGGTTCACAACGTCAACCGATGGACAGAAAACCTGCGAGCAGAAAGCAGGAACGTGACATTTCAGGGACACAGCACCGCATGTGCGCTCCGGATCAGCCAAAGAGAAGAGCCTGTGTTGGACTTGGCTCCGTGCTGCGCTGGAGCTCAGGAGGAGTGTGTTTAACTTTGGGCTCATTTGTCTCTGGTTCTTGAGGTTTGTGGTGTGTGACCGTGGCCGGAGAGGAAGGGACACACAGCCACTCAGGGACTCTCATTAGAAGCAAGGAAGAAAGAGAGGAAAGAGTTCTAATATTACACGACACAATAGCAGCCTCTATTAGGAGAACACGGAACACAACCCCATAACCCTCAGCTCTCCCAGAGGAGGGGCCGAAGACGGGAAAACTCAATTCAGCTCAATGGAAAGACAATTCCATACACAAATATCAATGATCACTCACATTACCAGCCAAACGCTGGGAAACAGAACCGACTTCATAAAAATACATACAGAGACAGAGATAATACACTCTGGTTGTCTCTGTAAAGCCGATTATTAAACATGCTGTAAAAATAATTCATCAGTTTTTCATTTTTATTATTGATTTGCAGTAAATGGCTTAAATATTTGATGGTGTTCTTGGTGATACAGTTTTAAAATATAATGACTGAAACATCCTATATATAAAGAGAATAAATAGAAACAGTCATAAGTTACCTGTACTTCACCTTTAAAACTCGCTTTGAATTGTGGGATGTTTTGTAGTCTGATGTTCTCTTATTTACCATTTTCAGGAGATACTAGATTCTACTTACTGACCTCATCTGAGATTAATATTAATAGAATTTAAATGAGTTTCTTAATATATGCATTATTTATGTATCAGTATTAATCCCTTCTCAGGACTTTTATTCTGAAATTTAAAACTGTGTGAGCAAAGAAAGAGAGCAAAAAGCCCCTCCCACCTCATTTTCATTTATAACCCAATATCTGGGTCATCAGCCCCGCCCCCTCTCTCTGATCAGTCAGAGTCTGTATGCAGGTTGAGTATCAGCCCCGCCCCCTCTCTCTGATCAGTCAGAGTCTGTATGCAGGTTGATCATCAGCCCCGCCCCCTCTCTCTGATCAGTCAGAGTCTGTATGCAGGTTGATCATCAGCCCCGCCCCCTCTCTCTGATCAGTCACTGGAAGCTTCTTTGGTATTTAAACTGGGATTAAATTCAGTTGTTGTTTTCGGAGCTCAATGTCTCTGATCTTCATACAGTCACAGTGGTCTTGTAGTTTGATAGACAGGGTAGGTCTTGTAGCCTGTTATGATACGTGTATCTTGTGTGTACGTTACTCTGATCCTCAGTTGTGTTACAGCATCTAACTGCCCATAAAGTGCGTCTCTCGGGTTCTGAGAGTCCCTGTAAATATAATTAACAATCATTACTTTTGATTTAATGAAATAAGCAAGAAATAAAACTTGTTTAACACAGTGAAACAATAAGACCAGGCTTCTTATTCCTTAAACAAACAACACGTCAGCGCAGAGCAGCGACTCCACAGCCCCAGCGTCTGCTTACACGCTGTTCACCAGTGATTTACTCAACACAGCAGTGTTGGGGTCAAGCTGTTCAGAGTTAGCGCTGACGGGAGGGGGCCGTACATCAGCCAACAACAGGCCGGTTTATTTTTCTGTCTACTGACCTGCAGTGTGTACGACTCCTCCAACAACAAACTGAGCTGCCAGGCGGAGGTGTGAGAACGAGGACTGGACGTGCATGTGCTGTGTCTGCGTGGATCCATATTTATGAGAACACATTCCAGTGTGGGTGTGGCTCTGCTGAAACTCTAATTACATCCTGACACTGATGTCATTTGGGTTCTAGTTAAATCCAAATTTCAGTTCTAGAATCTGACAGGTTGGACCGTTTTCTAAGCTGCCTAATGAGCTGATGTTCATCTGTGTGCCTCCAGAACACCTCACTCTACAAAACCTATTAGGGTGTCCTGTTCGGCACCAAGATCTTCCAACACATCCCACATGGATGCATGCCCAGGTGATCAGATCAGGCAACCTTCTCTGAAGGTCACTCGGACTGGTCTGCCGCTGCACAGAATGGCGTGATACACTGTGTGTTGAGAGCTATTCCTCCATCAGTAGACACTTCTGAGACGTTCCACATTAGCTATTCTGTCCCTACACACCAATAAGCTTTGGACGTCCAACATCCTGTGGCCAGTTTTTGATTTATCCCGTCTGGGACCACCTTTACCACTTATCAACATAGCAAAGAATGTTTAGCCCAAATCTGAGCCGTAAGAACCAAAAGTGAAGAATTTGCAGGACCTGAAGTATCTGCTGTAACGTCTTGGTGCCAGAAAACAAAGAAGACCTTCAGAGTCTTGTGGAATTAGAGCTGTTTTGGTGGCGGAAGGAGGACCTACACAATATCAGGCAGGTTGTATCAGTGTTCTGGTTGATTAAACGGCCGTCCGTTCATTTTCATATCCGGTTTAATCCATGTGGATTTTACCTCCACTTAACGTTGTAACCGAGAACAATCCATAATAGTGGAAAAACACCATAAAGCACAGCGTCTTGAGGCTTTCTGCTGTAGTAAATTTGCTCTTATCTGAAGTCTGGAGTTCACACAGTAATCCTTACAGCCGCGAAACACGACTGGCAAACCTCAACTAAACTCACCACAGGTTTCAGGTAAACACACAGAAATGTACAGTACAAATCCTGTGCGTCCTGCTCTTCACAGCAGAACATTCCATCATGGTTGAATATGTCCTCTGTTGGAGCGTGATGTTCCTCCCCTGTGATTTGCAAAAGCTGAAACCCACGGATTAGAAATTAGAACCCAAATTCAGCTCCTTAAGGACAAGAACGTGCCTGCATTTCCTGAAGAAGACAGGAGACCCAGAGTAATTATGCCTTATTTCAGACTAACGTCATGCTGAAGGAAAACACCGCGACAGCCCGTAAGCCATGGAACATCCCAATAAATCAGCCTCCTCTCCTGCCGTCAATCTGTCTCTGTCCCGCTTAAGGGCTGCTCTACCTTCTTCACTCCACTAAGCAAATCGTTCCTGGACCGTCTCTCACCTGTGTCTCTCCACTCACATCAACAGTGCTCTTAATAAAGCTTAATAAAGGAAAACAGAAACAACACAACCCTGTGTTTGTAGCCATGTGTTTAATAGAGATGAAGGGAATTGAGTTCATGCTCTTTCAGTGAAAGGCAATTTATGGGCCCCGGGTCCCCAGAAAGCGAGCAAGATATAACAGTCCCTCAGTGAAGGAAGTGGCAGAAAGAGAAGGTTTCAGGGCTTTCTTTCATATTTACAGCCGCGTCTCCAAACATGTGCCCTCTGCAGCTTAGACGGAAAAAATATCAGAGGGGTTTGGGAGCCAGACTTTGTTCATGGAAAAACCGGAGAAGGAGACGATGGATGGAGAGGGGCACGGAGAGAGGAGGAGGAGTGAAGGCACAGTGGAGGCTTGCTCAGTGGGAGAGACTGGGGTTACTATGAGGCCTCCATATGGTATGTAGGAGAGTCAGGATTGTGGTCTCCAGCTGAGAGTAGCAATAACTCAAGTGTTGAGAAATTAAAGAGAAATTCAAAATCAAAGCCAAGTCACATTAGGTGTCACAAATTTGCTTCTTCAGATTTACACTGTAGTTACAACGATAATACAACGAAGAACACCTACTTTCTTACTGTCCTTCAGGAGACGTTTGAATTATCTGTTCTTTAATTTAATATTTCTCTCACTTTCTGCTTTTACTCCCAACATTTCACAAAAAATCTGATTCATCTGATTACCAATGATATCTGTCCGTCTGATTATCGATGATATCTGTCCGTCTGATTATCGATGATATCTGTCCGTCTGATTACCGATGATATTCGTTCGTCTGATTATCGACGATATTCGTCCGCTCGATTACCGGCGATATCTCGTCCGCCTGGATTATCGATATATTCGTCCATCTGATTACCGGCGATATCTGTCTGTCTGATTATCGATGATATTCGTCCGCCTGATTATCATGCGATATCTGTCCGCCTGATTATCGGCGATATCTGTTCGTCTGATTACCGGCGATATCTGTCTGATTACCGGCGATATTCGTCCGCCTGATTACCGATATCTTCGTCCTGTTTGATTATCGATGATATCTGTCCGCCTGATTAGTCGATGATAATCGTCCGCCTGATTACCAAATGATATCTGTCTGATTATCGGCGATATCTGTCCATTGATTACCGGCGATATCTGTCCGCCTGATTACCGGCGATATCTGCTCGTCTGATTGCATTACATATCTGCCCGTCTGATTCGATGATATCTGTCTGATTACCGGCGATATTCGTCCGCCTGATTACCGATGATATTCGTCCATCTGATATTCGGCGATATCTGTCCGCTTCGATTATTGATGATATTCGTCCGCCTGATTACCGGCGATATCGCCTGATTACCGGCGATATCTGTCCGCCTGATTACCGGCGATATTCGTCCGCTCATTACCGGCGATGATCGGCCTCGTCTGATTGATTAAGATGATATCTGCCCGTTCGATTCTACCGGCGATACTCGTTCGTCTGATTACTGATGATATTTCCGTCCGCCTGATTACCAGCGATATCTGGTCCGCCTGATTACCGATGATATTCCATCCGCCGGATTACCGATGATATCTGTCCGCCTGATTGATCATGATATCTGTCTGTCTGATTACCGATGATATTCGTCGTTCGATTACCTGATGATATCTTTCTGTTCGATTACTGATGATATCTGTCCGCCTGATTATCGATGATATCTGTCCGCCTGATACCGGCGATATCTACCTGATTAACATGATATCTGGTCCGCTTCCGATTACCGGCGATATCTGTCCGCCTGATTACCGATGATATCTGTCTGTCTTGATTACTGATGATATCTGTCTGTCTGATTACCGATGATATCTTTCGTCTGATTACTGATGATATCTGTCCGACTGATTATCGGCGATATCTGTCCGTCTGATTACCGGCGATATCTGTCTGATTACCAATGATATCGTCCGCTCGATTACCGGCGATATCTGGTCCGCCTGATTTACCGGCGATCTGTCTGTCGATTACTGATGATATCTGTCTGTCTGATTTACCGATGATATCTGTCTGTTCTGATTACTGATGATATCTGTCCGCCTGATTATCGATGATATCTGGTTCGTCTGATTACCGATGATATTCGTTCGTCTGATTACCATGATATCTGTTCGTCTGATTACTGATGATATCTGGTTCGTCTGATTACCGGCGATATCTGGGTTCGTCTGATTACCGGCGATATTCGTCCGCCTGATTACCGGCGATATTCGTCTGTCTGATTACCGATGATATCTGTCCGCCTGATTATCGATGATATCTGTCCGCCTGATTACTGTCAGTTTGTACATTTAGGAGTGTATTTGTTTTTACTTAATGTGAGTAAAAATGCGCAAAACATTTTTCTAACTTTACTGAACTGAATTCTAACTGGAATTCTAACTGAATTTTGTACCTTGTTTGGGACTTGTCTTGTACTCTGTCTTATTTACACCAAGCAGTCCAGTGGAGACTAATTCATCACACACCTCAAACTGTTCCGCAGTAAATAATCCCAATGACGCTGCTCCTGCGGTTTCTTTAGGCTGTGTGACACATTGTTCTCGTGAGAAAGACAAAAGCCTGTGCTTAGTTAGGAACCACACAAGCTTGGGGTCTACTCTCGACCTACTTTAAAACTCAGACTGCAGGATGGACATCATGTGGACACGCCTTATTCCTTTAATCACTCTTTGTTTACAGTTTTAACGTGAAAATCAACATCATCATGTCTTTATTGACTGTATTGAAGGTTCAGGAAAAATCAGCTAATTGACTTTCATTCACTCGGACGTTCTGTTCATTTCAGTGTCTGAAGTGACGAGATGCCGAACGGAGACCTCGATATGGGAAAGCAGAGGCTTCTGTCTTTAGGTTTCTCTCAGGACGTGAACAACAGTGGACCTATCTGGTTAGTGAGCAGCTCAACCGGACAGACTGGACTGCCATCCAAGACTCTTCTCTACCTCACCACGTTAAACAGACAAGGAGATTGTTGTTTTTAACAAAGAAGGCCTTGTTGTTGTAAACAAATGATGACCCATTGTTGTGAAAGAGGACCTCATTGTCGTAACTGAAGACCCTGTTAATAAACAAGGACTTTGTTACTTTACGCAAAAAAAAACGCAGACAAGAACCTGGTTCCTGTAAACGAAGACACTGTTGAAGACACTGTTGAAGATCCTGTAAATAAACAAAAAAAACAACGCAGTAACCCTGTAAACGAGGACACTGTTGTATATTACACCAGAACTGGATACAGAAATCGATTTAGTAATATTACCTGCAGTTTATAATAATAATGATAATAATAATAATAGTAATAATAATAATCATCATCATAATAATAAATAATAATAATAATGATGATAATAATAATGATAATAATAATAGTAATAATAATAATCATCATCATAATAAATAATAATAATAATAATGATGATAATAATAATCATAATAATAATAATAACAACAACAATAATAATAATAGTAATAATAATAACAATAATAATAATAATATAATAATAATCATAATAATAATAATGATGATGATAATGATAATAATAATAATAATAATAATAATGATGATGATAATAGTATTTCATTTAAAGAAGGTTATATTGTTATCTCTCCTTATTTAAACCAGATTTAGCTCAAAGAGTTGATCTCAGAACCTATTTTAAACAATATCTTATAAAAGAAAACATTGACATTATTATTTAGACATTATTAAAACAAAGCAGTTCAGCAGTTTTTTAATAGAACAGAGATAATAAAACATTTCTCTGAAAGTTCTAAAGGTGTTGTAACATTTCTGACAGACAGTTTGATTCCAAACTGGCAGGCTGGTATTAAACACAACCCTCATGTTAAACAGACTAAAGCCCTTTATCAGACAGAGAAGATCAGCGGTCAGCTTAAATAAACACCTTCCACCAACAGGTCTGCTGATGTAATGCGGTTGTAGGGGTGGGGTAGAGGGTAGGACGGGCGGGTGAGGGTCCACGGTGACCTGCCCTGATCACCCCCATGACTTGGAAAGCAGTTAGTCGGGGGCCGGCCTCAGCGAGGCGGCTCGAGTTTCACACAGCATCTCCACCACAGACCGTGGCAGGCCAAAGGAGACGTCCCCAGTGACTCGTACTAGGGCTCCGATCTTCAGTCAATCAACACTTCGTTAAAGAGATCCATAACAAGGCTGAGACTGAGCCGGTGTCTGTATGTCATGACTGTGTGAACATGTGAAGATACACCACAAACCTGCATGGACTTTCAGATGCTCCTCAAAGACGCTGAAATCAACAGAGGAGGCCTGAATTCCACACAACTGATTTATTACTGTGATTTCATTGATATATATCTGTATTTTATTACGGAACTCTATTTTATTTCTGCTCTCTTTAAAAGTGTGACTTTTATTCACAAAAACATTAGAAAAGTATTTATAGGAGACATATATTATTTCTAGGATATTAACAGAGTTTAAAAGAAAATTAAAAACTGATCATCCAGAGTCTTTTTGAGCTGGAAATTCGATTTATTTTGATAAAAAGTGAATTATTTGTAATAATTACTTTGACAAAGACGTTTATAATATGTCTTCAAACACATGACGGTTCGATAAAGGATATTTTTATTATGTAAGTATTATTATTGTATTATATAACAGTATCAAAGGTTTATTTATCATTAAAAATGAACTTTATCTTCTTTTTACTTTAATACCGATGAAGAGAGTATTTTAACACTCGCTCTTCATCTTTTATATTTAAAGTGCAGTATTTGTACTTTGCTGCATCGCTTGGGAACAACGTGGCTCGTTTGTTTCAGCCAGACTAAAAGCATCTAACTCCGTGTTCTTTTCACACGTCAGACAAGCTGGAAAAGAAAAAACGTGAAGGAAAGGAAAACCCCACAGGACTTCGGCCCCCCAGTAAATATAGCGGATTTTATGAGTCTCATAAATCAAGGTGCCAACTCAACACACCTTTCAAACAAACGCTGGCTTATTTTAATGACTGTATAATTAAATTAAAGCCAAGAAACATCAACATCATCTGAAATATCAGACACGCTATCAATAACACGAATGAACCGACGTAGAGCTTAAGAGCTGCAGCAGGACTGGACTCGGCTCGCGCCGCTGGAAGCACTGACCTTCCTAAGTGTTTGCCTGACTCGACAGCTTTCTGTAGCGTAATGGAAGTCGTTAGTTAAAAGGCAGGGAAGGGAGGCCCATTAGGATGTGCTCTTGAAGAGCACCGAGGTTTTCCGGGACGTTTCCAGTGCTTTGGCCTCCCAGTCCAGCCATGAGGGAGATGAGGTGGTCTGGTCTTCGCACATTCCTTGTTCGCTCTGCGATTGCGCTGAAGAAAAGAGGAGAGGGTGAGGGTAAAAAACAGAGGGTCTCCTTTTTTCCCTCCGCTGAGAGAAAGGCTTCCCTCTCGAGCAGGTCTGAGGAACGTTAAAACAGTCCTGGACAGGGGCAGCGACAATATTAATCTTTCAAAGCGAAAACGGGACGCTTATAAACAATGTGGTCGAGACGAGGGGCCGCATGCTTTTCAAGAGCCCGGTTCTAAAGAAGTCCCCGTCGACATGCTTCACCAGGAACCAGCGGCACGGCTACACTGTGTACATTACGCTGTCTCTTCAGACGCAGCTCTCAGCCCAGAAATCATGTCTGTTTACACTGAGCGGATGATATTTTGATAAGGCAAACTTATGGTTTTCCTTCCAGGCTCGTCCCTCGCTTTATTAATTCGCTCCACTTTCACATGAATTGAGCTTATTCTTGGAGAGGCTCGCGATGGCGGACTGAGATACGGCTGAGACATCGGACGCAGTCCTGACAATTAAGGGCTTGTGACGTATGAGCTGTGTGGGAACCAGGGAGACATTTAAACGTGTAGAGGAGGACATGGCAGACCTTCTAGAGCTCCTGTGTAAACTACAAATTTACCCAATTTTCCGCTCGGCCCAGAGGCGTCGCCTGACTGCACAAAGACCCAGGGCTCAGCGCACGAGGGGCTTCGTTGTTGAGCCCCTTCTTCCGTCGTTTGGGGGTTTCTTCATTATGACCAAACGGGGGGGCTATGCTACATGTAACTGTACGTTACAATTGTGGCCAGATTGTTTGACGGCAGTGTGAAGGGAGGAGGGAGGGGTTGCTGTTATTGAGGTGCAAAGGTCTGGGCACCTCTGGTCAAAATAACTGTTACTGTGGACAGTTAAGCAAGTTGAAGATGAAATGATCTGCAAAAGGCATAAAATTAAAGATACACCGTAAATTCAAAAAAAAAACAGGAGCCATGGGTTCTTCTAAGCAGCTGCTCAGCACCTGAAATGAACATGGGTGAGGCCACCAAAGCAGGAGAAGATTATGATAGTAAAGTGTTTTCAGGCCAAGTTTCAGTTCGAAATGGAATTAATACATGTCCGGTAATCAGAACAGTGGAGGCCGAAGACAAGACCTAGAAGACCAAGAGAGAAGTTCAAAGACAGCTGCTCATAGGATTGACAGAAGATTTATCAGACTCAGGAGTTGTGGTTCATTGTTCTACTGTTCAGCAACACCTGCACGTGGTCTTCATGGAAGAGTCATCAGAAGAAAACTTCATATAGGAAAAAATAATAAAAATAGGAAGAAATGGATGAAAATCTCTCAAACGATGTGAAAGACTCTGGACTACAAGCTGTGATACTTGCCAAAAGGGGCGCTACTGTACTAACCATATGAGCCCAGTTCTGCTTTGTTTGTTATTTTGAAAAAGTAAAAAGAAAAGAGAATGTGTATGTTTAACTTCATTCCATTTGGAGATCATTTCATCTTCAACTCGCTTAACTGTTCAGTAACAGTCAGGTGGAGGATCCTCTCAGCACTGCAGTCACACTGACGTGGTGGTGGTGTGTGTCAGTGTGTGAGTAAGTTCCTGAGACTGGGTAGTAATCTGATGAGAGTAAAGTGTAGCTCTGTCTCTACGCCACACAACTGTTCTTCTGCTTTGATTTCAGTTAGTTGTACATGAACATGAACAAGTTCTCCCTTCTGACCAGGCTGACCTGCTGAGGTTCTCCTAAACTGTGGCGAGATTCCTGCTTCTGATCTGGGCCCAGCTTTGTTTTCTCTCTCGGGCCATCCTGACAGGTGAAAAATGGTAAAGGGAAGTTGGTCCTAGACTACAGCGTAAAGGCGGTCTGTGCTCCCGGCCTCCTGGTGAACCCATACCTCTCAGCTGCTCTCTGCTGGGTCTTATGGCAACATGCATTAAATAACTTTATTCATAGTCTTTTAATAAAAGCACTATGGATTTTTCCCTCATGTTGCCTTTAGCTTTTTACATCGCCCTCTTTATGGGGACCACCTGGTGCGGCAGTAATTGGACACCGTGGACGAGGAAGGGACTGAGCCTCCAGAAGCTGAACAATGGCCACCGATGTTCCGGCCCAAATGTCAGTCATACAGTTCTCCTGTGTAGTGGTATTTATCTCTCCACGAGCGACTGTAGGGCCTGTCGTTTACTCTCTCTGCAGAAGTGTTTTCATAGATGACGATGGGATCATGAGGAGGGACTGACATCTTTGTCAAAATGAGCTCCTCTGCTGTGTATCTGCTTAAAGTCTGCCGCCGGTGGAGGACGTACAAGGAGGCGGCCGGAAGGTTGATCACATGGTCTCAGACATGTGCACATAGTTGCAGTACAGAGTGATGACCATCGAAGTGTTGAGGCCAGACTGGTTTACTCCTTCCTTTAACCCAAGCATAATATAAGTTCTCTTCTCTCATTTTATCTCCATCAGCTCCTCTCTGATCCTACACTAGACCCACGCGACTGGAACACACCCCGAAGTATATTAACGTGCATCAGCCAGCAGTGTGACCTGTCTTCATGAAAGACATATTGCCCAGTCCTGTCCCCACTTGATCCAGACTGAGACCACCTCTTTAGGTCAGCCCACATTCCAGTCCTGAAAGGACGGCGATCCACAGCACCTTTCACACCTGCTATTTTGGTTTAGATCAAACTTGAAAGATCAGAAAGTCCAGACCAAACAAGGTAGATAAGAAAGCACTCTACTCGACACTCTGCTGGAAGCGATGTCCAGCCCAGTGTATACAACAGCCAACCCCAGACTGGGACATCCAGGGGACAGATTCATTAGTCTCCTACCATAAACCCCACCTGGGATGGGACGCTCCCTCCTTCTCCTCGTACGGCTCTGGCCCTGCTGAGACTGACATTTCAACGTGTCCTCTCTGACACACGTCTCACATATGTTTGGGCAGCAGCTAAGCTTGAGGACTCTCTGGATGGTACTAACTAGTTAAGTAACTAGTGAACAGAAGAGCACTTTTGTAAGTCGCTCCAGATAAAAGTGGCTGCTTAAATGTACATGAATGTCCGTGGAAAAATGTGGAGAAGAGGAGAAGAAAAGCAAAGAGGATAGGAGCCGACGGAGCCTCTTTCCTGCTGATGAGGGCTGGCAGGACGGTGCGTTTTTGGATGATGACACTAATGATAACCAACAGGCCAAATTGAGCCTCAAAGGAAGCCCTGTGTGCAGCTTAATGAACGCGGTGTAATGACGACAGTTAGCCCAAACGCGCTGCCCCCTCGTCTGATTGAAGTTTGGTGCTACAGAAGCGGGTCTTTCTGGCTTTAATCAATATTAATGTGAGCTGGAAGGTGTCCAGACGTCTCACCGTGTCATGGGTCAAAATGCTCATCAGAAAGCCCTTCTGAGAGAAGTTCAGACCACAGTTTTTCCCATATGTGGGTCACATGATTCACGCCAAGATCAATACGCATTCAGTTTAGCCTTGAGATGTCCATGCACTTAGAACAGTACTGCGTACTGTTATTTCTCTTCATCTGAGATCTTAATATTAACAGAATCTATAATATCTTAGATATTTTTAAGAATTGAACCATATTTTGATCAAACATTTACTTGATTTGTTGCTTAGAAATATTTACGTCTCAGAAATCTGTGGAAATTGATCATCCAGAGTGTTTTGATGAGTTATTTCTAAAGATTAAATTAACAAGGATATTTATGAGAATATGTTCTTCAAAAAACTTCAAATACAATAAAACAACTGGGTGAGTGACATCATCAGCCCCGCCCCCTCTCTCTGATCAGTCAGAGTCTGTAGGCAGGTTGATCATCAGCCCCGCCCCTCTCTGGATCAGTCAGAGTCTGTATGCAGGTTGATCATCAGCCCGCCTCTCTGATCAGTCAGTCTGTATGCAGGTTGATCACTGCCCCGCCCCTCTCTCTGATCAGTCAGGAGTCTGTATGCAGGTTGATCATCAGCCCGCCCTCTCTCTGATCAGTCAGGAGTCTGTAGGCAGGTTGATCATCAGCCCCGCCCCCTCTCTGATCAGTCAGAGTCTGTAATAAGTGCAGGTTGATCATCAGTCCCGCTCTCTCTCTGATCAGTCAGAGTCTGTATGCAGGTTGATCATCAGCCCTGGCCCCTCTCTCTGATCAGTCAGAGTCTGTATGCAGGTTGAGCATCAGCCCCGCCCCCTCTCTCTGATCAGTCAGGAGTCTGTAGGCAGGTTGGATCATCAGCTCCCGCTTCTCTCTCTGATCAGTCAGAGTCTGTATGCAGGTTGATCATCAGTCCCGCCCCCCCTCTCTGATCAGTCAGAGTCTGTATGCAGGTTGATCATCAGCCCTCGCCTCTCTCTGATCAGTCAGAGTCTGTATGCAGGTTGAGCGTCAGCTGCTTTGGTATTTAAACTGGGATTGAATTCAGATGGAAACCAGTGAATTTTAGTTGTTGATCACACAATGAGGAGACCAGGGTTTGACAGAGTCCTGAGTTTTGTAGTTTGTTATGTCATGTCTGTAGGTTGCTCTGATCCTGAGAATTGATGGTTAAAAAAGCCAGTAAATGTGGATCTCAGGTTCTAGAAGTTAGAGAAGATCAGCTGATAGTTCATCCCGCAGCACCTTTATCAGAACTAAACATCCTGTGAATTACATTCATGGTGTGATCAGGTCCTCAATGTACCTTAGAAAGCATCAGTCATTTATTGCTGTGTTCGGCCAGACAGTCACGGCAGCCGGTATTGGAGTTGGCATGGAGATGGGCGACAGTGGGAAAAGCAGGAATGAGTGAAGTGTGTTTAGATTTACAGTGTGCTTAATCACTGCACTACGCCAGCCACTGTCTTCACTCTCACTCACTTACTCACTTTTCTTCACCAAGACTTTCACCCTGACAGCTGTGTTCCTGAAATAAGGGCTGGCAGGTCTGCCGCAGACATGCTAAACGATAGCTGGGCCTGAAATGAGATGATCTAACATGTTGTTTAATGAAACGAGGACTGAAGTCATTAATGACTTTAACACTGTTTACAGTTACATTAAGCTGTGGTTTTTTTAAATTGTTGATTTTATCTTTGTCTTCGTGTTAGAAACACTTCATAACAAAATAAATATCATATTAAAACCATTACATTCCTGCACACAATCTACGGGTTTGTGTTTGCTTTTCCCTTCCACGCCACCACAGTTACTGGTTAGTGATGAAGCTTGGATGTGGTACAAGGTAAAGAGCATGAAAATGGACTCACAGCGGTATTTTCAGGCTGGGTGTTGGCAGAGGATCTGGAGAAGAAAGAAGAGATTTTTTAATTTTTCTTTTTTTTTACAGCAGGTCAGGAACAAATCACTCGCAGAGCCTCTGAACACATGCTGCCAATGTGGACCACTGGCACACAGAGTGAGGAATAACTACTCTGACCTCATTTCACTCAGCTCCAGAACACGGCTCTGGACCTCACTGCAGCTCGTTTCATGAGGTTTCAGCGCTGACAGTTTATGACAATGTTCTGGCAGCGGAGCCGGAGTGGTGTTATCTGTTTACGGACAGCGAGGTGGCACGAACGATGCATTACACGCCACGTACTACATCACACATGTAATGAAGGGGATCAAATCAACAGCAGAGCAGGACGTTTACACATCAGCTGTGAAGGATTGATGCTCCTGCTCTGGAACGCGGGAAAAGACAAAGCACTGTGAGCTGATTTAAACATCAGACGCATATCAATCTTCTTATTGCTCCTTTTATTTCTTTGGGAAGCAACATGTTGATGTAACATTATTCACTGTATTTATGTGGAACAGATGACCACACTGGATTCAATCAAACTCAAAGCCGCAGTGGACACTTATCAAATGAACATCATTTAACACTCAAATCCAGATCCAGCCGATCCAGCCGACATGCTCAGTATCTGACGCCAAAGGTATGATATTTGATTCCTTTGATTTATATAAACGTTCATCTACTGCCTGGAGAACCACGAGAACTGTGACTGACAGTTCGTTATAAAATAAAATTAAAATTAAAATCCATTTACGTTTACACTGATTACTGTATATATTTTCATTTTGTGGGACAAAACAACTTCTATAACATCAAAGCCTTCATTATGTACATGATGAGCTTTTTATACTTATGTTCCCTAAAATAAACATTTTATTTTAGAAATACCCATAAATATAGTCCCGCCCATCCAGTCTGTGATGAGGACACACAGAGGACAGCTCATCACGATGAGGACCATGAAAAAAATGCTGTATCTGTCCTTAAACTAAACCTTCATTTATCATGATCAACTTTATCATCGTCATATCGCCAAGCCCAAATCACAGTATCAGAAATATCATAACGCATATGAAGAATCGAAGAACGGGACGACTGTTCTTTAATCTCTAAGATTACACCTCAAACAACACTCAGAGTAACTTACCGAACTTCACGAAGAGTATTCCCGTGGTTGAGACAGTGCCGTAGCTGTTGGTGGCGACACACTGGAAATAGCCGGTGTCTGTGGTGTCCAGGTTGCGAATGCGCAGCCGAGAGCCATATGGAGTCTGTCTGTAGGACACACGTCGAGCTTCTGGAGCCACCGGAGCATCGTTCTTCAGCCAGCGCACCATGGGCGGAGGGTTCCCTGCAACATAGCAGTGCAACTCGGCCGTCTGGCCCAGGGAGGTGGTGATGTTGTTCATGGGAGCATTCAGTCGGAGGTAGTGGTCTGAGAAAACGGGAAGGAATGGAATTCAGATCCATACAATTTTGGTAAAGAATCATTTCAGAGCCTCGCTGGAGTTCTCACTAACGGAACGTGGTCTTACAGAGGACCTTTAAAATACACAGCGCTGCACTTATCTGACACTTTCTGCTTCAACTACTTTTCCTTGGAGAAAATCTATGGCCATAAATTGGCTCGAACGTATTATGCTCCCTGTGTGTGTGTGTGTGTGTGTGTGTGTGTGTGTGTGTGTGTGTGTGTGTGTGTGTAGGACATACACTCGCTCCCACAAGTAACAAACCACTGCTAATTGCTGCTAGGAATCCTTTACAGGACGTTTGGAGGTTTCTTTGGTGGTAGTAAGTCATTACTTTGTCTCACCAGGGACGGGCTTTGCCAAAGAGGATGGCAGAGACTCTACTGTCATATGAAAGCCGCTGGAAACTCCAGAGAGCCTATCTTACCAGGCCTGACAGGCTTTTGATAGATCTCCAGTACAAACATCACAACCCCCAATGCCCCTTCAATGGTAGGGGAATCATAAAGGGCTTGTGGTGAACTCAGCAAGTCTGACCTACAATCAGTCTGGGAATGGACAAGAGTGACTGATGTAGTAACAGAGCCTGTGGGACTCAGCATTTCGATTATAAGACCTCTTATCTTTGAATGATGACTTATATGAAATATCTATAACATCTGTTAACATCTGTTAGATACGCAAAAGGAAAATGGACAGCTGCACCTAGAATTCCATCTTCAGTCAATCAATCAGTCCTGCTTTTGTCTCGGTGGAGACGACCAATGAATCTGTGTGTGGAGGCACCGTGATCAGATCACCTTTGATCTTCATTACAGACACATTAACAGACCAACGTTACGCTAATGAGGTTCTGCAACCAGTGGTTCTACCTTTCTGAACACACACTCCGGTGCTCTATTCCAACAGGACGACGCTCGTCCACACACTGCTGCCGTCTCAAGATCTCGTCTTGAAGACACAGATACTACGCTGTGGTCGGTCTCATCTCCAGACCTGTCCCTGATTGAAAATGTGTGGACGCTATTGGACGCTCTATCAACACTCCACCCCTACCACACCATCTGCAGAACTGAGTGGAATACGCCCCAGCTGCATGGGATGGATCATCACAGGACACCATTAGGAACCTCTACACCTCCATGCAGAGACGTCTGGTGTGTTGCTTAAACCCGACGCCGCCCTGAGAGACACCACTTCTGTATGAGTAGATCAATAAATATTGATCAGATCAGACTACAGTTATCATCAGTTATTGATCCTGATCACCTTCATCTTCCTTCACAACAGAACTACAATCCCCACACGTCCTTCTGGGTGCAACTATTTGTGTAACTGTTTTGATGATGAGTGTATCAGACTCCCCTTTACATGCAGGTGCATTGAGCAGCAGTATGGGGTAGATTGACCCTCATTTATGTCACGTAGATGATGAGGACAGTGTGAGGACACAGTGTGTAGAAACGGGCCTTTAGTCTCTAAAACTACAGCAGAACTGATACACCATCATAACGGTTGGATGTTCTGTGACTGTACTGAAGTGAAGTCTTCTTGGATCAGAAGCCACATAAATACGGATGATGATGATGATGAAGAAGGAAATCTCTGTATCAGCCTTAACGTTACGCATGTCTGTGTGGCAGGAAAAAAGTGGTTCCAGTCTAATTCTGAACTCTGTGGGGATTCCTGAGACTTCCCGCAGTCATGTGACCTGTCCTGGCAGCCGTGCTCCGTCTGGCTCTGCTTGCTGGGGTTTCCTTGTCGTCTGTGGCATCACCACCAGCTTGGAGAGACTTTACTCCTCTCTCAGCAGGAGACGTGAAATCTACACTTTCTGAGGAAGATGGCTGTACATACATCAGATAACTCACTAAACGCTACCCATGATGCACCACCGTCCATTTCCATGTTTAACATCAGTTTTACATCATTTCTACAGTCCATATACTGCTGCTCATGGGTGCTTTTACCTACAGTCCATCAGACGTTCTTCATCCTCACTGGCTTGAACAGCGCAATCAGTACAAACGCACACAATCAAAGCACAGAATTACGACGAATAACGCTGACACGCTTTAAATTACAGTCGTCATTGCGGCGCGAGCTTGGAAACATTGTAAAACAGAACGGTGATTAATCACCGCTTCATAGCGCTTGTACCCTCACGGTCAGTAAACGATACTCTGACTTTCTTCTCCTTCGGCAGACCTTCAGAGACGTCCTCTCAGACTCCGGACTCTGAAGAAATGTCAGGAATGTGACTTTGACACGGAAATTAATAAAAGCATATTGAGTGGGAGCCCTTCAGGGTCCGGAGCCCCGGAGCCCACAGCTGTGTGGGGTAATGCAGGAACATTACTCCCCAGTGGAGCCGGAGAGTCGGGTTCTTCTCAGGAGTTTTCACTGCTGAGCTAAAAGGGGTTAAACTCCTTCTGACAGGATTATTCCAAAGCATGTGCAGATCCGAGTCCGAGGACTTTACAGACGCATGTATATAAACAGAGAAGGTGCTGTGGAGGAGACCCGACTACTCAGAGGGAGGTTTGCTGCTTTAAATAAAACCAGTGTTACGTTAAATAAACAAAGCAGTTACAGCCTCTGCTCCAAATCAACAGGAACAAACAACAACGAGCTGACCGCCAATCGCTGAGCGTGAGAGTCGCAATGGGAGAACTAGACACATATGGAAGCCGTATTTTTAAAACTCACTAATCAGATGATCAAAATTCATTCCATAGCTCAACCCGTCATTACAGCCCGCGTGACGTCCGTAAAATTCACCGGAAGCTGGAAAATACCGCGTACGGAATACGGTTCTCCTACAGCTTGTTTGAGCAGGTCTGTGAGCTTTGCACTACTTTCATTTTTCAGATCCATATTTCTGAGCCAGAACGATTTTTAAACACAATGATTAGGAGTATTGATGATGTTTCGGGATTGATCCGCCCGTTCCTGCCGTCCAGCTCTTAGTGTGATGGTCACTGTGTCGTATTGTGAAGCTGCTGATTGAACATCACTATTATGGATATGATGATCTACCCTGACGTCACCTGACGCTGTGCTCTTTGGGCTCCTCGTACTGGCTCACTCACACCACACTAGAGACTTCACTCCTGGACTGTTGAACCTGCTGGACTTTCATATCCATACTGAGCTTCTCTCAACCAACACGGCCTGCTCTCCCTCTCACAACCTGCTCTCCCTCTCAGAGATACTGCTTTACAGTTTACTCTTCTCCTTCTTCTTCACGTCTGTGCTCTCCGGTGTGGACCACAGGAGGACGGGTTCCCCTTTTGAATCTTGGATCCTCTAAAGGTTTCTCCTCCCAGTCTGAGGGAGGTTATCCCACCACTAGCTGCTCGAACCCGGATCTGTATAAATGTGTGTGTTATATAAATAAATGGTTGATAACAGACTCACTTTAAGGTTTTACACAGTAATGTTATATTTTCTTTAACAGGAAATGTTCTCGCGCTGTCTGACTGACCACGCTGGAGTAATAAACACACTTCCAGTTTAAGCTCTTAAATAAAGACACGGAAGGGAATAACCGTCCCTGTCCGATGAAAAACGTATCTCCAAAATGGCAAATTTATATTAAATTTACATTAAAAGTCATTTAGAGCATTCCTATTGGTCCATTCATCCTGAAATATCTATACAGTGTACAGAGCATCTACAGGCTCACCCATGGACCTGCTCCACCTGTGACCACTGATCACCTGCACTCTCCTCAAACAGTGTTTAAATACACTTAGCAGAGAGAGAAAAGAGGGCATTGCCCTCAGATGTATCTCTCCACACGTCTCTGCTGAGGTTGAAATTTGGCAAACCTCACACTTCCTCACTTCCACAACATTCCTCTTTCCAATTTCCCATCCTCTCTCCTGATCCACATCGTAATTGCCTCAGGAGATATCCTTCCCAGGCGGATCTCTCCACTATCCTCCATCTTAAACTCCTCTGTCCAAACATCAGCTCTCTTACAACAATATACAAAAGCTGCTGTCCAGAATAACGGATATTAGTCCTGAATTCAGCTCAGACACTCCGTGAGTCACCAGCCCAGTTTACGGATATGCTTCCAGTGAGAATGTGAGGACTATTCCTGACCAGACACACACACACACACACACACACACACACACACACACATTAATGTTTAGCCTCATCATTTTAACTTAATTACTGCTGATTTAATGCATAGTGCACACTTGGGATCCACATCAGACCTCCAACACTGCGCCAACGCCCAAACATTCATTTCCTTTATTCGATTCTCACGGCCGAAGCGTGTGGGTCCTGAGCCTGTCCAGAACCCCTTGGCACAAGGCAGGAATACCCTCGGCACAGTGCACCAGTCCATCACAGGATACCACACACCTTTCACTTCCTGAGGAACTCCCAATTTACTCAAATCAACTGGAAAAGGAACAAGGGGAACTAGGCGTTACAGGCCAAGTTGGGACTGTTTGAAACTGGTTGTTTTGGCCTAGACCATCACCTCCACCTCAGAGGTGAGAACAGGCTTTAGAGTAACAACAATAATACTGTACATGTGGAGGAGTTTCATCTGCAGGGTTAATCTTCAGACATCTAGAGTCAGACACTTACACACACCGACACATTCAAATTCCACCCACTCACTGCACAGCCTGCAGCTCCTTCTCCAGCTCCTACTGACAACCACACATTAAACTCCACCCACTCACTGCAATAAGCCTGCAGCCCTTCTCCAGCCCTACACACACCAACACATTAAACTCACCACCACTGCAGCCCTCTCCAGCCCTTACACACCAACACATTAAACTCCACTCCACTCACTGCAGCTTCTCCGCAGCCTTCTCCAGCTCCTCTACACACACCAACACATTAAACTCCACCCACTCACTGCACAGCCTGCAGCTCCCTCTCCACTCTTACACACCGACATTCAACCCACTCCACTCACTGTAGCAGCCGGCAGCTCCTTCTCCCAGCTCCCCAGCACACACCAACACATTAAACTCCACCCACTCACTGCACAGCCTGCAGCCCTCCATCCTACACAGACCAACACATTAAACTCCACTCACTCACTGCACAGCCTGCAGCTCCTTCCACAGACCAACACATTAAACTCCACTCACTCACTGCACAGCCTGCAGCTCCTTCTTCTCCAGCTCCTTACACACAATCGACACATTCAACCCACCCACTCACTGCACAGCCTGCAGCTCCTTCTCCAGCTCCCACACCAACACATTAAACTCCACCCACTCACTGCACAGCCTGCAGCTCCTTCTCCAGCTCCTTACACACACCGACACATTAAACTGTGAATCCCATGATACATATGAAATAAAACAAGAAAAATGTGTGCATGGATTACAAAAACCATAGTCTCTGTTTATTGATCATGTCCCCTTGTGTCCTTTAGAGAAAAATATAATATAATAAATGATTTAATCATAGAATACAAGCACAGTAATGACTGGCGACGCCATGGACTGATCTTACAAAAAAACATTCTGAAACTGTACTATGAGGCTTTCTAAGACTGTGAACTCCACCAGAACTTCCATCAATGGATTCTATGGAGATTCCAACTGTAACGGCATGGAAAACCTCAACATGTGCAAATACAGACACACACACACACACACACACACACACACACACACACACACACACACACACACACACACACTCTCCACAATAAGACGCCTACAATTTTTTGACTCCCCAGCTGCTGACATGCTGGATACGCTGCAGCTATGAATGCTGTCTCCTCTGGAAATCAAAACCAAACCCAGGCTGCAGACACAACATCCTCCAATCACTGTCCATCTGCCACCAACCGTGTCTCTCTCTCATACACACACACACACACACACACACACACACACACACACACACACACACACACACACACACACACAGAGAAAGCACAACTGAAACAAATACTGCACACATAATTACCTTTCTGTCCCGCTCCTGAAACATTCCAGCTGGGGGCCGTCACCTGGTCTGAGGAGCTGCCCTGTAGGGATGAAGAACAGCCTGACGCTCTATTCTGGGGCGGTAGCAGAACTCTATCATTTACCCACAGCAGCTGTCCTTAAACCAGAGACCCCCAGACCGCTGGTCCAGCCAAGGCATCTCCACATACATTCTCCAAAATACACATATCTACTGAAGTATCTACAGTAACAAAGTAGCTCCATTACTCTCCACCTCTGGATCCAGCATCACCAAGAACGCTCTCTTGTCCACTTTTTGAAAACTAGTCCCTGCAATTTCTACACAGAGTGTAAAACACAGGTGTTCAGTGACGCTTGTGACGCAGGTTAAGCTGTAATTGGGTTCCTAACAGCATACACGTTTGTTGTTTGTCTGTTTCACGGTGTTGTCAGGGTGTAAATTTGTGTCTTCACTGGCTTTATTCCAAGGAGCATCTTTATCCTAAAGTGTGTGTTTCGGAGTGTCGCCGGTGCTGCTGTCCGACAGAGAGCAGGGAACACAGCCTCTAACACAGAGATTACAGAGCTGCCAAAAAATGAGATTTCTATTACAGCAGAAACACAATATCAGCAAGCGACAGGTCTGGAGGAGCAATGTGCTGCTCACAAATGGGGCTTTGACTGGGAGCAGGAATATCATCCCTGTAGCTGAGGAGGACACTAAGCAATGCACGGCTCTCCGCCGGCCTCAGCGAGCGGAGTCTGTTCGGAACAGAGGAGCACGGTGTTTAAGGAATGCCAGGCATTAGCTCATTTCTATTCTCTGTCAGTCATGGAAATGAAGGAATGAAACCAACACACTGCACAGTCAGGAAAAACAACAAGCCTGATGTGTGTCCTTACGCAAACTGCAGTGGTGCTACTGGATCGAGCCGGCTCCCTGCTGCCTGGGTCCGGAGTGGAGGATAAATCAGCTCCGTACGGATGCATCCTGACAAACTCTGGCATGGATGCCTTTCTTCCCGTTTACACCAAACACCCTCTCGCCAAAATCACAACACAGCTGTCTGCCCGGAGCACAAATCAAACGGACCCTAATTACCTGTCTGTACCCTCGTCTGACCAGGCCTATTAGAAACATGACCACCGGGGTCTTCAGGTTGCAGACAGAACATCAAACAGTGTGAACATGTTTGTAGATAAAAAATATACAGTTTGATCTTCATTGTATCTACACTGAGAGACGGAGGTGATACAACTAAACTCATACAACTGAAGAAACGACTTTAAACATCATTTATAAACATCATTAATATAAATGTCAATTTAAAAGGAAAAAGGTGTGGACCCCCAATGACCTAACAGCTGGTGTCAGATGTTCTAAATGTTCTGTAAATGATGTTCTACAGTGGAACGTTGATTTGAATTGTTTAGAGATTCTTTTAAATCCCTTCATGGACTCATATGCATCTACAACCTTTTTTTTTTTCTGAAGGCCTCAGAGAGCTCTTTGGATCTGACCATGGATGATCCCACTCACTTCAACAATCAAGAGCAAACCACACTAATGTCTGAGGTTTAAATAAGAACCTCCTCCAAAGTCCTAATGATCAGCTGATTCTAATTTTAGACATTTTAAGTTATAATAATAAATGTGGGTAGCGAGAGAGACAGAGACAGAGAGAGAGAGAGAGAGAGAGAGAGAGAGACAGAGACAGAGAGAGAGAGAGAGAGAGAGAGAGAGAGAGAGACAAAGGAGAGAGAGAGAGAGAGACAGACAGAGAGACAGAGAGAGAGAGAGAGAGAGAGACAGAGAGAGAGAGAGAGAGAGAGAGAGAGACAGAGAGAGACACAGAGAGACAGAGACAGAGCGAGAGAGATAGAGACAGAGAGAGAGAGAGAGACAGACAGAGAGAGACAGACAGAGAGACAGAGAGAGAGAGAGAGAGAGAGAGAGACAGAGAGAGACAGAGAGACACAGAGAGAGAGAGAGAGAGAGAGAGACAGAGAGAGACACAGAGAGACAGAGACAGAGCGAGAGAGATAGAGAGAGAGAGAGAGAGAGAGAGAGTGCAGAACTGCTTCATTGTTCTGCACTAGAAAGGTTTTAATTCATTGTTCATTTCATTTCATTTCAGAGCTGAACTCCCTCAAACAGCACCTTCCTTTTGTTTTAGGAAACCTCTCTGAACTCCTCTCTGTGTTTAGTTTACAGCGTAAAGAGCAGAACAGTGTGAATACACACTCAGAGTGTGACTGCGTTAACTGGGTGTTAATCTGCTGGTGCCAACATGCGTGTGCTTTACACACCCATAACGACTCTAACACACACACACACACACACACACACACACACACACACACACACACACGGGCTCAGGAACAGGTGGTTCAGTGTTCTGAGCAGCTAACGAATGATGTGAACAGTTTAACAGACTTATTACCGACACACTACCAACAACATTTATTACTTATTCATGAAATCGGCATAAATATCACAATCATTACAGCTGTTCTCAGGTTTAATAAGAAATAAGAAAACGAACACCGTTACATACAGTCTGACTGGCGCTGTCTCTGTAAGGGAGTGGACAGTGGTCATTAAAGTGGGACAGATGGAAAAATGAGAGCTCAGAACCTGGGATTACTAATGCGAACTGCTGTTCCTTCATCACCAACAGACAGCTCTTCCTTCGTCCACTGTCTCACTATTTACACACCAGTGGACAGAGTATCAGCACAACCTGGTCAGACTGGGAATCTTTACAGAAAATAAAGACACTCTTTTTGTTATGGTTCTAAAAACGAATCTATATGAAACAGAGAGAAACAGAGAGAACAGCTCAATATTAACACGTGCACATCTGCAGTCGAACCCATCACTACACCATCAGGACTGATCTGGAAATCGCAGGACAATTTCGAGATTAGAATTCTAATGTTTCCCCAACAACAAAGGCAGGTTTTATTACGACCATTTGTGACTGATGCCCTCAAAATCAGAAGGTCACAGACACTACTGGACCTGAACACTGAGAACACACTGACTGAGGCTCAGATCACCCACCTCCAACATCACAATCCAGGCCTTATTCACTGTGAATCAGCCATGACCTCCTCTGACCACACAGGAGCACAAAAGAACCAGCAGTTCTATAATTACAGACTGTAGACCATCTCCATTCACCCTGATCTTCAATGATCAGGACCCCACAGGACCACCACAGAGCAGATATTATGTGGGTGGTGGGTCATTCTCAGTACTGCAGTCACACTGACATGGTGGTGGTGTGTTGAGTGTGTGTTGCTGATACGAGGGATCAGATGCAGCAGTGCTGCTGGAGTGTTTAATCCTGGTGTTGGAGAAACACTTCCTTGTTGTAGAGTTTTCCTGCTGGAGCAGAAGCAGGAGCAGGAGGCTCGTCAGTGAGATGGACCATCAGAACCCTTAGAGCACGGGTCCAGATCCTGGGAGGTGCCGCAGTCTGGTTTTGTGCATGTAATAACAAATAAACCCCATCTTCAATCAGAGGACACGCTCACACTTTAGAATGTGAGTTCGTGGTCGGCTCATAACCCTGGAAGTTATAACCTTTCTACTGATATGAATCACTAAATTACGACAACCAGCCTCTTTCTGGAGAACATAATAAACAGCAGCGTATCCAGAACATAAAACCGTACCACGCTGGGCCTTAAAGGTTCCACTGAATGGAAAACTGTATTTGCTTTGGCACAGCTGGATAAGGAGGGTTCAATATGAGGAAGCGATATACTGTGATTCCAAACTGCCCTGTTTACACTGAAAGGGGCGGGGTGGTGGTGTGGAGGTGGTGGGGGGTGGTGGTGGTGGTGATGGGGGGGGTGTAGCAAAGCTTGTACATGTATACTAATTGCCCACAAGGTCAGGATTAACCTAATCAGAAGGAAGTAACCAGTGGAACATTTATTTAACAAAGAACAGCCAAGAAAATGTAGAACACTGTAAAAACACACTCATCACTCACGGTGATCCGACTGACCACGGTGTAGTATCAGTGTCTTCAAAGCGAGCTATTGAGACGGCTGCAGTATCTGGACGAGCGTCGTCCTGTTGGGTTCCTTCATTGTGATGCTGAAGGTCGACTCTCAGTTCCCAATTATGCCAAACATGGAGGTACATGGTTTTTACATGAGAACAACGATACATACCCTGTATTTTCCAAAAGCTGTAGTTAAGTTGATTTGAATGTTACAGCACTGTGTCATGTTGGCTGAACGGACCAATGGAAACGGTTCCACTGAACAGTATAAAGTTTCCTTCTCCTGTAAATGTTCCCGTTCTGGAGATACAGGGTTTTTGTGTGATAACGTGATTTATGTTTAGAGTCGATAAAACGTTGCCTCGGAGAGAAAACATCCAGCTCTTTAACGAATTACTGTAATTACGCTGGGCACTAGGACGCGGACGGAAAACCGAAACCTGCCGGGCCAACGAGTTGGACAATAAAGCCGTTTGATTACGGGCAGGGGCTGATGAAGCTGCTCATAAACTGGTGTTTGGAGATGGGCGCAGATCCCAGCTCCAACACTGGGGTTTACTTTGGCTTCCTTCACCTCTCCACTGTCAGTGCCCCGCAGCTCATAAGCACCTAACTAATGAGGCTGGTCAGCATCAGAGGAATGAGTCGAGGAAGTTGTCCAGAGGATGGAAAATGTAAGAAGTGTGGAAAAGAATCATGGCTCCATCACCCTCCCAGGGGAACGTGAGAAGGTTGGGAAACATGGGTGTTTACTGTGGACAGAAGACGGGGGCTGGGGAGCTCTTCGTCACTGCTGAGCCAAGCTGACCCGTACAAAAGGAAAAGCAACAATGGGCAGGCTCCACCTGAGCGCTCCACAGGCAACAGGAACCGACCTGCCCCCCAAATCCTCCGGCACCTACCTCACCGTCCTGTCTCAGGAAGTTGGTCCGTAACGTGATCAGACTGCCTGTTCTCCAGGGAGCTGGCTTGGCTGGTACAGGCCAGGCGGAGACAGGCTTGAGACTGGGCAGTGAACCTGAGCGAGTGGCTGGGACATGGAGGGTGTAATACAAGGACCTTTCCCATTAGCACAACAAACGACAGAGCAGAACAAAGGCTCTGGAGCAGCTGCAGGCCAGTCCTCTCTGTTTGACCGCTTCAGATAGACAGCAGCCAGGCCCACTGCGGGACTCTCCTCCTGGGAGCCAATGCTAATGAGGCAGCTCTAGCCTGAGGGTGCCGAGACACCGCTGAGTCTTTGGGCCTTAAATCATTGATGGTAAAATAGCTTTTCAGGCAACTCGGTCTGCAGCTCAGTGGATTTGCACGGCTCAGTGGAGAGTGGAGCTCACTACAGCCTGTCGGTGAGTGACAGCTTGACGCCCACTCCGCCAGGTGAGAACCAAACAGCCTCAACACACCAAAACACCCAGTGCTGAATTCACTCTCCCAGTCTCCCAGTGCAGAACCCAGCCGTCAGCCCTGTTCGAACTCTACAGATCAGCCGTTTTGCACAATAAGAAAAATGAAAAAGTAGTAGTTTTTATATCATTATTTCATTATAAATTCAATCAGCCTGTTTTTACTCTGAGAGACACTGACAGGAACAGAGCCGTCGAGCATTTACAGCTTAAAGGGACAGAAATTTATTATGTCAAACTAAAATGAAAGAAAACAAACTTAAAGTAACAATGAAATCAGCTAAAAGAGTAAGTTTTAGATTAACAACAAACAAACAAAAACACTGTGTCCACTCACTGTCCGCTCTATTAGACACTCCTACCGAGTGTCTCCACCTTGTAGATGTAAAGTCAGAGAGAGAAGCTCATCTGTTTCTGCACAGTTTGTGTTGGTCGTCCTCTAGTCCTTCATCAGTGCTCACAGGACGCTGCCCACAGGACGCTGTTGGCTGGACATTTCTGATTGGTGGACTGTTCTCAGATTGTACTAAAACAATCAACATTCCTTACTGAATTAATTCTAACCCTTAGAATTCCAAAGTAGGTTTTTGATCAAAACATCAAATTCATACAGATGTTGAAAAGAGAAGCTGAGGATCTTCTGAAAACAGCAGTATCTGTGTGATCATATCCCAGAAACAGATGAATAAAGATGTGTCAACTATCAAAAGCTCTTGCAAAACTGTAAAGGAGTAAAAATAACACTAAACATTCCCTCACTGACAGTGTCGGATCGTGACCCCGTATGATCATTCGTATCGTAACACCAGACTCTGATTCACAGCTCAGTGACCCGAAGTACGAGGCAGAGTCTTCAAACCATGAAATTATGACCAAGCTTCCCAGAAGCAGTTGGCCTACAAAAACGTCTGACTCATCAACGATCAACGATTCCTGAATGATGATTCCACAATCACAGAATGAGAGCAGCAGTGCTGAAATCAGCCTGGAGATCAGGGGCTCCTGCTCTGGACGGGTTCTAAGACTCAGCACTGTATCACTCCGTACAGGTTCCTGAAGGTTTCCACACTGTTTTAATCCGTTCAGTCACAGACGGTGCTTCACATGAACCCATGAACAGATGTGATTTGACACAAGAAGAATGATTCATAACTACAAACAGGCCTGGAGTCGGTCTCAGCACTAACAGAGGAAGGAAGTGTCGATGGCCACCATTCGGACTCTCGGGTTCTGAAAATAATTATGGAACCGGGGGCTGAAAATGACACTCGTGGCTTGCCGCAGTGCTAATTTTATTACGTGTCCATTTAAGCTTGTCTAGGTGGTACCTGCTTTAACGCAGATCGTTCAGACGGCCGCAGTGTGGTCCAGGTCCTGTCGGGAAGCGGGACAGCAGGTCAAAGGAAATATGAAACAAGCAGGATCAACTGCTGCTGCCCCAGCCGGTCCGAAGCCCGTCCAGCGCTGCCCAGTCGAAACAGTATTTATACACCGAACAAAAACACAGCTGCCGAATATTCTGAACTGCTACTGAAACTCAAGCAGCCTCCCAGAATGAGGGGCATTACCGGAGGCATCCCGTGCACCGTGGACAGGAGCGTTGGGAAAGATTAGCTTTTCCTTAAAAGCTTATGCGTAACATCAAAGCAGAGGCATCGTTTACACTGCACTTTAATTCCACAAACCGCGAGCTCTGTTTGTTCAGACCTGCAACACGTCACAAACATGATATTGATTTACCATTTAATGACCCCGGCTCTCGCGTGCCACTGTGTCCAGCCATCTCTGGTTGCAGTGGGATCATGCAGGAATGCACGGTGAAATCCACGCACCATTTAGATCTATATCAGCACTGCCGGTGTGCACATGCTGCGTGCACACACTCGCCATCTGATGACAGCAGTCCTGAGCGAAGATTTGGGACAGATGGGTTCTGGGAAGCTCCAGTTAACACACAGGAATTCTAAAAGTCGCTACAGTTTAGAGAGCACGAGAGGTCGGGGATTCGGTCCAAATCTGTGAGCCAAACACTTCAAAGGGTCATTCCTCCAACTGCACAGACATCGAGCGAACGATGCAGCACAGCGAGAGATCAGTCAGGAGGCATCTTGTAACGTTTACTGTCCTTGACGGTAATAACGAATGACTGCGTAAAGACAAGAAAGAAACATAAGCAAGAAATGCTGATTGCAGAAAATAATAAGAGCTGCAGAAACTGATTGAGTGTTAATAACACTTCCTTACGATTGCCAATCATCAGAGACCTCTGTACCTCCACGTCCACCCAGGCAGCATCTGGCCCACATCTGTCAGGTGCTCACGGGGTATATATTCTAAACATGCAATGGTTAAATAGGAAAAGGTGTACACGGTGTAACCGAGCTCTTCATGTGAAATAAACCACAATACAGCACTGATTTTAATCCGTTCAAATACGTGCGTCAGTCCAGCAGCACAGTGCTGTCCTTCGGTTAAAGGTTCTCCAAAAATGCATTTGAGTATTTAACGTTTAGAACCCAAGATCATGGGGTTCATGCTGTTTTCTAGGCTTCATATCTCAGGATCAGAGGAACCTACAGACATGATACACAGATCATAAGAAACTACAGTCTTACTCTTATAATCATCGTGTGATGAATCATCTCCACCTTTAGGGACCCACTGATCCTGAGTGATGAAGCCTAGAATTCGATCGGTGTGATCTATCTGATAAAAGTGGGGACGGTTTCAGTTCCAGATCAACTGAAAGCAGCAGTGTCCTCTCGGTCTGCATGAGATCAGCCAGGTTGATTTGTGTCCTACAAAGAAGACGTGAACAAGAATCAATGTTTGTTTCAGTTCCTCCAAATCTGCAGCTGTTTTCCTTTTTAAAGGTCACTGCTGAATTCTTGAATAAGTGAACCTTCCTGAGTTATGGCCGGCTGCACAGCTGGGAAAGGAAGACACGTATGACAGCTGAGACACAGGCTGTTTGAGTGAGCAGGACGAGTCTGTAGTGGTGGACTTGCTGTTTCTGCATTGATCCAAGCTCTACTGGGAAACTAATCACATGGAGAATTCCATTGGTGATCAATATTCGCTGTCTGTCTTTAACGCTCCGAGTTCCTGGATCTGTAACAGTTTTCAGAACTCCGCCCATGAAGAATGGAAAACATCTGTAAGCTTACGAGTCTCTCTCTCATACTGCGTCTTTGTCACCTGACCCGATGGTGCGACAGTCACGGCAAGATGAAATGGATTAGGAACCAGACTGCGCTGTGTTTCCAGTAAAACGGCCAGCGCTTTATGATTTCTTCTCCTTACAGGCCAGTGTTCGTTTTGTCAGGAGGCCAGCTCCAGACCGAGAGCCAGGAGGACATTTCTGAAGCCTTGGCTGCCTTCAGCACTCTCTCACGTCAATCAGGCCGACGCTCTCTTAATACCGCTCCCTACAAGGGTTAGGGAAATAAGCAGCAACGTTCCAGTGGCTAGAACGAGGAAGCCAGCAGGAGAACGAGTGCCAGAGCAAGAGTGAGAGGATTACAGTCTCCGCAACCCAGTTCTGCCAAAACCTAATAAAGTTCCATCAAGGCTGGTGCAGAAACAGTTCGATATATCTGCACAGCGTCTTCTTCAGACATCAGGGCTTTGATTGATTCACTATATTAAAGAATAACATTATTTCTGCTGTGATATGTGGACCCTGCTGAGAATTATTCCTCCGTAAAACCACAAAGACTTCCCCTAAGCAGACAACACGGGGGAAGCACAGATCGGCTGTCAGGAAGGGAACAGTCCGTCAGTTCACGAAGCGAAGCTCTTCGGCGGTCACAGCGGTGGACGGATTCTCGCTGATGTTTATATTGAAGTTAATGTGGATTCAACGACAGACTGACTGATCTGATTTCACTCTGACAGAAGATGTACAGAGATATCAGAGATGCTTCTTTTCCTGTTCGGACACTGACATTCCGAAGGCTGCATATTTCAGATGTATTATGTAAGTGGGCGGGGCTGATGATCAACCTGCATACAGACTCTGACTGATCAGAGAGAGGGGGCGGGGCTGATGATCAACCTGCATACAGACTCTGACTGATCAGAGAGAGGGGGCGGGGCTGATGATCAACCTGCACACAGACTCTGACTGATCTGAGAGAGGGGGCGGGGCTGATGATCAACCTGCACACAGACTCTGACTGATCTGAGAGAGGGGGCGGGGCTGATTACACCACTGATCCAGATATTGGGTTCAATCAAAAAAAAATCACAATAAAATTTAAGCATGAAGTCCATTTCTGATGGTCCAGTTCTTATGAATATCGTGGACACTTGGATGGGACATCAGTGATCTCTGATCCGTCCTTTTACTACTGATATGAGCCTGTTATTAATGCGCATTATTAAATATTAGTATCATGCCATCTCTAGCACTGGTGCTGATTTGCGTCTGAAGGTGTAACACGTTGATTGTTCATGTAGACCTGCTGGAATCCAAGTGATACCATTGGGTGCCTCACACTCAACATACTCTTTACCAAGAAGCCGAGACCGGTTACTGGTAGAGAAGATCTCCCCCTCTGAGGTGTCTCTGGGGAGGGAGGGTCTGTAAGTGAATTTCCAGTCTTTCTTCTGTGGTGATCTGAAGGAGAGCAGAGTGCCAGATGGAAGGACTCCTCTCAGGAGTGGAAAGTTCATAAAAATATTTTTAACACTTATATGGTCAAATATATTCTGTTCAGTTGTATTAAAATATTACGAATTCTGCCCCTTATAATCCAAACGATTTCCAAACCGGTCAGTAACAGTTAACCGGGACCGGTGGATGGACGTTAAGGGTAACATCCACGTTGGTCTGCAGACACTGTAACGTATGTATTCAAGCAGTTCCCACACACTGTAACTGTTTCTGACTGGAACACCTCGTAGAGTCTGTGCAGCTCCCCGTATGCTCGTGTTTTCATAAAGTGAACATGGCTGACTGAAAGCAGAACAAAGAACGACGTCGGGACAGCCTGGATCAGTTACGGGGGCGGCTGAAAGGAGCCAAGGGGAACAGAAGGACTCCAGTACATTCTTATCTTCTTCTTATACCTCCAAACATCAGACATTTCATCTACACACTCAAATACTACGCTTTTGAAGGGCTTCATCAACAGAACCGTGAACACTCATCAACAGAGGGTTCTTTGCATCAGATTGATGGAGACTGTGCTGTAGAGGGTTCTATACAGTGTTAAAGAACTGATAGAGATCATTTTCAGTCAGATCAGTCAGAGTCTGTATGCAGGTTGATCATCAGCCCCGCCCCCTCTCTCTGATCAGTCAGAGTCTGTATGCAGGTTGATCATCAGCCCCACCCCCTCTCTCTGATCAGTCAGAGTCTGTATGCAGGTTGAAACTGGGATTTATTTGGGAACCAGTGAATGTAAATGGTTTTCCGAGCAGGATTACTGACTGATATATTACACGTGAAAGTAAATAGGAAAGGATATTTATAATAAAGTGTTTATAACTCAGAACACCTAAAAGGTAAATCTTCTATTATCTATTAAATCTTCTGTTAATTGAAGCTGAATCATCTGACATTAAACACTTATTTTACTGTCAACATTATTCAAAGCACCGACGGCTGTGAGTCTAAGAAGGACACAGTAATGAGTAAAAGGAAGGACGAAGAGGGCACATAAACAAAGATTCCTTTACTATTACCTCATTTCCTGTCAGGACCCTGTCGTGAGACGTCCCAGGCAGTGGAGATAAAACCTATTCCTGATGCAGTTCTGCTCGGGTCTGTGCTGGTAACCTCTAACACATTGCCCCCATTCCTGCCCCTCAATCAATACACGCCTGGTTCAGGAGCGTGGAGATGCTTCAGGAGTTAATAAGGTAAAGGTAAGAGAAGAACACAGACACTCAGGGGGAGGACAATCTGGGCTTGATTAGCTATTTCATTCCCACCTCGCTCCACGTCTGGAACCATCCATTTACATCTGGGTAATTGGGGACACATGCGGGTCTGGATTTTCCCAATCACTCCAACCCCCACCCAGCTTTACCCCTGCTTTAGGGTGTTCTGTCGGGCCTGAGATGAGATGCAGTGCTCCTCAGCAATAGAAGAAGAGGTTTTGCTGCTTAAAAAAGGAAAAAATAAAGGCTGGGAAAGAACCTGCTAGCATATGGGAGATGTTTACAGTAATGTTCAGCTCCTGAGATCTTATCAAATGTTTTCATTCAGAGGATCACCTGCTCCTAGAGCAGCACAAACATTTTTCCAGAGAAAAGGGATTAACTCTCGGTGTTTACATTCTGTCGAATGATTTTAACATCTATAAAGAGAACCTATTTGATGTCCGGAATCTGGAGCGACATCGATCTAGTTTTCCTGACTCTTACTCCTAAGAGTTACATGCTGTTTTCCAGGCTTCAGGACTCAGGATCAGAGTAACCTACAGACACGATAAACACATCATAACACACTACAAGACGCACCCTATCGATTTACAGTCCGACTCAGGAAAGCACAGAAAAGTGGAGGGTCTCAGTCACACACACCTGAACACGGCTGTAGCACCAAAAGTGCTCAAAATCAACAGCTGATCTACTGTTCTGGAACACTGTCGAGTGCTGAAGGTTCAGGAGACATCTAATCATCTAATCATTAGATTATCATTAGATCAACGTTATTACATTTTCAGCACAAAAACACTCTTTATGATCAAATTCCAACAGGAATTCTGATACAAAGTGTTTTATAGTCCTCGTAAATCCAAAAAATGTAGGTACAAGCAGATTCTTGATCAAAACATGGTCAAATTCATACAAATATCTAAAGTCTGTTAAAATTTACTTCTAAACAGAAGACAATTTTCATTAAGAGCTGCTGTATATACAGTCGATCAGGCTTGTATGGTTGTCTCTATTCATATTCAATCATGAAAATGGCAAATAAATGTACATATTTATGAAATACCCTGTGTTTAGGGGCCATGAGGGTAAATAATATAACAGTGGCATTTTTAGAAATCTGAACTGGCATTTCTGGGGCAAAACTAGGTCCCATTTTAAGTGAAAAACTCAGCTGACTTCAGTTGACTGCCAGACGTTCCTCAGTGAAACTGATCTGGGAGACGGAGTCGGTCGGAGAGTTTCACTCAGAATACGAGATGAGATGCTGAGGTTTTTGGAGCAGAGTAAAGAGGCTTGGCTCTTAAACTAGACTCAGACTGTCGGAGCTCTGATGGTCTCTCTCAGTCTGGAACTGTGGGAAGATATCTGTCCTGCCTGCACATCCTTAGAGGGACTGTCCCTCAAACAAGCAGCAGGTAGAGTTCATTTACTTTGCTTACTCTAAATGAAGTCCAGTCCTTGTTAACCATCGCCCTGAAGAGTCCAGTTCCCACACAGCTGGCTCTAATATACAGATGCTCCTGAAGGCCTCGATTAACTGGATCAGATGTGTTAGATTAGGGATGGAAGTAAGCTCTCCAGGGTGCTGGATCATGAACACGGACCTGCCGTCAGTGAACACTAAAGAGAGTCGATTTGTGAATCCAGATTGGATTGTTTGACTCAGTGAAAAGATTCAGTGTCTGTACTTAAACTTTCTGACGGCTGATTATGTTCATCTGAAACACTCATCATCAAAATGTCCCTCCAGAAGGACGTGTGGGATTGCAGTTCTGTAGTGAAGGAAGATGAAGGTGATCAGGATCAATAACTGATGATAACTGTAGTCTGATCTGATCAATATTTATTGATCTACTCATACAGAAGTGGTGTCTCTCAGGACGGCGTCGGGTTTAACGCAACACGCCAGACGTCTCTGCATGGAGGTGTAGAGGTTCCTAATGGTGTCCTGTGATGATCCATCCACACATTTTCAACATGCCACAGGAATCAGCAGCGGTATCAGAACCACGGAGAACACAGACACCATTAGTTCAGCTCCACTGTGGTCGTACAGATGAACACCATATAGCCAGAATCTCTGGTCCCCCTGAGTTTGACTAATGTGATCTAGGTCGTAAGGCACGTACATGCTGGGGTTCTGCCTTTAAAGTAAAGTGAACCGAAGCGCACTTTCAATGACATGATGAGCTGCAGTCTAACCCGGTCCAGGTCTCTTATGACTGCAGAGAGAGTTCTGAGTCCCTCCCGATCTCTGAGGGCCTGCCTGTGTGTCTGAGGGCCGTCGTTTGATTCTTCACATCTGGAATAGCTGCTTGGTGGGTTAAGGTTGCCCACATATACTGTCTGAAACGAGCAGAAACTGCTGACAGTCCACAGAGACCGCCGCTCCTCTCCCCCTCCCTCCACGCCTCTTCTCGGCCGTCCCTGCACCAAGGACTGTTTTATCGAGTCTCTGAAGACCAGTAACGAATGTTTAAACTGGGGAAGAATGGTTTGCTCATCTGTGCATGTGACTGGGAAAAGGGAAGAGTGAAGGCAAGAGAGTGATGAATGACTGAGAAAGTGAGGGATGAACTTTTTGTCCAGGACAATCATGTACAATATTTTCATAGTTGACATATGTTGCCATTTTCATTATTTAGTATTAATAGGAGATGCCAGATATTGTTATTTTCCTGTCCTACCAAGAACCCATCCTACTGAGAACCCATCCTACAGAGAACCCATCCTACTGAGGACACAGCGACTATTTTCACTTTCTTCACTCCTTCTTAAGCAGAGCCCAAAAGGAGAATCTAAAAAGGCTTAAACCGAAGCTGCACGGCAGCTTTGTATCCATCAATCTGCGTTTTCAGTGACGTATGAGTGGATTAGTGAGATCCAGGGTTCCACATCCTCACCACACATAAGATCATAAATGAGGTTGGTGGAATGTCTTGCCATCGGCCATTTTTCCTCCAGAAACACCGTCCCTGCTGCAGTCATCATCGGCCTGAAGCCTTCATCCACCACTTCTTCACTGACCTCATTTTCGTCTGTCCTCTTTGCCGTTTGAGGATGTGAGAGGACACACGGAGAGGTGGAATGTGTTATGGCTCCACTGGAATGGCAGGAACGTAAGGAGCACTAAATGGGCTGCAGAGGGCAATTACGCTCCCCCAGTCATGGGGGGTTGAGGCACCACCAGGGACCAACACTTGCCCTGAACCTTTTAGTGTTTTCCCTGCTTTTAAGATTCCAATCAAATGAGTCAAATCAATCGAGCATCCCCCACAACAGCCCTGCTAACGTAACAGCTATTTTACACAGACTGTTAGGTTCCGGGACCGTCTTCCAGACACTGGTACCGTATCGACTCACACCTGAACAGTACCACACCAAAGTAATCATAGAGGTGGGTTGGGTGGCAGTGTACTGCTGTACAGAGCACCAGTGATGTATAGAAGCAAAACAAAAGCAGTCTAATTAGTTGACCATCGGTGCTCCGTCCTTCCTCGCCTGAGACATAAATCCATCTTTGAAAAGTAATAGCTTGAGCCCAACACTGTTTTATGACACAGCGAGGCCATCAGTCATCCATCACTGCTCCAACTCATGAAATACGTGCCTTGACCCCTTCCTTCCCGTGAGAGACGCAGGTCAAGGCAGGCAAGGCCGTCTGGTGACCCAACCCATTGACTCCTGCAAGGTGGGAGAGACGTGGGGTGGCCCGGGCGAGTTAATGACTTTTACAGCTAGTCGGTCTCGTTGTGATTTTACCCTCAAACTCGTCTGCGATCGTTTAAGCAAAAAGAAGAACAAAGATAAGCCTGGCCTGTAGATCAGAGCCAGGGTTCGGATCAGGCTTCAGCCGGTGGGCCTGGAAACAAGGAGCAGAAAGAAAGACAGAACCAATGTAAAGGCCTTAATCAATCATCAGTGATCCTCCAGACAAGCTCCAGAAGCTACGAAGCTGAAAAACATTTCATTATGGAAGGAGAAAAAGATACACGTCTACAGAGAACGTCAGGCCCACCAAACTGCTCATTATTTGCACACAGTGTAGAAAGTTTTCTACTTTGATTGAACACATGTAAGTAAGCTCTTCCACAGCAGTCCTGCTGTATCCTGTCCGCAGGGCCTGCAGACGTTTAGCTTTAACATGGTGAGAGGATCCAGAGTGGAGTGGTGCCAAACCACTGTCAGCGCCTGGTGAATCTCAATACCTTTACTTCACATGATCTCACCATAAAACTCCAAATGCACTGGTACCATACAAACACATCTGTGCCTGAAGTTCAAACTCAGGGAACGCTGAAGTGGGTCGTGCTTAATGAAGGCTCTGCAGTGCCAGGACAAATGCATCAGACCTCCAGAAGGGTTTGATGTTCTCTGATGAAGTGAATCGAACACAGCAAAGCAGGAAAAGCAGAGTTTTAACGGTGTACGGAGTCATACTGCACTCTTATTTCAGAGGAACTCCACTGAAACAACAAGATCTTTGAAGAAGCAGGATCACACAGAGGAATGTCCGTACAGGTTGATCGCTTTAGTCCACATACAATACGATCTAGTCATTTTTGCACCCAGTGTAGGATTAAGGTTACGTTTAAGTGTGGAAAAAGGTTAGTTAAAGGTGTAGATGAACGGTTAAGGTGTAGGTTTAGGTGTAGGAGAAGATTAGGTTTAGATCTTCTCTATTATCGTATAATTAAATGGTTATGGTGTGAATGAAGTGATTCAGAGCTCTGGTATGAAACGCTCCAGAAGGAACGTGCTGAGTCAGAACTCTTCCTAGTGGAGATGGAAGATACACACCGATCACTTCCACCCACTCAGTACACCTTCAAAGAAAAGAGTCCACCAAACGCAGCGAGAGCCCCGTCACTTTGGGCCTGAATGGGCCTTTGTATTTCTTCACACACTACTCCGGGACGAGTGGTGAAAGAGAGACGTGACAGATGGAGGGAAGCGGGGAGGAGCCAGGCTTCCTCTGTCTATCTCCAGAGTGTCATTGATCAGCGCGATCCGAGGGGTGCAGCTCGCCGTAAAGCCGTCGGAATCTCAAGCAGACCCAGAGAGAAAGAAAACAAGGCCTTTGTTGAAGCGTCCTCTAATCAGACACATATGACCAAAGAGAGAGAGAAAGAGAGAGAGAGTAAAGAGGGGAAAATAGGAAAACAAACTCATCGTGGCCCCTTTGATGTTCGCCTTTACATAATCGAAGCCAAAAGCCAGAGCCCAAGAACTAGAAAACAAACGAAGGCGATCACGCTGTAGCTGAAACCTGGAATGTCGGTGGGCCGAGTGAGAGTGGCACGAGGACAAGAGAAAGCGGAAATATCTGCTAAACGACTGGAAGGAGTCATTGTTTGGGGAGTGTTTACAGGGCTATTTCAGTTCACAGTCCGTAATTAGACGGTTCTGCTTAATTCAAACCAGCCAGCAGGAATGTACAGTAGAACGAAAGAGCGAGACCAAATGACAGAGCAGCCCATTCGAGGAACTACATCAGAACCGACAGAGGACGTCTTAAATGTAGTCTGTCCAAAACGACAGCTCATACGCACTCCTTATAAACACTCTGCAGCTAAACATCACAAGGGTAAAGGAAAGGATGAGAGAGGTTTGTGGTCTGTGCACCACAGGCGGTCCTTCTGCTGAGGTCACGACAGGTCAGACAGTCACTCTCACTGTCCAGCTGAAAATGCCCCGTCCACTTCCAGAGCGTGATGTAAACTACAGTTCTTTAATATGTCTTTATTTGTGAGCACTCAGATCAATCCAGAGGGAGATTTATATAATCAGACGTGAGATACAGACAGTAAACAACCATGTTTACTCTTCTATTCCAGTGCTTTAAGATGGTCAGTATAATTAAAATCAACATTTGGTCAGTTAAAGCTTATTTCCTTTCATCTGTGAACAAATGCCTGAGGGACATGGACGTGGAGTGTGTAGCTCCAACAACAAAAAAGACCAGTTCAGTGTGCTTGGACATCTGTTATCGTTTCCCAAAACTCAAAACTTTCTTATTTTACTGATGTTAGGGTTAGGAGGTGTGTTTGGGTCCGAGTGGATCAGACGCAGCAGTGCTGCTGGAGTGTTTAAACCCTGTGTCCATTCACTGTCCACTCTATCAGACACTCCTACCGAGTGTCGCCACCTTATAGATGTAAAGTCAGAGACAGAAACTCATCTGTTTCTGCACAGTTTGTGTTGGTCGTCCTGTAGTCCTTCATCAGGGCAGCTGTGGTGGTTAGGAAGCAGCCTTGTGCCTGGAAGGTTGCTGGTTCAAATCCCTGACCTGGCAGGACAGTGGATAGGGCTGCCCACTGCTCCGGGCATGTGTGCTCACCAGAATGAACTCACTAGTGTGTATATCGCTGTGTGTGGATGGGTGGGTCTATGCCCACTGGATGCTGTTGGCTGTGTGTGTGTGTGTGTGTGTGTGTGTGTGTGTGTGTGTGTGTGTGTTGTTCAAGCACAGTGGAGCAGGTCTGGCTCCATTAGAGCTCATCAACAGATTGCCTCTAAAGACCGGAGTGCAATTACACACATGCAAACTGCTGACCAAGCCGCGGCCGTGCCAGCAACATCTGAACACCATGTTTCCACTGGACGGTTGACCTGCTGTTAAAATGATACCAAATTAATTGCTAAAACCCGAACTCAATTTCGCACGGCTCACTGAAACAGTGTGTTTTGTCTGTTGAAGATGGAGAATAACGCCTGACGCTCCATCACAGTCCTCGCTACAATCAGACGAAATCAGACGGATTACTGAATGGAACATTTACAGTGAAGTGACACAAACAAACTGCACAGCTATGTTAGGAACAGCACATTCTCCAACTGCAGCCTCCACTTCAGTGCCAAACCACACACGGAGAGAGAGAGAGAGAGAGAGAGAGAGAGAGAGAGAGAGAGAGAGAGAGAGAGACACACGGAGAGAGAGAGAGACAGAGAGAGAGAGAGACACTGAGAGAGAGAGACACTGAGAGAGAGAGAGACAGAGAGAGAGAGAGACACTGAGAGAGAGAGAGACAGAGAGAGACAGAGACAGAGAGAGAGAGAGAGAGAGACAGAGAGAGAGACAGAGATAGAGAGAGACAGGTAGAGAGAGAGAGAGAGACAGAGAGAGAGAGATAAAGAGAGAGAGAGAGAGACAGAGAGAGAGAGACAGAGAGAGAGAGAGAGAGAGAGAGAGAGAGAGACAGACAGACAGAGTCAAACGGGTTGTAATACACACCACAGCACTGTCTAACCCATCTAAAACCATATCGCTCATCAATAACAATAAGAACAGGTATCTAGAACACCGGGAGAACCAAATTCACCTAGAATGCCTTTGTTTAATAAAAAGAGGGTAGAGACTGGAACCCCTGTCTCCTGACTGTCAAGCAGAGATGGATCCTGATCCACAGCAGAGATGGATCCTGACCAAGTTCCGACTCAGTAACCATAGAGACGGGCAGGTATAACCAGTCCTGGCTGTCCAGGGAGGAGTGAGTGTGTGGTCAGTGTGAGAGCAGCACAAGTCCATTTCATTTGTGTGCAGTCTTTTATATTCTGGATTCCAGATTCAGAAGACAGAACCGTTCAGAACCGAGGAGCTACAGGATTGTATGGCCTTGATTCCTCTGGGTTCAGTGGCACTACCTCTCCGCTCCATATCCAGGCCAGTTCTCACAAGGAAGTCCCTTCTTCCCCGGGCTCTCCACAGCATATAAAAGCTGGCCGAGGTTAGAAGCTCTTAAACTTTTACAAGCTGACATTATCCCCTCGTGCTCATGGGCACTGCCGCACAGGACGGCACATGGCACCAAAAATACTCCCTCGGTGTAACGCAGTACTCTGCCTAGCACAGGTAAACGTCCGGATGAACACTTTGAACTAATGTGTAATTACATCTGTATATACCATGCATACACCAGTGAGCCAAAACATTATGACTACTCACCGATGAAGCAGGTAACCGGGTCCCCAGCTCCGATACAACAGCTAACAGACGCCTGTGCCGATCAGCATCACACTGGGTGTGATGTGGGGAGAGAACGTCATCTACCCAACCAATCTGTTGGAGCGTGACCCGGCATGCCCTGTGATCCAAGAATCATAGTGCCACCAGCTTAGACGGCTGAGCCACGCTTATAGGGTTTAGTAGCTGCAGACCAGTCACAGTGTCCATGATCACCCCTGTCCACCTTTGACAGCACCTATATTACAAGGTCCACTGAGTCCTGTTTTTGTAACATCACATGGACAGCCGGCTGTGCTGTTAATCATTGGAATGTTCTGGAACCAGAGGTCCAATCCAAGAACGCTCTATAGATCCACCAGGTGTGCCAGATACCACGGGACACTGTCAGAGATCTGGTACAGTGAGTTGTTTTGGTGGCATCAAGAGGATCAGCAGGTTGTTGGGCAGGTGGCCGTGATGTTTCGGCTGATTGGTTTCTACTGCAGGAAATACATCATGACATTTGCGTGACACATTATGAAATGCAGACAGCAATGACATGTGACTGAATCAACACATCTTCATTATCATTATGACGTTGGGTTTTGCAGCTCTGATACTGAAGCAGATGTTTCTGCAGCATTCCTGCATCCCAACACATTTCAGGGACTTTGGGCAGAATAATGTTGCACGTTGCACGTACGGTGACATCCACCCACAGCTGATCACCCCTTTCTCCAGACTCGTCTAATATCCCAAAACTTTACCAACCACAGGCCGTTCAGACCCTGTCTGTGTGGGGGAAAGGCCCTCACCGAGGGCTCGGATGGCTTTTCACATAGTGTTTAATGACTCGTGCATCATTTTCAAAACGACAACAGAAAATAAAGCACAAAGGCTTCAAAGAGACGGTGTGAACAGAGCCATATGAACCAACACTGAGTGGGTGAACAACCCTTTTCACACCACGCAACGCCGGAGCACGGCTGCTCGTAAAACTCTAAACCGCCTCTTTAGTTTCACGCTTGCCCTGACTTTTACAAGCCAAGCCTGTGGTGTGCATACGTGTGTGTGTGTGTGTGTGTGTGTGTGTGTGTGTGTGTGTGTGTGTGTGTGTGTGTGTGTGTGTGTTTGACTGCCACACTGCTCATGGGGAAGCTCTACATTCAGAGGTTTGTGTACTGAAACCTGATATAAGCCTTCATAACATCATCAAAATGTTGCTATATTCGATATCAATTACTGTCCTAACATACGAACTATCACACTGTTTGTAAACATAAGATGACATTGATATTGAGCTCGAGGTTGAGGGGCAACTGTAGTCTGGAGGTAACAGCACTGCAAACCAGAAGGTTGCTGGTTTAAGTCCCTGAGCCGACAGTCTGCAGACGATGTTGGAAAGGCATCCAAAAACGCACTCCCTGCCTTTTCATGAGTGATTTCTGAGATATAAAGGGTTTTTAGTCCTTATAAGTAAAAAATTAGAGTAGCCAAGAATCTCACCAATATCTATAACAATATCTAATCTCCTACAAGAACCTGTCTAATGTTTGGGTAAATAAAAGTACGATCATGAGTCCAGTGTTCTAAAGGTCAAACCCTTCAGCCCTGTTAGAATTACAGGAACGTTTGAGCGTTTAATATTAAACACAGACAAAAGAAAACAACACACCACTGCCATCCAATAAATGCCATCAGAGCTTTCCATCAACACATTCCCAGCTGCTCGAGTCTCTGTCTCTGCATTGGACACTTTCCAAACTGGACCTGTCAAAAAGTTTACTTTACAAACTGCGTTGGGTCGTATTTAGATTTCAGAAACGAACTCCTGAATCACAGAGAACCTGAGGAAAAATAGCAGAGTTAAATCATCTTTCAGCAAGAAGATATTAACCCTCGCCGTCCAGATCTGCAAACGGCATTCCTGCTGACGGCCCACCGCACAAAAGCACATATTTAAAACGGACCTGTGCTGCTCCAGGTCCACGGCGTTCCCTACAGGCCAGCCCTGCCGCTCTGAGTGATGAATTCAGGCGCAGGCTCCATTAATCATGGGGACACAGAGAAAGGTGTTGGGTAAAGAAAAGTGACACTGGCCCCAGTGTGTAATGCGAGCGTTCATGGGTAAATCTGCAGAACTGCGTGTGTGTGTGTGTGTGTGTGTGTGTGTGTGTGTGTGTGTTGATTCTAACCAGGTCTGGTTGTTCTCTGTGAATGGCTTGATGAGGCAGGAAGTGGCCCAAAGCGAGCATGGCGAGTGGACTGGAGCAGAAGCCCACACACACAAAGACAAAGCTTCTACAGCACAGAGGGCGACGCCGGACTCAGACTGGGTCAGTCCGACCCGGGAGCTCATTAGTCAGAGATCTGAGTGATGGACAATCAGCAGATAAAATAAATGTATGATTAAGGGTCGACCAACAGTGTTTTCCATTTCACTGATCTGAAATCAGCCTTTCTTCAGACCTGAAATCCGATCAAGGTTCGTGTTTGTGTCACACTTTGGTCCAGTTTAGAGAACTTTACTACATCCTGTCCTCAGCACCGGCGTGGACAGAGCCTCCCAATAATGAGAACTGACTGGTTTGTAGGGGGTGCACCTCTGACACTGGTGTGTTGTCAACGCAGCGAGTTCTGCCGTTCCAGGTGTTGTGCCGAATCCTATCTTGTGAGTGTGAGTGCAGCGGTGTCCCTCGGGTTCCTTCAGTCTGTGTTTATAAATAAAGTTCATCTGCATTTGCAGTGGATACAGGAAGGACCACGGTGGTGTTACGCCCGGACTGCTGCGTGACGAGAAGCGGAGTCCGATTTCAGCACCAGTTCTTTTCCCATCTTCTATTGTTTGATTTGTGATGATAGCCTCCCTCAACTTTCTGCAACTGGTCCAAAAAAGTGTTTTCACACTGCAAACAAACTGGACCGTGGTTCAGTAGAGCCCGTCCTTCAGTGCAGACCCTGAACCACAACATAAAGGACGTGATGAAGTGATGAAGGAGCAGAGCTAAACAAGGCAGTGACAAAAGGGGTGTGTGAGTCACTAAGCATGTGCGAGTGTGTGGGCATGTGTGTGTGTGTGTGTGTGTGTGTGTGTGTGTGTGTGTGTGTGTGTGCGCTGTGAATGTGCATGTGTGTGTGCGCGTGTGTGTGTGTGAGAGTGTGTGTGTTGTGAAGTTCTGTGGAATTTATAGAAAGTAGGTCTATCAGCAGTCCTACAGGACCTGAACTGCTGGTTCTGTCCATCTGTCCTGTGGTGTGGACTGTCAGAGGGACACAGGCTCCAGCTCAGTCTATAATCACAGTAATGGAATGATGAACAGATGATAAGAGAAGGAACACAGGGACACGCACAGGCGTCCAACTACCATAAATCTCGGCCTGCTCACCGGGGTGTGGCAGCCAGGGGTGTGTGTTGGGGGTGTGGGGGTGGGGACTGAATGTCAAACATGATACACTAACAGCTGTAACGCTGCCCGCCCTCTGGGGGAGTAGTGCTGATTGGCATCTGACTAATCTGGCCTCCTGCTCCTCAGCTATCTTCTCATGCCACAGTCTGGAACAGACCAGATCCATCAGAACACAGTCAGGCCAAACTGCTGACCTGGGTACAACAAAGACGGGCTTTTAGAAGTGTCTCGATGTGTCTTAAATGTCACAAACAACGTTTGTGCAACGTTTGGACAACACTTACAATAAAAGCATTCGAATACTTTATTATTCGGATGATTATTTCGGTCGACTGGGGTCGGGTGGGGTCGGGTGGGGGTGTTGGTTGTTTTGGGCAGTTGATTCATTTCATCCATTTCATAAGATGCGACACACACACACACACACATATACACACACAATCAGAGGAGACCGGGTCACATCCCCGTAACACACAGAACAGTGCCTGACCCACATACGAACTGTGAAAGGGTTCGGAGTGTATGAATGAAAACAGTTGAGAACAAGCTGAAGTTAATTAGGACCAATCAAACTGTTTGGCGTGGTGAACGGAGGAGCTCCGTTGGACAACACCTGGAGAAACCGATCAGCGGGAACGATCACACAGCCAGGACAGAGCGCTGCAGGTCACCATAGCGACCGGGACCTCACAGCACTCCATCAATCAGAGAGGTATTTATGAGGGTCTCTGTTGAGACACCGTGAGATGAGCTTCATCAGTGGGGATTTGTGGAATTCCTACAGTATCTCACAATCTGTCCACTGTGTCCCTCTGTGCTCTGTCCCACTCACTGTCCCTGCTTCCCGTGGTTTGGCTGCTGCTTCGCCATTCCATGTACATGCAATTACACAACTGCACAACTAATTAAACAATGATGTAATCAATTACAATTTACAATTCATGAACATTTTTGTCAGATTCACATCTGAAATATTCATTGATGAGCCAAAATATTAAAACCACATCCCATTAACATGTGACCGACATACTTAAACATCTGGACATTTGACCTAATGCTGCTGTAGTCGGACGAGGACCGCAGTCATCATGCTGTACTTCATGGTAATGATCTGTCTTTTATCTGCTGATAATTGGTTTCGTTACTGTTATCAGAAGAAAACAAAACACAGCACATACTGATCGACTCCCTGCGAGAACTTCTTCAACCGTAAAATGACACCATGCCGGTCTCACTGCCAGCAGAGGTGAGTGTGGTGAAGTCAGCGTTACACTCCTGCATGTATCATACACAGATCACAGCTCTCCTGAGGGAAGTTCTCTTTCATTACTTTAATCCTCCACAAGAAAACTTCACAAGACTCAACAAATTCTTACCTGTTTTACAACTGATTTACCTCCACGGGTAATTACACAGCTCTGCTGCAGCGCAAATAAATCTTCACAACAAACCTACCACCCCGTCACACACTCCCCGTCTCCTTATTAATCACGGGAGACCTTGTTCACAGCATGTCAGAGTCTTAATTAATGACTCCTACATTCAGCATGCACACACTCTTACTGTCTCTTCTCCACAAAAGTCAAACTCAGCTTCCCACTCCCCACATCCCACATCTATAAGAGTCAACACACCAGTCTGTAAACTGGGTAAACTGGGCTGTTCTACAAACCAACACGCTCTACGGGAGAGACAGATCTCTCTGTTTACAGACACAGCGGCTGAAATGCTCAGCAGAAGACTCGACCGTCTTGACCCGTCTCTGCCAGGTGTAATGATGATGTCAGTTCAGGTGACGAGATAAAGACTTCAGTAACCTGAGCAGACACGATTAATCAAACATGAGCTGACATGACAGAAGATTGACCAAACAGCACACCTTTCACATTATACCAGGCACCTGATACAAGAGAGAGAGACAGAGAGAGAGAGAGAGAGAGAGAGAGAGAGAGAGAGAGAGAGAGAGAGAGAGAGAGAGACAGAGAGGGAGAGTATACATATATTATATATATATATGGCTATATATATATTATATATATATATATTTATATATATATATATATAAAAAGCATATATATATATATAATGCTATATATGTTGAAGGCAGGTATAAGTAATGGTATTGCACTTTCAACAAGAGTATATATGTTATATATATGGGTATATATATATATATATACGTATATATATTATATATATATTTATATATATATGTATTGGGAGAGAGAGAGAGAGAGAGAGAGAGAGAGAGAGGGACAGAGAGACAGAGAGAGAGACAGAGAGAGAGAGATGAGGGACAGAGAGAGACAGAGAGAGGGACAGCATTTGAAAACAAGTGAAGATTATAATGAAATATGAACTCCTGTTTCACATCTGGTGGGTGTACTTGTTCAACATATTAATTCAGCGAGTCTCTGGATACTGTCTCTGAATTCCACCTTCCCTTCCATGTCCCTATTTGGAAAAACTGGATGAACAGGTTTCAGTTTTCTTAAATGATCATTGAATGGTCAAACGTACACTGACCTCTGTTCATCTTGCAGCATGAAGGTGAAGGTCCACCTTAAATTAGTGCTGCTCTTACAATCTGGCACCTGTAGCTAAGCTGGAGAGTAACTCCAGCCTCGTTAGTGCAGTGTTTGTGGAAAAGTTCTAAACAGAACGGGAGTGTACACTGACCACAGAGTTTTCATTAGCACACGGAGCTGTCCAAACAATGCAGTGCACAGCAATAAAACACACATTCATAACAGAACCACCACCAAGCTTCAGCTTAACCATTACACACACTACTCCGCTCAGCAACACCCAGAGAGACTACAGCTGGCTTTGATATCCGTGGATGGTGTTAATAGAGCATAGAACACTAACTCGTATGCTGGCACTCGCCCAACTAGAAACAAAGCAAAAGACTGCTCATCCCTCATCTGAAGCACCTACACACTGCGTCTCTGAAAGCTGAGATCTCAGAGAGTTAATGGCTGTCGCACAAACCATCGCTGTAACAAACGTCAGCCTGCTCCTGCATCCATCAACCCGGTCTGGAGTGGAACAATGGGCTTCGGGGAGTCCCGGGTTTTAGTAAAGCCTCAATGTACGGTCGGACCTCACCTGTTCTTAGCTTCATCCAACTGTTTGAACTGAGTTTAGAACACCACAGTCACTCACCTCAGACAAATCCCTGTGTTACATACCACCGGAGTCAGACCTGTCAAACATCAGCCCCTCTACACCCAGCTGATACACACACACAACTTACAGATACCTTCAGCACAATCACCATCCAACGCCTGTACACTACACACACCACAGACTCTCACCAACTGCTCTGACCAGAATAGCACACACACACACACACACACACACACACACAGACACACACATAACACACACACACACACACACACACACATACACACACACACACACGCACACACACACATGGGCTGGTTGCCACACATACACACACACACACATATATACACACACACAGACACACACACACACACACACACACACATACACACACACACACACACATACACACACACACACACACTCCTAACAGCGTAGTCAATGACAATGTCTTCAAACATTTATTGTGCTGATTACAGTTACATCACTTCATTCTTTAGAATTCGAGGTAATTTTAATTTTTTTATATATAGTCTACATACAGACTCTGTCTGATCAGAGAGAGGGGGCGGGGCTGATGATCAATCTGCATACAGACTCTGTCTGATCAGAGAGAGGGGGCGGGGCTGATGATCAACCTGCATACAGACTCTGACTGATCAGAGAGAGGGGGCGGGCTGATGATCAACTCAGCATACAGACTCTCCTGACTGATCAGAGAGAGGGGCGGGGCTGATGCTCAACCTGCATACACAGAGACTCTGGACTGATCAGGAGAGAGGGGCGGGCTGATGATCAACCTGCATACAGACTCTGACTGATCAGAGAGAGGGGCGGGGCTGATGATCAACCTGCATGCCAGACTCCCTGACTGATCAGAGAGGGGCGGCCGATGATCAACCTGCACACAGACTCTGACTGATCAGAGAGAGGGGGCGGGGCTGATGATCAACCTGCATACAGACTGACTGAAAGAGGGGGGGCTGTTCACCAACGGAGGGGATAATACTGATACACACATAATAAAAACAATAAAGTGTTCGGTTGTATTTATTTGGATCACTGTCAAGTATTTTAAAGAACTTATTATTATAAATATCTCTGTCAATCAAATTATTAAAAATAACTCAAAAATAATTGCATCTCCAGCTCAAAAACACTTTAAGGCAGATCAATGACTTCCATCAGCTGCAGTAAAGTCAGCGCGCAGCACTACACAAACGAGGGGATTTGTAGTAGCACAGCAAAGGAAGAAAATGTCATTTAGCTATTTCACGGTTCACTACGATTGTGAAATGGCACCGCACAAAAGGGTCTTTCAGCGAAGCCTCGGTGCAGCCTAATACACGCTGGGCTGGAGACAGAGAGAGACACGGAGACCAACCCAAAGCCAGATGCCTCATAAAAACAGACATATGATATCAATGAATATGACTCCATACAACAGCTTAGACAGGTCAATACTAATGATTCAACAACAGACAGAGACTTGGAGAGAACAGGGACATAATCAAAACCGCCCAGCGATGCACTATCACTGGAATCTTCCAGAGACTCATAATCAATATTGCAGTGGCCATAATGATGCCAACACCAATAATTTTTCCATTTATTACGACTGAAGCAAACATAAAATGACACTCGACATCTGCTCTGTGAATAACTAATCGAATCCAACACACAGAACCTTCAGACCTCCTGCTGGATACTTAAACCCTGTGTCCACTCACTGTCCACTCTATCAGACACCTTCCTACCGAAAGTGTCTCCACCTTGCAGATGTAAAGCCGTAGCACAGAAGCTCATCTGTTTCTGCACAGCCTGTGCTGGTCGCCCCCAGTCCCTTCATCAGTGCCTGCAGACGCCGTTCACGGTGACGCCAGTCGCCGACGCCTGGTTGGTGGACTGTTCTGTCCAGCAGCGGACAATTGGAGGGGAAGCTAAACACCCAGCAGCACCAGCGTGCTCGATCCAATTGGCGCCTGTGCAACACACACTAACACACCACCACTGTGTCGCGGTGACTGGGAAAAAGTTGAGAATGACCCACCACCCACATCATATCTGCTCTGTGGTGGTTCCGTGGGGTCCTGATCATTGGAAGATCAGTGAAAAGGAGGAGAAATGTCATAGAGGAAATAGGGATAATCGCAATATTGGTTATGGATAGGAGAGTAAAAAAATACATTACAATGGTCCTAATGTTATGGCTGATTGGTGAGAGTATAACAATTAGGGCGTTGGGTATCAAACTGTATTTACAGCACGACCGCGCCTCCCCCTCCCCCCCTCATCTCTGCTGGCCTAAATTGCTTACAGATTGGCTGAAACGCTCAATGCCAAGTTGGGATGGCGTAGATCTGGCAGAGCGTCCGCAGTGGGAAGGCTGCCTCTGCTCCAGCCAAGACCTGACGGAAGAAAAACAAGTAAAGCGCTTCACTTGATTTAATAAGAAGATGGACCTATGAGATCATCAGCTGGAGATGAGGGGATGGACCCACACAGCAGTGACACACGGTGTCGGCTTTCTGTTAGAACTGGCCAGGCATGGCGCCTCGCCTCGCTCCAAAGCTCTCTGTGACTCCGTACCAACTCATTCCACATCTTATGAGGGGAATTCATCTGACCATGTGAGGAACCCTTCAGATCGTACATCTGCTCAGACACGGAAACCTTGTTTGGAGTAAACTCTGACTGATGGCCGTTTATTCTGGTGGTTCTCTTCTGTAGCCTCAAGAATTACACAGATCTGATGTGTGTGTGTGTGTGTGTGTGTGTGTGTGTGTGTGTGTGTGTGTGTTTGATCTAAATCTGTCTTCCAGAGCCTACAGGTCCAGACAAGGCCAGCACAACTTTCTGGCCAGTAGTATCTGCCTGGAGCTTTGCCCTCAACAACAACATGCAGGATTAAAGCCCATCATGTAGGAGACTGTAAACGTCCCACTGCTCTCGCTGTAGATATGATGTGACGTAGTGAATTTATTTTCCGTTCGGAAACATGGTCGGTGTTGTCGGAGGAGCTGCACGTCAGCCTACCATCCCCGGTGCCGTTCACGTATCTAATTATAGCATCTACAACAAAATGAGCTGCAGAAACAACAAGGCTTGAAAAAGATATACATCGAATAAAAACCCGTAAATGATAGAATTGAATGAAATAATTAAAGGTATAAAAAATAGAAACTAAAAGAACAATAATTCATCAAAAACAAGCCACATAAAACAATCCCAAACAGCCACAGTTAAGCCCTTTAATTTCCTCGGGGCCTGAGAGCCCGACCGGCCCCAGCAGAATCAGAACACGGAGATTAAAGGGTTTCGGGCTCCCTGTTGCTTTGGGCAATCACTCGTTATTTACTGACACGCATCACTTCATACTTGGAGGAACATTTGTGCTTCATTTAACCGAGCAAGATGTTACCACTTACCTCTGCTTCCCCTTTGACTCCTTAGACGCGCTGCACTGTTCTTTGATTCCAACAGTTCCAAAACTGAGAGCAGCCTTCAAAGCGGACACGATTTGAGCCCACAGTGACCAGATGAACTGCTACCAATCGACGAGCACCGAGAAACACGTGTCCAGCTCAGGGGGACATTAGGGAAGGAAGACACCTGCTCCTCTACGGTTCCTCTGAAATCTGAGGTATGAAGTAGGAGTTCATAACCCTCTGCCTCAGCCTCAGAAACCATAACACTAGACGTTGGAACGTTGCTGTGAGGATTTGGCTGCATTCTGCCAGAAGAGCATGAGTGATATCAGCCTGATATCCTGAGATGACAGGACAGTGCTCCATTACTCCAAAGAACACTGCTCTACATGGTGAAAATGAGAATAGTGCAAATGATGTGAACCCTAGGAGCTCAGATATCTCTGACTGAGGTCTCAGACCTTCATCAGCCTGTTAGTTCAAAGCTTTATTAGAACCCAGACTCAGCAGCCATGGCTTCTTCTGAGCAGCTTCAAAATCCACATTACACCTCCAAACGAGCAGGTTCACCATGGTCCTCACAGTCCCCTGATCTGAACATCACTGAGACTCGGGGGGACAGCCCAGGAATCTCACCATGCAGGAGCCCAAAGTTCTGCTTCCTTTTTTGTTATTTTGAAAATGTAAATACTTTATGTTTAAAACTCTATTTTATAAAATTTACATTATTCCTTTCAGGGATCAATTCATCTTCAACATTTTGACCAGGGGTGCCCAAACTTTTGAATGCCACTGTATATATGGTCTGATGAAATGCAGACTTAAAATAAAGCCCCTATGAAATGGTTCTACCAGCAGCAGGCACATTAAAGTAAGTAACGTAGGGGCTGTGAAGATGAGACCTTTCAGATCTACTACTCCGAGTGTCACGACACCACTTTACAGAAGGCGTAAAGATGGGGTCTTAAAGATAGCTCCACCTCCAGGACACGTGAAGCATTAAGAAAAGCAAACAACGTCGAGCCTTTTCTACCTCAAAGCTTTCTCTGTGAGCATCACTCCTCATAAGAACATTCCCAACTTCCAGAGAAGACCACGAGGCTCACCGACAGCTCTGCAACCTACTAAATCAGAACGGCTTTCCTGGGAAAGCGCTCTTCAAAGCCAGCTAGCTGATAATGCTCGGCCTGTTTTCTGTGGGTTAATCAGATCCCAATCTGCAGAAAACGACAGGTTCGTAGAGAGGACACACCAGGGACAGGGTCAGAAATCAGGCCGCAGCTCCGCCTCCCGTTGGTTTTCATTAATGCTGAGGCTGTCCTCACGCAGACGGGGGCTGCTGGAGCGCCGGACGGACGGGGCGGCCTGATAAAACAGGGGGAACGTATTCAGTGAAGCGTCAGGCAGCAGCTCTTACAGTCTTACAGTCTTACAGTCTTACAGTCTTACACTCCGTGGCCCTCAGCGAAGATTAACGCGGTACAGCACGGCCAGCTTTGAGAGGGGCAATAGTTTTAAAAAAAAAAAAAAAAGGTTACGAGGTCTGACAATCAATACACGGAATGTCAGACTGGAATAGTAATGTTCTGAACCTTGCTGCCCTAAGGTGATCGCTGTCTTTCTGCTTCTCACTCCAAAAACATCTGCCATACCAATAAGTCATTCTCTGGAACACACACACATTCTGCCTCTAGCTCTTATCACTCTATCAGAGCAGAGAGAGAGGAGAGAGAGAGACGGTGGGAGATTGAGTGAGGTGAGAGAGAGACAGTGAGAGGTGGTGGTGAGAGAGAGACAGTGAGGAGGGTGAGTGAGGTCAGGAGAGACCAATTGAGAGAGTGAGGGGTGGAGAGGATTAGGGGTGAGGGTGGAGAGACAGTGGAGAGGTGAGTGGGGGTGAGAGAGACAGTGAGAGAGTGAGTGAGGGGGTGACAGAGACAATTGAGAGTGAGGGGGAGAGAGAGAGAGTGAGGGGGTGAGAGAGTGGGGGTGAGAGAGTGAGGGTGAGAGAGAGGTGAGAGTGAGAGGAGGAGAGAGAGGTGAGAGTCAGGGAGTGAGAGGTGAGGGAGGTGGGGGTGAGAGTGGGGGGTGAGAGAGGTGAGGAGGTGAGAGGGTGGAGAGAGTGGGGGTGAGAGAGTGGGGGTGAGACAGGTGAGGGCAGAGGTGAGGGGGTGAGACAGGGGTGGGGCGAGACAAGTGAGAAGGTGAGAGAGGGTGTAAGAAGAGAGTGAGGGGTGAGAAGGGGGTGAAAGAGAGAGAGTGAGGGGGTGAGAGACAGAGTGAGGGGTGAGAGAGAGAGGGGGTGAGAGACAGAGTGAGAAGGTGAGAGAGGGGGTGAGAGAGAGTGAGGGGTGAGACAGGGGGTGAGAGAGAGAGTGAGGGGGTGAGAGAGAGTGAGGGAGTGAGAGAGAGAGTGAGGGAGTGAGAGAGAGAGTGAGGGAGTGAGAGGGTGAGTGAGGGGTGAGAGAGAGCTGGATCAGGTATAAAAGGATGCCCTCTGCGCTGGAACATGTCTGGGATTCCAGCGGCGGTTCTTTAATCGCACTCCAGCAGGTTAACAGTGAGGGCTGTAAACCGAGCTGCTCATAAACACACAGCAACACCTGAACATACATTTATGCCTGTGGGGACACAACAACACACACCGCCAGTGTGGCAATGTGGGCATGTGTGTGTGTGTGTGTGTGTGTGTATGTGTGTGTGTGTGTGTGTGTGCGTGTGTGCGTGCGTGCGTGCGTGCGTGCGTGCGTGCGTGTGTGTGTTTAGGGACTACTGTTCAGCATTTCCTCGATGAGTAATCCCTTAGAACTTCTTACAGACTCAGTCACATACTGACTGAAAGGTTCAACACTAGCATTGTTGTGAGAATTTGACTGCATTCAGCCAGAAGATCCTTCGCTCCTCTAATAATTTCAGATCTAATCAGAATTTAGATCTTTGACTGTTTCGGGTTGTAGTCTGTAAGGACCATCTCCATCCAGTACTTTTGGGATGAGTTGGGGACGATATGCTTCTATAGGACAGACCATTGCTCAGAGGACCATTGGTGGTGGGTGCTGTCACACCTACTGTACCTTCTTCAGTCCAGACATTTGGACCTTTCGGTTTGGTTTGAACCAAAGCAGGTGTGAAAGGGACTGTGGACCACTGTTGAGTAAGAGAATCCCTGACCCTTGGTTCAGACCTTGCTCTGAACGTTCAGGTGTGACGCAGATACAAAACCGGACGCCCAGCTGTTCACCGGCTGAAGACATTCGTGACCCCTATGTAATTACATTTGGCCCCCTGACTAATTGACCCTCCTACTGGGTGTGCTGGACGGTCATCACACAGCCTACACTGAGGACATTCAGTACAGCCTTTGAAATTCATGTAGAATCTGGAGTGGAATTTCACTGATTCTGAAAGTGAGTTAATGTCGGCAGAACGACGCTGATGACTTTAATTTAATAAGTTCGTATGGCTGCGGGAACGCACGCGGACTCGCTTAGACTCCTCCCCTCGCTTTGAACTCTCGCATAAAAGGTCAGCGCGAGTAACACCAGCTTCACCAGCTTCAGGTCAGCGCGAGTAACACCAGCGGTGACTTCGAGCCTTGAGGCTGGAATGGAGATTCAGAAGTGAAGGGAGGTGATTTGGATTAGAAGGTGTGAGACACAGCTTCCCAGGCCTGGAGTCGCCCTGCCCTGCTCACCTCCTTCACCTCCTTCACCTCCTAATCAGACGGGTTGGAGACACGCAGACACAGAGCAGACCAGAGCAGACCAGAGCAGACCAGAGCATCACACGGACCGCTACCAACACTCCACATAAAGAGTGGCCAAAAGTTTCTGGACACCCTTTTCTAATGAATGCATTCAGTTACTTTAAGCTGCACCCCTTGCTAACACAGATGTGCAAATGCACACACAGCTTGTCTAGTCCCTGTAGAGAAGTACTGCCAATAGAAAAGGACTCTCTGGAACAGATTAACAAACACGGTCACCGTGTCAAAGGCCAAGCGTGGACTAGAGGGGTATAAAGCCCCCCAGCACTGAGCTGTGGAGCAGTGGAACCGTGTTCCTTTTGTTCACTTTTGAGATGATCATCTAACATCCAGACCTCTATAATGCTCTTGTCACTGAATGCAATCAAATCCGCACAGCAGTGTACGAGAATCTAGCAGAAAGTCTTGCCTGGACAGTAGAGACAGTAAATTAAAGGGTACTTTTTAATATTTATATATAGATACACACACACACACACACACACACACACACACACACACACACACACACACACCTTAGCCCCTCCTCCTCCTCCATGTTTCTCCCTTCTGTTGTTAGTACTAGTCCTGCCTCCTGGTCATTTCTCCCAGGTGTTTCTTGTCTTGTCTAGTATAAGCAGTCCTGTTTGTCGTTTGTCGAGTGTTGTGCGAGTTAGATGTCGTCTCATATGTATGACTCATGTTCAGATGTTGTCATGGTTTGGGTCTCAGTCCAGTCCTTCAGTTTCTCATTTGTTCTGCAGGTCTTCAGTTCCATCTGCTTCTTACACCCGTGTTTGTTTTCACTTTGGCTTGCCTTCTGGGTTTTGGTTTGAATCCCCCCTTTATGTCCTACAGCAGCTCAGCTCTGCCCATTCTCATTACACCACAGGGCAGCCAATCAGACCTCAGGATATTTACATAAATTAGTCTTAAAGGCTCAGGAACTGTGGTCAGAAAACAAGTCAAATGAATCCAGACTGTATTTGGATCTTAAAAACAAAAAAGGAAAATGTAGACGCCCTGTCTGTTGCTCTCATTTACTAACTGTGTGTGTGTTTGTGTGTGTGTGTGTGTGTGTGTGTGTGTGTGTGTGTGTGTGTGTGTGTGGGTGAGTGGGTGAGTGGGTGAGTGTGTGTGTGTGTGTGTGTGTGTGTGTGTGTGTGTGTGTGGGTGTGTGTGTGTGTGTGTGTGTGTGTGTGTGTGTGTGTGTGTGTGTGGGTGAGTGTCTATACAATAGCTTCTCTGAGAATCATCAAACTCTTGTAAATCACCAGTGGAGGGTGTATTTGGAGAGGAAAGGCTCGGGGGAGTGAGTGGCCCTGGCTCCCGGGGGTCACTCACTCCTCCTTCTATGAAATCAGACACTGGGGTCAGCTGGGTCACAAGGTCAGAGAGGTGAACGAGGTTCTGGCTGCAGGGGCTGCTCAGGGGCATCACTGTTCCCACAGACATACAGCATCCACTGACTCTCCGGCTGTATTTCACTGAGAGCCTTAATCAGATCAGACGGAACTCAAACTCAGATCAGACGGAACTCAAACTCAGATCAGATTAGATACCTGAAGTGTCTGATATCTGCTCTTTATTTCAGGACTGGAGCGATGAGAGGTACGGAAAGGTATGTGGGTTCTTATGGGTTCAGACTATATATAACTATCGAATCAGACTATTTAAACATCCATTTGACATTATTTACCAACATACCAGTTGTTGTTATTGTACTGGCATGCGGTTGACACAGCTCTAATCAGTGTACACACGTCTGTTACTTGTTAACCACCTTCATCGTGAAGCTTCGGTCCACGGGAGAGCGGGACGTGGATGAGGAGGGGGGGTGGGGTGGAAATGGTACGGTTCCGGAGGGACGACGTTCTGCAGAGTACAGTCTCGTTCAGATTACGTTGTAGAAACGTGGTAATTAAAGGTTATTATTTAAATCTACAGTCTGCTGTTACAGATCAACACTGATACTTAAATCCGTGTACAGATGCCATGCTGAATTATGAAAACACACACTCTCCTTCATAAAGTCTCTACAATAAGTCTTTATAATGTCTATACAGAGGGTTCTACATACAACCTGTTTAAAGAGTTCTAGATAACACGAAAAAGGCTTCTTCTATTGTTATGATGTAGCTTGTAACAATAGAAGAACCCTTTTTGGTGCTACAGTAGAGTTCAGTACAGACTGTGTCACATGACAGACTGCGTCACATTACAGACTGTATAACACACACACACACACACACACACACACACACACACACACACACACACACACACACACACACACTCTCAGACCTCTGGATACTGTTACTCCCATTAGCAGCTATTCAGGAACATCTGCTGTTGTGTAGGTTCACTGTCCGCTACCGATCCTGACCCTTTGAAGAGCCGTGAGTACGGGCCTGTATGTACACACGCCTGGCCTGCACTGCCAGAAGAACATCTAAAAGACCTGAGAAGGTGAGGGTACATATGTGAGAGTGTCTGCAGAGGGTTGCTGAGTTCTGATCTGATTATCTGATCTGAGCTGATAAACAGATACGTGCACAAAGCCTCCGCAGGTCAGCAGAAGGACGGAAGGTTGTAAATCTCTTTGCCCAAACATTCCTGCACTGTTTGGGGCAAAGCTTGTTTACGACCATCACTGGAGTCGAGGAAAATAGAGCCTTCATCTCAGTTTCTTTAGTGTCTGCAGGGTCTGTGGAGGAGCGTCTGATCCCAGATGATCTCTGCACTAATTAACATAATGTAAACAACAGCGTGATTAAGAGGATAAGCTGACCGATACGAAAGTGTGACAGGAGTCCAGATTTATAAGAAGCTCAAGCTTGTTGTACCCTCCACTCAGCAGGTCTGCACTGACAAGATACGATACGAAACATCACAATGCAGGAGTCACCGTTCAATATACTGCAGGATTTTTACTCCAGAGGCCAGTTTGCAGGATGTTCTGATTGTCTGATGTTCTAGGTGATGTTGTCACCTCATAACAACTATAAAGCACTGCCAACAGCCAGCATCCATGAGCTTCTCGAGGCAGCTGCCTATCACTCTGAAAGTTCAATAAAATGACGTTGAGAACAATTCAAAGCTTTAACTGGTGGCCATTTACAGTGATTAAGAAACGGCAGTTAACAGGGACTTTGGAGGTTAAACTGAGGCCAGGAAGACCAAGACAACTACACAAGACAACTGATCTAAAGCCCTGTTTGCCAAAAGAAGACCTTCAGAGAGGTTCGGGAGACCCTGTTATACTGTGCAGAAACACCTACATAAATATGACCTTCATGGAAGAGTCATCAGAAGAAAACGTTCTCATCTAAAAATGTAAAGACCTAACCATCTAAGTCCTGTGGACAAATAAAACTGAATGACGTTCATTCGTTCATTCCCTCATGCTCATCAAAGGGGCTATTAAAAAGGACCAGGCTATAGTCCTGTAGCCCAGGCCTGCTATCTAATATAGCATGCAAGAAAATCAACTCTGCTTCAACTCTATTACCTCAAGATGAGGAACCAATTCCTGCCAGCGTTTGTCCTGTGGACAAATAAAATCAGAACTGCACACCATGCTGATAGTGGATGAGGGAAGGAACGGGAACTCGAGAAACCTGGGTTAAAGTTCTGGGCCGCCTTGGATGTTGATGCTTGAAGCAGGACACCCCCCTCCTTACCATGTAAGGGCAGAGCATGGAAGTTGTAAGAGAAGGAGGAGCTGGGGTAGTGGTGGGGGGGCTGGGCGTAGTCCTCACAAACTTCAGTTAGGTCATAACTCCATATAGAGCGTTTTGGCTTAATATGTAAATGTTACATAAATGTTACATAAACAAACCCGGCATGAGTGTGTTTGGCATTGTGGACCATTAGAACCAACTGCTGCAGTGATGTTCCCACCCGGGGTTTCGGTGGGTGGTGGTAAAGTAAGAGAATGACTTCAGCCCTCATTAATCGGGCTGCTGGCCGCTCCGCCTGGCGTCCCTGAACGGTTAGAGCTGCAGTCATGGACAGATGACAGAATGCTGTCCAAACTGCCCCAAAGACAGCTTATAAACATCTTCTATCAATAAATCTTCTCACTGTACAGCCCGTGTTCCAGCTGCAGCACGAAGACCCAAAGCACTGGCCAGTTCCACCAGATTAAACCCCCTGACTGACCGAGCGAGAGTGCAGCGCTCTTACAGGCAGCCTTAGCCAAGAGACCAACAGTCGGATAACTTCTCTCTGACTGTTCAAAACTCCTTACACTTCACAGCCGGACCGTCAAGCTGGCCCTTTGGCTGCCTTGCTCGGGAGGGTTTTTTGCAGAGGGGCTGAAACGCTGTACAGGGGACATTAATCACAGGCCCGCTGGAGGTCAGGAGCAGTTCACGGATCAGTGCTAAGCAAGTGAGCGAAAGAACAAGAGGCTAAGAGACCCACAGAGCTTCTGCAGAGAAGCTGCTCTACTAAAGCCCTGCTGAACAGGGTTTAAAACACAATCCAGCCCCCAAACAGCCGCAAAACATGGCGCAGGTGGCACCAGGACTGAGGGAACAGATCCACAGGACAGCACCGCGTCTCTGGAGGCACAATGTTTACATGTGGCAACATCTTCTTTTCACAACTATTCCAGTCAAGATACGATATATGGACAAAAGTATTGGGACACCTGCTCATTCACTGGTTCTTCTGAAATAAAGGTTACTGTCCAGGGCAGGGGCGTGTGTAGTTGTCGTAGGGACCTGGGGCTTAGACTAAAAGTCCAGTCAGATGGTCTTTTACTGTTTGGACCTGGATTATCCACCTTTTCCTGTCAATTATAATTGACATTCAATCAGATTCCACTCCATTCAGTTATCTTCATGACGCTGATCAGGACTGCTCCCAGTGTAGCGTCGTGAGAAACACTCACATTGATTCTTAGAACCTAAAACATCATCAAACTCAAAGGAACATCTAAATTGTCTTCATTTTTACAGGATCTCCTGACAATAACAGTATCAGTTCTGAGTGACTGTCTCCTATAAATACATGATAATGTTTTGTTGAATAAAAGTCAAACTATGAAAATAATTCACAAATCTGTCCTTGAATTCTAAGGGTTAAAACCTCCTGGCGAGAATGAAAATAGAATATTGTTGCGTGTTTTTCAGAGAATAATACACAATTCAATCCAACTGGCTTTTAACTGGGGCTTTAAGAAATGCTCTGCAGAAATGTTCAACGAGACCTGATAAATGGTCATGATAAATGAGCTGCTGCCTCCACACACACACACACACACACACACACACACACACACACACACACACACACACACAGCCATATGGCCTGAGCTCTGGACTATATTATATTCAACTCTGTCTTTAGAACAACAGAGCTTGAAAGAGAGTCTGGAGCAGAGCTGCGTGTGGTAACTGGACCCTTTATCTCTGTTTATGTAAATTCTAACATGTAACAGCAGTACATCTGATTGCGTCCAGCTGATTTGGTCATATGATGGATATTTAGCTGTAAAAGTCCAGGATGTAGGGAGTAGATGACTGTTATTCAGACCTACCTCAAAGCAAGACCTGCTCACATCAAAATGATCTGAGGATCGCAGGTTCGAAGCCACTGTTCCTCTGATTATTCACTTTGTGACTTCAGAATTTCGTGGGTTGTTGGCTGATTAAACTTTTACGGAGCGACTGCATCTCTGAGGATTAGAATGTGGTGAGATATGGTCATCTTTTCATTACTGAATTAAAAAACTATTGGTCAAAACCCCGGACAAACCCCTTCCCCTCCCGTTACACCCGACACCACACTGTATGAGCAGATCAATAAATACTGATCAGATCAGACCACAGTTATCATCACTTATTGATCCTGATCACCTTCATCTTCCTTCACTACAGAACTCCGATCCCACACGTCCTTCTAGTTTTACTGATGAGTGTATTTCCAGAGAAGCTGGGAATGAAGAAATCCTGAATGAAGGTAAAGGAGAGATCGTGTGAAAGAGTAACTGTACGAACTTTCCTCTGCAGTGACTTCGTGACCTCTGTTTCGCTCTGTCTGTCAGGTCGTCCCACAGCCCACCATCCGGAACACAGAGCTGATGATTGATGAACTCTATTCCTCCATTATCACCCCGTCGCTCCCTCCTTCCGCTCCTCAGTACCACCCCTCCGTCCCATCCGTCTATTCCTAATGTATCCCGCTCATTCCCTGTCTCATCCTTCAGCTCACCCCGACTCTCACATGACTGTAAGGGGGGAGGAAAGGAATGTACGGACAGGTGAGATATCAAACAGGCCTTCATTAAAGCTGCTGAAAACACCAAAAAGTGAAGTCACAGCTCATCTATTTCTAGAGGTGCATGCAGTTCACAGCCTAACTCACCATCAGAACCACTATCTGCTGTTCTGCACTTCTTCAGCCAACTGGGAGAAAGTTTACATAAACAGCCCGAGGCAGTGAAACCCTTCACCGGGACTCGCTCACGACTCGCTCTACACTTCAGCACAACGGTCGTACACTGATCTTATTTACATTTCAATCAGTCCAGCTTCATGTTCACACGGAGAGAAATCCCTTAATGCAGCTTAAAGGGATTCAGGAGAAAACTGAAACTGAAAACGAGAGAGCTTAGACTAGATCAATAAAGAATTACAAGATTTAATAACGAAGGTGAAAAATTAAAGCTAAAATAAAGAAATAAACAAAAGGAAGAGCTGATTTGGAGTCAAATGAATGAGAATAATATTAAAACACACAGAAAATAACAAAATTAATCATATAAAATGATAATAAAATAAATATAAAAGTCAAAAGAAGAGCTAAACTGAAGCCGCTCCATGCATGGCTGAGATATACGCTGGCGTACGGCTGGAGACTGAATCATAAAGGAATATAATGCATGTCATCAGTCGACACCTGACTGAAGTTTGATTCTTCAGCGTCCGTCAGGAGCTCACGCAGAACTGCATGTAAACTGAGAAATCCAAGCACAACAGTGTTGGAGAAAAAGAGCTTCCATCAGCACCTCTCACACCACTCACACCACCGCCGGATCAGAATGAAACCAACACGGCTCAGATATTCCCCGTCTAGTCTTACCCTCACATTGACACCTCTTAAATAGACCCTGCGCTGCTAATGCATCTTCAAAGCTGGCCTGTCACTGTGCTGGCATTAGCAAAATGCTGGATGTCAGACATGCACTTACAGACCACTCACACAACACCGACACACCGATTTCACTGACGGTACCACACCGGTGACAGAACACACTTTACAGGTGTTTAAACCAAAGGGGTCTAAACCCCTCAAAACGGCGTCCTGCTGCTGCCGTCTCGAGATCTCGTCTTGAAGACACAGATACTACGCCGTGGTCGGTCTCATCTCCAGACCTGTCCCCATTTGAAAATGTGTGGACGCTATTGGACGCTCTATCAACACTCCACCCCTACCACACCATCTGCAGAACTGAGTGAGAACATTCAAGCTGCATGGGATGGATCATCACAGAACACCATTAGGAACCTCTACACCTCCATGCAGAGACGTCTGGCGTGTTGCGTTAAACCCGACGGTCTGAGAGACACCACTTCTGTCTGTGTGGGTGAAAAAACGCCAACTTCAGTCAGTGCTGGTGGTCTTTTCTCCTTAGTGGATGACTGTGTCAACATCTACCTAACATCAGATACAGTCCTTGTACACTATCTCTGCCTTCTCAGTCGACTCTGTTGCATATTTTGAAATTTGTTCTTGATGAAACCCAACGACCGGCAGAATGGAGTACTACCAGAACCCACACACCTCTAATGTGTCTCATTCCTTCGTTCCAGTCTTCCCTAGTATCTAGTCTTTACACCACATATGGAAGTGTAGGCTGTGTGTGTTTGGGCGTGAGGTTTCATTAATGACCACCGTGTCCCAATCCAGTGGTCTCATTAGCCCATACCTCCAATGACCTGTGACAAAGAGCGAGAGCGGGACAGGAGCAGGTCTCTGACCCCACCACACAGGACAAAACCCCCACACACCAGAACTGAGCCGTGAGGACCACAACGGAGACCGCTGCTCTTTTCTCCTGTCTGAAGATTTTCACTCGAGCACTGCTCTCCAAACACAATGTCGCGACTTGCTTGCCTCCCTAATTCTGAACTGCATGGGTAGAGTGGAACTGATTGAATTTAATTAAGCTTTTGTCAGGACGGTGATTCGTTCTTGCACTTGAAAAGAGTATCTCCACTAAAAAGCTCCCTCGTTCCTCCCCTTTCCCCTGAACTCCAGGGCCTCCTCAAACCACTCTCCTTCCAGAGAACCCCGCTGGCGCTCACACTGAAACACTCCTTCATAGTATAGGTTTTACACTATTTATAAGTATCCAGCTCGCTTCAGGAACTTCTGGAGGATCTTCAGTTTGAAAATGTGGAAGAACTTAGATACTTCAATGATCCATCAATAAAATGTTTCTCCACAGATTCATGTTGAAGAACCTCCATACGTTCTCCAGGGATCTTGTACTTTTAAAAGTACATGTGATCAGATGTAACTGTGGAGAAAATTAACCACAAACACCAACCTGCATACACACTCTGACTGATCAGTGTTTTTTTTCAGTGTTCGACTTTATTCAAATTTCAAAATAAAAGTCCTGAGAAGGGATAATACTGATAAACAAATAAAAATAATAAAGGACATTCAGGTTGATTATAATTTTATGTGGACCACTGTCCATTTGGAAGATTAAACTGCACTCAAACGGAGCATATGTCTCTCTCTCTCTCTCTCTCTCTGTCTCTCTCTCTCTGTCTCTCTCTCTCTCTCTCTGTCTCTCTCTCTCTCTGTCTCTCTCTCTCTGTCTCTCTCTCTCTGTCTCTCTCTGTCTCTGTCTCTCTCTCTGTCTCTCTCTCTCTCTCTCTCTCTCTCTGTCTCTCTCTCTCTCCCAGCTCTCTCTCTCTCTCTCTCTCTCTCTCTCTGTCTCTCCTCTCTCTCTGTCTCTCTCTCTCTCTCTCTCTCTCTGTCTCTCTCTCTGTCCCTCTCTCTCTCTCTCTCTGTCTCTCTCTGTCTCTCTCTCTCTCTGTCTCTCTCTCTCTCTGTCTCTCTCTCTCTCTCTCTCTGTCTCTCTCTCTCCTCTCTCTCTGTCTCTCTCTGTCTCTCTCTCTCTCTGTCTCTCTCTCTCTGTCTCTCCTCTCTCTGCTCTCTTCTCTCTCTCTGTCTCTCTCTCTCTCTCTCTCTCTCTCTCTCTCTCTCTCTCTCTCTCTCTCGTTCACAATGCTCTCTCAACAGATACAGTACTTCCTCTCCTCACTCATCATGCAGACACAATACTGAGCTCCTGTCTCTGCCCGATCTTTCTCAGCTGCTACAAAACAAAATACCTGTTCAGGGCTCTCAGCACTAGTTAGTGTGATGGATGGACTGATGGTATGGCGGGTGAGGAGAGAGGCGCAGGAGAGCGAGCAGCTTCCCCGGGAAAACAGCGCGGCCCGTTTGTGGAGGTCAGGAAGAGGCTCGCTACGCATGATGAATCAAACAGCCGTGCTGCACTGCTGCAGAGTGATGAGCCCAACGTACTCCCACAGTGCTGCTGGAGATGGGCCCTCTACACACACACACACACACACACACACACACACACACACACAGACCTAACACCCCTGACTGAAAGTAGAGTTTTCATCTGAAAAGTGGGCTGGTGATCATCCAACATGGTGACCTCACTGATGCTCTTGTGTCTGAATGCAATGAAATCCTTACAGCAATGCGGTAACATATCTGATGATATATGAAGACACCAACCAGCCTCAGTGTACACACACACACACACACACCGCACATGGGTTTCTGCGAGGAGGAGTCGAAGTTTCAGCAGGACACTTATCGGACGAACCCCCTTTCAGCACCTCGCTGCTCTCGCTAACAAGATCCTGCGCCTGTCCAGTCGTCCAGCTGACAACTGCCATTCCCAAAACTAATTCTGGCTGCCACTCACAGCTGTGTGTGTGTGTGTGTGTGTGTGTGTGTGTGTGCTACTTTTACCACAGCTACAGTAGCCCCCCATCACACACGTGGGTTAAAGGTTTGAATAAGCACTTTGTGATCCAGCACAAGCCGGTAATGACATGCAAATAGAGGGTTAAACCCACAATTGGCCGCGCAAACATTCCGGCTTCTGATTTGTTTGCTCAGGCTGCCAGTCACCCGAGTCACCCCCCCAGCAACTGTCTGCTCACATTCGGGGAGAATGCCACACTTGTTTCTTGCTGTTATGCTTCTGCGCAGCAGGCCACGCTGAGTCAGGTCTGACAAGTAAACGCTTCCCGTGATTCCCGGCGCAGGTGGCATCTAATCGGAACCGGAGTGCACTACTGACATGTCGCATCAACTACGACAACCAGCGACAAGACAATGAAACATTTGTGGCTGGTTGAAAAGGACTCCGAGCACCGTGTGACGAGCTGGTGATTGCGGCGGTTTTGGAAGCAGGAATGAATCGGCCTGCGTACGTTTTAGACTCCAAGCCCGGCTTGAAATCTCCAAAGGGTGGAGCTCTAAGTGACAACCCTTGTCATCACCCGTCTTCACCATGGCAACGAGCACGGACAACCTCCTTGTTGTTCTGAGTCGAGGCGAGGGACTTCCAGATCAGCGATATGGAACCAATTAGGACTGCTGCCATTGTTTTATCTTCCAAACGGAGTGAAAATGTTCTAATGGTGATGTCTCCCCTTTTATGATTGGAGAGATTAAATCAGTGAAATCTGATGCAGGAATCAGTGCCACATGCTGTCTTATTTAACCCCCGGAAAAGACAGCTACGATGATCACATGGGCTTTCGGGCAGGGGGAGGGCGTCCTCCTCTGTGCCTGGGAGTTCTGGAGAGTTTTACTCCGAGGAAAGCATCGAGTCCCCAAAGAAATCTGTAATCAACACACACACACACACACACACCCACACACACACCCACACACACCCACACACACACACACACACACACACACACACATACACACTCTCTTTCCCCGTCTCTAGCAAATAGAAGCCAGGGACGGCATTTGCTGGCAATAATGTTCCTTTTCTTCTCTGTTCCAGCTCGTGTTTAAAGTCTGGAATCTGCTTCTTCTCAACTCTGCAGCAACAATCGACTTGGCACCATGCGTAGCTGGACCACACTTCAGTTACTTCTCATAAATAACACAACCACGCAAAGAAGCCATGGAATTAACTGATAATTGTTTCTGGCTTTTAAGAGTGCAGATATTCCATGCGCTCTTTTCGCTGCCTCAGTGTTTTCGTTCGGCTGGGCTCTGAGGAGGGTTAAACCGCAAATACTTCCAGTCACCCACAGTAAAGGTACTCTCAGATCCAAAGCTAAATTAAAAGTCTCTCGCTTTCAACCGGTTAAGCTTCAATAAATCCTTCACTCTGAGAAAAAGACCAAAACAGAACATGGCAGATACAGAGAGAAGGAGAAAGAGGCAAAACTAGTCCTTCATCAGTGCTCACAGGACGCTGCCCACAGGATGCTGTCGGCTGGACGTTTCTGGTCGGTGGACTGTTCTCGGTCCAGCAGTGACACTGAGGGGTTTAAACACTCCAGCAGCACTGCTGTGTCTGATCCACTCATACCAGCAACACACACTAACACACCACCACTGTGTCAGTGTGACTGCAGTGCTGAGAATGACCCACCACCCACATCATATCTGCTCTGTGGTGGTCCTGTGGGGTCCTGATCATTGAAGATCAGGGTGAAAGGAGGAGAATAAAGTCTGCAGAGAAACAGATGAACTACAGTCTGGAATTATAGAACCACAAAGAGAACCTGTGTGATCAGAGACAGTGTAAATAAGGACATAATGTTATGGCTGATCAGTGTATCATCAGCACAGTCAGTGTTCTGTGGAGTGCCGGAGCTCCATTTGATACGCCGGGGATGAGTTGGAGTGGGGTTTGTGATCCAGAGCTAATCAGTACCTTCACTACACTAACGCTGCTGCAGCAGAACTCTTTAATAATGGCCTCGAATTCGGAAGAAATCCTGCAGAAGCGAAATTAGAAGCTTGTCGTTTTCCGTTGGTAAGCTGTAATAAAGTGAAGGCAGAGAGAATGTGGAGGATTTGCTCATTAGATCAGTGTAAAAGTAAGACCCGACAGAAGTCTGACTGCGGAACAAATCTTTCACTGAGGCTAATAAATATATCAGCAGTGAAATCCAACTGAAAATCGTACATCATTCCCACTCAATCCTGTTGGCAGAGATGACAGGAGAGTATAAATCCAGTCACGGACCGTTGACTACAATATTTTTCACACCCAGTAACAGCTAGAATATTGACAGATCAGAAGAGCCTGGCTGAAGAACTGTATATCTACATCTCACAGGTCTGCAGGGCATGTGGAGCTGCACGTGCAACACCACTGGCAGACACCGGAGCGACCACTACGGCGCCTGCCCTCAACACCACGTCAACGTCGCCAAAGGTGTCATACCAGACTGTCACGGAGACACTCAGAACAGCAGGGTCACCGTCAGTGAAGTATTTTTTGAGGATGAGTGTAAATGAGAGTCGTTATCAGTATCAGACGATAAGATTTCGGGATCAGTGCTGGGAAAGAAACAGTGCCGTCATGCTCGGAATCAGATTATAAAACGCCATAAAGTCTGTCAAACGATGTCTGATGACACACATTTTCCCCTGAAACTCTTCCACAGGTCAGTGGAGTTATCCCTCCACAAGAATTCAGTGCATGTTTAAACGTCCACCCCGTAATACGGATCAAAGACACGTCTGCCCTCCTCTCATTAGAACACCATCAATCCATCTCATCTCAGCCGCTTGAGCTAAAGCCTGTCATTTACAGTTCCAACCTGTTTCTGCCCAACGGCTCAGTAACGAGGCTGAACGAGTCCCCAAAAGCTCATCTCAGGTTAAATATCTGTTAAAGAGACGCAGGTTATGATACTATTAATCACAGCTGCGTCAGTATCGGGTGATTATACTGACGGTAACCCACTTACTGATGTCAAAGTGGATCTTCATGGGAGGTTTTAATATCAGAGAACATCTAGACAAAGAGCAGGACTTCTGGAACAATGTGCTTTGAACAGATGAATCCGAAGGTGAATTATTTGGACAGTAACAGAAGACATGTTTGAGCAGAAGAAGCTCATAGCAGCTGTGAAACATGGTGGTGGAGGTGTGATGGTTTGGAGCTGCTCTGCTGCCGCAGGGTGTGGAGATCTCTCCATCATAGAAACCACTATGAGATCTTTATTGTATCAGAGGGGGTTTGAGGAGAACGGAAGAGCGTCTGTACAAAGACTGACTCTGAAACATCACAGAGCTGAAAGAATTCCGCATGGAGGAGTGGGAACGTCGTTCTTCCAGTCGAGTAGAAACATCTCACTGACATTATTTCAGACACAGGAGGAGATACAGATATTAGGGACTAAAGGTTTGGGTATCTTAGACTAGATGCTACAGGCTGTATATGAAGGTTAATCTGGGCAGCAATAAGACTATGAAGCTCAACTATCTAGAATGTTCTTCAGCACAGAAGGAACAGAATCATATCTGCAGTTTGAAGCTGTGTTTTGGTTTGTACGAAATGAGTCCAGGATGGTAACACAGCTTGTTTTTAAGACAACACAGAGCCATAAAAGATTCATTAAAGACCGAAGTTGTGCATTAAATTATCGGGCTATGTCTCAATTTCACAGAATTATCGTCTCACTCTCATGTGCTATCCACATGTACCCTTCTCCTCTCCACGTTCTAGCAGTCACATGTTCTTGGCCAGTTAAAAGACAACACTTGAATCTGTGCCATGATGATTTGGGAGAACAAAAGAGAGCTCAAAAATGACCGTGGGGCTCTCAGATGAAAATCGCTGCTTACATTACACACAGCTTTTATTAACCAAGAACATACCCTCCCAACGTTCATAAACGCCTGTAAACACAGCGCGCAAGAGCCTTCAACAATATGAATCGCTTATTATTCTGGAAATACATCAAAATATAAACATTTAATCTCTCCATCTGCACTTTCACAACTCTTTCACTGCACTGCTGACATGTATATGGTACTCTGGGAACAGTGACGTCAGACGAAATCCTGATAAATGTCCTCAAATGTTCCAAAACAAGACAATGCAAAGCTGACGCCTCTCCAACAGAGCCCAACTCCAACTGTTGAGGAAGATGAAGTGAAGAAGGTCCTGGGAGGACAGGGGGAGTGTGAATGGCAGGCGTTTTTTATCTGCTGGCTCTTTTTCAGTGTTGCAAACACACGGGGGGCAGAAGCCGGAGGTGGCCACTCGTGTTGTGAAGCGCTGTTTTGCTTCGCTGTTGTCATTGCATCATATTACAGTGTCTGAAAGACATCAGAGCATGCATGGCCTTCTGTGGTCATCCTGGCAGCGTGCAGCTTGCTGGAAAATCTGGGACCGTGTCATGAAATTCGAGGGGATCATGTCGACATGGGAGGGAGGAGATGCACTGGATAAGCGGATCCGTGGCACAGCATGCCACTGGCTGGGAATGAGGTTTTGGCAGGACTTGTGTGAATCACAATTCAGATACGAAAAGGAAAGAAAGTTCACATTACGGGAGCGGGCTGGGAGAACCGGGAGTGGAGAAGGTCCTTAAAGAGTATTTCCTATTAAACAGCAACGTTGTGAGCTTGGTGCTCTGACTAATGCCACGGTGGATCCAGAAGAAGAACCCAATGGAGAACCCTGAGGTATTAAAGTTGCCCAAACTGCGATCTCCGGTGGAGAATCAATAAGGTAAACACAATGCGACCGAGCAGACCAATCTTCTGAAATAGTATCAGGGTTATCAGGGACAGTGATAAAGATCTGAAGAGGAATGGAGACGTTTCGTCTGCTCTTCACACTGCACGACACTGCTCACAGATCCAGATGTCTGCAGCTGGGCCTGCTCTGCTCTTATATAAACATCTGTACTGCCTTTCACATGCAAAAGACCCTGTCCATGACTGTGTGTAGGTGTACGTACAGGGGTACACTGATCAACCGTAACATTATAACCACCTCCAAGTTTCTACTCTCACTTTGTGGTTCTATAATTCCAGACCGTAGTTCATCTGCTTCTCTCCTCCTTTCACCCTGATCTTCAATGATCAGGACCTCACTGGAGTTGTGCTGAGAACCAGAACTATGCTTCTGCAAGGACAGAGGAGCTGATCAAATGGACAGTGAGAGCAGAAACAAGAAGGAGGCCATAATGTTATGGTTGATCTGTGTTAAAGGAAAGAGAAGAAGTTCCGACTGTCGTGTGTTCAGGACTTGAGAACATGCAGTTGAGGCTCTTTAGGAGACAATAAGGACTAACAGTAAAGTGTGTAGCTGTATATAAGGTGTGTGTGTGTGTGTGGAACTGAGAACATACTGTGAACAATAAACCCAAGGAAAACGTCCTCTCGCCCTGTCTCCCACTCACCTGAATCTATCCTGAACATGAATGTTCTCACTTTCTCACTTTCAGAAGAAGTGGTTCTTGCTTCCTCTTTAGGATTTATGGACTCTTTCAATGCATGGTTGTTGTTTTAAGCCAAAAACAAATCAGGAGAGAAGACTGTTAATCTCATTTTAACAACACTGAGGTTCTTGCCAAGAGGAATTCTCCCTTCAGTGCTCCATCATCGCCTCCGGGAAGACCATACCAACGGAAGACAAGCCCCTTGCTGATACGCCGGGTTCTACCAAGTTCATAAAGCCTCTAATGCTGATCTACACCATCACTGGTGGAATGAAAACTCTCAGTTTAGCCTGTCCAATAAAGTCCGGAAGCATCTCAAACGAGGCTTCGTGACAGTGTAGTCGTGCAGATATGATTTACAGAATTCAGAGTTTAGTTTTTACCATCAGAGTGGAGTTTGGATTCAACACAGCTGGGACGCAGCAAAAATACGGGGACGAAAATGTACCTTCAGCAACACTTAACAAAATACATCACTTCTGAAACAAGGTGATTTATGATGTCCTCAAATTCAAACTCATCACAAGCAAAAATAACCATGTACCGCTGATCTCAAATCAGTACAGAATCACTGAGATTTGTAGTGTAAATATGATCAACTCCTAAAGACTCCTCACGGTGAAAGTTAAGAGGTCCTACTTGTGTCCGAAATTATGAGCACATCACATTCAAGTGATGGAGGAACACGGTGGACACCAAAGAACTCTACTCTGCTGAAGACTTTGAGATTTTAAAACCATGGCCAGACTTCACATGTATCAGAGGAGGCATGTGTCTGAGGAGAACTGGGTGGATATTTGGATCCAAACTGGGATAAAAAATAGAAAAAGAGAAAAGAATGAAAACAAGTGACATTATTATTTGAAGTAAACCTTTATTTGATAGTAAAGAGTAATATTTTTTCAATCTATTCCAAATAAGAGGTAAGACGTCCTCACTAACTCTAGACTCCTAAGGGTTAAAGCAGAATCAGGAACGTTCTGAAAGAAGTCCAACTTCACAACTCCACCTCTCCTTCTACCTCTCAGAAAAAGGCCGTGAAGATAAAGCCAAACACAAATTACATGAGGAAGAAAAACTGTGGCTGAAAGCTGAAGGCCAGAAGAAAAGAAAAGAGCAGAACTGATACAGAAGATCAAATCTGACTAAAGGATTGCCTCCACGTTTACTCAGATAAGAGGCAGAGTGCGGGAGAGGGGGACGAAACCCAAGAAAGAAAACCAAGTAAAGAAAAGGAATGTTCCCTTCTTCAGAAGAACCATATCAAACAGACGGCTCTGACCTATATAAGCTAAGCCTTTTCCATCTGCTGCTGTGGACCTTTGTAAACACTGCTAGTCTTGTGAAGATCATACAGAGGGTCCAGATGAGGGCCAGTGATAAAGAACCTGTATTCCAGGCCTCTCAGACTTCTTATCTGCAAACCATCACCCACCACCTGCATTCAGCACACCCGCTTTTGACAGACAGCTGGCACCACCCCCAGCCTGCCCACCAGTCGGCCAAGCAAAGACCTCTTTTGTCTCCTTTGAGCTCTGGATGGACGTCTACAGAAGGGGGCTGTCTAACAAGGCCGGGCCAGAGAAGGTGCCATGGAGCAGGGCAGAATGTCAACAACAAAAAGCCCTCCTGCTGAGTCCTGGAAGCAGCAGATTCTGAATGCTGCAGATGAATAACCCCAGGCTGCTGCGCCGCACAGAGGGGCTTAAAGTTCAAACATGTATAGAAATACATGGACAGCATGTTAACCCTTACTGGGGTTAAACTCTATTACTGCGTGTATCAGAGTACAGATACACTACAGCGTAAATAGGAATACAGTCATGAGCTTCACTGTAACTACACTGAGAGGTGGAGGTGATACAACTAAACAAAGACAGCTGAGGAAACATCTTTAAACTTTGGAGGAACCCGTCTGATTTAAACCTCAGACATTAGTTTGGTTTGCTCTTGATTGTTGAAGTGAGTGAGATCATCATGATCAGATCCAAAGATCTCTCTGAGGTCTTCAGAAAGAAGGTTGTAGATGCAGATGAGTCTGAGAAGGGATTTAAAAAGATCTCAGAACAATTAGAAATCAGCCGTTCCACTGTCCGGAACAGTGAACAATACAAGAACATTTAGAACAACTGACCACATGACCGTCCAAGAGCAGAACCACAAGATGAGTAAGGAAGGAATAAGGTCCTCACATTTCTATTAATGATGTTTATAAATGATGTTTAAAGACGTTTCTTCAGTGGTGTGTGTTTAGTTAGATCATCTCCATCTCTCAGTGTAGATACCGTGAAGATCAGACGTCCAGATGTTTAAATATGTTAAAGTCAGAGAGGTTTATGGGACGTCCTAATGACTATGTGCAACAGCGTAACTGATGAAAATACAATCTGTCTCCTTCTTACAAACACAACAGAAACAGAATCCAACCCTTTCTGCCTTCACGCTCGCAGAGCCAAGAGCGAAGTACGTTCTTCTGTTCTCGTCAGCAATAACTGTGACTCTTAAGAGTTGAGTAAATACTCCCATCGACCCACCGACTTTCCATACCGTTTCCTCTCTGACCGTGAGGCTGCACCATTTGTTTTCAATCACAGAGTCCCAAAGGCAGTCGAAGACAATGGTGGTTACTTTTCACCCTTGGAGGAGTTTGGAGGCCGATGCAGACAAATCCAGACAACACAAACAGAGTTTCTCCTTAAATCTGCCGAACTCCTGACAGGACCAACCGCTACGTGTGATGCCGCTCCAGCCGGCCCTTCTGAAGACGACTGTTTACAGTGACCTTCAGTGTTTTCCTTTTGATTCTCTGGCAGAACAAAGAGCCGAGCGAGGACACCAACAATGACAGCTGACTTTTCTTTATGCCATAAAGTGCCAACAGTGACCACCACAGGAGGACACAGACGATGAGAAGAGACAAGACGACTGCAGCAGACAGAAAACCAGGTTCGGGACCCATATTTAAAAGACAAACATTTACAATGGAGGCTTTGTCTTAAGACGACGACACAAACACAAACAACCTTTTACTGCACTGTTTTCATTTCTGCAGCAGAATCTAATCAAATCTGAATGTTATGGATTTCAGAGACCAGGACGCTGCCAGTGTCTCACGGTCAAACGGCCCCATACCCCGTCCATGTACAGGTAATCATATAACCTGCCTATTTACATATCTACATACGGTCAAAAGTATTGGGACACCTGCTTATTCACTTTTCCACCTGGAATCAGTTCAATAGAGTTTATCCTGCTTTTGCCGGAGTAACTGTCTCTACTGTCCATGTAGGGCTGTCCCACGTGCAGCTAATCAGTTATCAGCACCAAATACCATGATGCCAACATCTGCTCCAGACAGTCCTATTGTATTGGCAGTACTTCTCTACTAGACTAGACAAGCTGTGTGTGCATTTGCACATCTGAATCAGCAATGTGCACAACTTAAAGTATCTGAAAGTGTTCATTAGAAGGGTGTCCACCAACGATGCTCATCAGCTCTTCCACATCAGAAGCTTTCATGAACTTTTACTATGGAAACGTGACGCCGTCCATCATAACCAGTCTGAAGCAGATCTCTGAGTTAACTCATAAACGAGCACAAACACCGACCAACCGGACGGGCTTCAGTAATCTCAGCCAGAACGTTGCCTAAGAGCACCTCAGAAAGACAACCTCAAGAGGTTGGAACTCGGCCGTGATTTATGGCCCCTTTTAAAGCCTGCGATTCATAACAGCTGATGTATTTGCATCTCCACGCGTATAAATCACGGACGTGTAATGGATCCTTATAAGCTATAGAAGAATAATTGATATATATTGTCCAGCCACGCACTTTCTCTCACCCCGGTCTCCAGTGTGTGGGCCTCAGAGAGCGTCTACAGCTGCTGTACTGTAACTTCTCCAACAGCATCCCTCTCCATTTCAACACAAGCTTCCTTTGTCAGACCTTCACGGCCGAGCTAAACGTCCCAGACCCTCACAGCGGTGCGCTCTCGGATTTACAGTGGGGGCTGCAGCCTGACCTCGGAGCTCTGCAGGTAAAAGCTGAGACATGTCAGAGGGGAGTTAATGAGGGGGCTTGCGTCTGGTGACGGAACGAGAAGCATGTTACACTGGACAGCAGCGCTGGACAGATCTATTTCAGTCCTCATTTAATCAGGAGAACAGGATAATATATCAACATTACTGCACGACTGCACGTGGCAGGGAACGCTGCTTTCTGGGAGTTCACAGACGTCTACTAGGACGTGTGTACAAGTGCTGAGGTCCACAGAGACGAATATTATCAGACATATAGACGTAAATAAGGACTCCACTGGCTGCTCCTTCCACAAACAGACAGGCGTAAATCTCAGAACTCCAATCTGTTTAAGTATTTATTTTTTCATCTTTGGAAAACAATGACCGTCTTTCATAACGTAGGAACATTTTACTACAGACGGACCAACAGAAGCGTCCAACGGACAGATTAAAGTCCCGTACATTTGTAATATGTCCCTGGAATGGACAGTGTATGGGACAAGGATAAACATCCCGAATGAAGTTTTGTTTTGGCAGCGACAATGTGATCAACATGTTTGTGTATTAGACCGGTCACCACTATCACTACCACTATCACTATCACCTGGTCACCACTATCACTATCACCTGGTCACCTCTATCACTATCACCTGGTCACCTCTATCACTATCACCTGGTCACCACTATCACTATCACCTGGTCACCACTATCACTATCACCTGGTCACCACTAGGGGTGGGTTTAAAAAAACATTGTTTGATTCAAATCAATCTTTGTTTGAATGAGCCAATATTGTGTGGATCAGACACAGCAGAGCTGCTGGAGTGTTTAAACCCCTCAGTGTCACTGCTGGACCGAGAACAGTCCACCACCCAGAAACGTCCAACCGACAGCGTCCTGTGGTCAGTGTCCTGTGTGCACTGATGAAGGACTAGAGGACGACCAACACAAACTGTGCAGAAACAGATGAGCTTCTGTCTCTGACTTTACATCTACAAGGTGGAGACACTCGGTAGGAGTGTCTAATAGAGTGGACAGTGAGTGGACACAGTGTTTAAACACTCCAGCAGCACTGGAATGAAGTTTCTATACTAGATAGATGACCTAATCCAGCTTTGAGAAGTTAACCTCACTTCGCAACATCTGTCCAGTGAGGTTAAAAACATTGATCTGAGCAGAGCAAAGCATTTAGACAGGACGAGTCTGTGGTCAGTGGACTACATTTGCTTCCCTACCTTGGGACGGTAAACAAGACATTAGGAGACCAAAAAGCACGGATCGAGTATAAATCCCAGAGAGAGAGATGAAGGGAGATCATTACTCAGAGTCATGGTATGTCCACTATGTATTTGGAACATATGGACGTAACACTGGAAACATAAAAGAGTGACTTAGAAACCAGTGCATCATTCCATATGGGCAGTGTGTGTGTGTGTGTAGCTGTATGATCTATGGTCAGTAGACCCTCATCAGCACACTTTCAGCTTTATGGTGAAAGTAAATGCTTTCCGTACGGCGAGTGATCTCCACACCCACAGAGGAATGTCCCTCTGACCGTGGGTTCGGGCAGAGCGGTGATTATCTCACTCACACTCAGCAGGTGTGCGCTGCATTTAGCGGTTCGTTCACACTGCTTTAATAAGTGTCACGTTCAACTCCATTTACCCGAAATAGGAGCCGTTACTACCTGATGTTTGAATGTTATTCCAGCGCAGGCTTTAACCTGGCCATGCCAGTGCAGGTTGTGGAATTATAATGATATTATGTGTGAACTGGGATTAAAGGGATTTAGGAGGGCTTAGTGGGAAGTTGGTTGGGGTCCTGTTCTGAATAAATGACTTTTCCATGACTACACATAACTTACTGGCACTGTCCTGTGTTTCTGCTGAGCAGGAGCCCCGAGGATTACACTCGCTGCTGTTCATGGGATGAAAGTGAGTGAGTGGGCTGTTTTATAACACAGCTTATCACACGTTAACACACGTAATGAAGGTTCTGAGACCTACAGATGAAGGTTAATGATAACGATAACAGTCTAATCTGCAGGTGTCTGGTTTATACGTCAATTAAAGGACACGATTAAAGTCCCTAAACTGGCTAATTAGATGTCTTCCTTTCTACTTTCCAAATAATCGCCAAAGCTTTGGTCACAACACCACAGTGATCTAGTACCCGTTCCTAGCCCTGTGTAGAACAGCTGTTTAAAGGTTCTTTAAAAGAAAACAAGAAACTGCTCATAATTTAGCTTTCAGACTTCAGTCACTTCACCTTGAGTTCACATCTCACATTCTCATCTCTCTCTCTCTGTCTGTCTGTCTCTCTCTCTCTCTCTGTCTGTCTCTCTCTGTGTGTGTCTCTCTCTCTCTCTCTCTCTCTCTCTCTCTCTCTCTCTCTCTCTGTGTGTGTCTCTCTCTCTCTCTCTCTGTGTGTGTGTCTCTCTCTCTCTCTCTGTGTGTGGGTCTCTCTCGCTCTCTCTCTCTCTCTCTCTCTCTCTCTCTCTCTCTCTCTCTCTCTCGGTCACTCACTTGTAGATGTAAAGTCAGAGACAGAAGCTCATCTGTTTCTGCACAGTTTGTGTTGGTCGTCCTCTAGTCCTTCATCAGTGCTCTCAGGACGCTGCCCACAGGACGCTGTCGGCTGGACGTTTCTGGTTGGTGGACTGTTCTCGGTCCAGCAGTGACACTGAGGGGTTTAAACACTCCAGCAGCACTGCTGCGTCTGATCCATATGATACCTGCTGGATGACCAACTACAAAGTGCTACTGTGTGGTCAGAGGAGCTGATAGAATGGACAGTGAGAGCAGAAATGTGGGTTACGCTTGATCTGTGTATTTCAGTCTTGGCTCGTCTCTGGGCAGGTCAAACACCAGCTTAAGACTTCTGACTCGGCACAGATCTGTGAGCATGGTCAGCTCTGTGATTGGCTATTCCATATGGTCATTAACTTACCTTATCTAGACCAGAGGAATGAAAACCAGGAGGTTATATCTCTGCTGCCTAATTTACAGACTGTACAGACTTGCGTCACTATTGCAGACTTGCAGCCACGTCCCTGCAGGTCAGAACTGAAATCCATTCAGGCCCCCAGTACTGACAGCACCGTCCCAGTCTGTGCCTTTTCCAAGGAAGTGAAGGGACTCGTGTCATTTCTATTTAAAGCAGCTTGCTTCTATCAGCGGAGGTGGGGACTCTTGAGGCACTGCTGAGCTGACTTTATGAGTGTGGACATCAAGTGTCTTAAGTGCGTGTGCAGTCTTTGTTATCTATCACACCTCCAGAGAGACGAGGCTCCTCAGCTTATCAAGCTGACAAATCTGTAAGTGACGCAGCTGAAGACGTGTGCATTCCTGTAGGACACATTCACTCTGACTTCCAGGAAGCTGAACTGAATGGAAAACCAGGACTTCTGAGGACAGGTTAAACTTGGAGGTTAAAATCCATGAATATGGAGGAGGAAACCGATAGTCCTCTGGTGGACTGGAAGCTTCCTGTCTGCTGTTGATGAAGATTTGTATGAAGCAGGTGTTTAAGGCCAAAGGTGATGTAGGACTGAAGATCAATTCTACTTAAGAAAGTATAATAAAGTGAATCTACTTGGCAGAAGGAGAACTTCATTATACCTGGATATATAACATATACTGAACACCGATGAGCCAAAACATTAGGATCACTGATTAAGTGAACAGTGTTGATTATCTTGTCAGGATGGTGCAATTCAGGGTGTGGGACATATGTCCCGAGAAAGGAGGAAACGAGTGCAGAGTAAATCCCCAGCGCCTTCAACAAAAAGTGAATCTGCCTACTGCTTCTGCAGTCGTTCACGTTGTATATTCAGGAGATTCAAGAGCATGTGTGTCTTTGTTTCATCTGTTTCAGAGCAAAGACGTGTCAAAAGAGGGTTCCAGTGATGCACACAGTGCCTGACCTTGTGCTCTGCTGCATTTCGCGGCGCTCTGAAAGAAAATATGTTCCAAAGAAGAAACAATTCCAACCAGAATGTTTGAAAAATGAGCCAAAATGGACTCGTCTCAAAGCCGCATTCCAGCTCCGGTGTGGGAACATTTTCTGCATTGAGGCCACACTGTTATTATTGCTGCAAATACAGTAATGATTTCTTATCACCTCAGTTTCCTGGTTTTTACCCCCGACAGAATTCCACATGGAGGATTCGTAACATCTTCCAGTCGGTGTCAGAGATGATCGATGGTTATAGGAAACATCTAACTGACATTGCCAACTATTAGGTCATAGGGGTCCAAACTTTTTTACTGTATATAGAAAACAAATGTAGACGAGACCCTCACTCAGAAAAACCCTGCAGTGTAATCTGTGATGAACACGGTGATGTTACTCAACCCGGGCCACCATTGAGAACTTCAGTTTCGCAACACTTCAAACAAAGTGAAGCAACGTGATACTTTCCACAGTCCACAGAAGAACCCGATACAAGAGCACTGCAGCATGAGCGCTGTTTCAACAGAAGAGCTTTTGTCTTACGGGCGACGCTCCCGAACATAAAGAGCAATGATCCACAGCAGAAAGCTCCCTTTGTGATGGCTTTCTCGAGAAGCAGTTAGGGATCAGAATAACGTTATTCTAACCCTCAACAGCAGAAGCTGACTGACTGACAGGAAGACTGCGAAACAAATTTCTGAATGTCTGTCAGGCTTTTCTTTCATCATTTACCAAAAAAAGACTTCTACCCAGCGCTGATGGGCTTCAGGCATGTACACTATCCTCAGCGACAAAACAGGAATGGAATACGGCTCAGCTGCCCGTGAGCACATGCGTAACCACTCCGAGCAGCGTCAAATCATTCCCAAGCTGCTGCCTGCTGGTATGCGGGCCTGCCCACTCCGGGTTTTGTAAGCAGGGGTTAATATCTGACCATTTCCAAGGGATCTCAATTAATTCCACAGGTGGAAGCAGGGGGAGAGCAAAGGAAGAGGATTCCTCTCATCTGCTGAAAGTCACACAGTCGCAGAGTTAAATCAGAAACACAGATGGAGCCTTCAATGTGGAAAACATGTAGCCTGTCTGCAGAGTGCCATGTGTGGGAACATCAGCACTTCTACACAGAGCGTGATTGATGGGTGTCTATTAACACAAACTCTGTGTGTGTGTGTGTGTGTGTGTGTGTGTGTGTGTGTGTGTGTGTGTGCTGTGCCAATACCACAATTTTGATTGATACGTTACAAAAGAAACATTTCACAAACCTAAACGTCCGATTATATCTCCCACACGCACCAGCAACACCATATCCACCATCCAGCAACGTCATAGCAACATCATGAGCTTCTGACCTTACATCAACAAGGTGGAGACACTAGTTAGGAGTGTCTAATAGAGTGGACAGTGAGTGGACACAGGGTTTAAACACTCCAGCAGCACTGCTGCGTCCGATCCACTCGTACCAGCAACACACACTAACACACCACCACCATGTCAGTGTGACTGCAGTGCTGAGAACGACCCACCACCCACATCATATCTGCTCTGTGGTGGTCCTGTGGGGTCCTGATCATTGAAGATCAGGGTGAAAGGAGGAGAATAAAGTCTGCAGAGAAACAGTTGAACTACAGTCTGAATTATAGAACCACACAGAGCTCCTGTGTTGTCAGAGGAGCTGATAGGATGGACAGTGAGAGGAGAAACAAGGAGGTGGTCATAATGTTATAAAGAACCGAGAGTCCTGCATCACTGAACCTTCAGTATATTGTGCAACACGACCCAACACCTGTCTCCACTCAACCCTACAGATCTTTCTGCTTGAGCTTCCTCTTTCTCCTCCAGTTTAGGACACCCCGTGGCCTCCCGGGGTCTTTGGCCTTTAGGCCCCACCTTACGCTATGAAAGCAGGGGATTTGGCCCTTTGACAAACAATCCTTCATCAAAACCTCCACTCCCTCCACCCATCTGTCTGTAGATCAGTCACAGCCACTGTCCTCCTTTATCTAAAGCACAGCCCTCAACCTCGCTGCCGGTCTGCCGTCATGCCAATCAAGTGCTTTGCTTGGGTCGGGAGTTATTCTCATGGCTCCGAAAGGAAACACGGGGTGCCTCCTTTCAGGACCCACCACAGGATGGCCTAGGTTGTGTGGGACAGCCCCTCGTTCCCCTGAGCTCATGAAAGGACCAAACCACTCCCACACTTTTTCCCTGGCTCTCTCCAACCATGAAGGGAGGGCTGGCCTAACATTCCTTCATTACTTGCTCACTTCTTTTAATTCATCATTTCCTGTCAGTGAATAATGCTGGTATTCCTGCGGTGATTTTCCACATTGTGCACTACAGCTGTAGCAGAAGGATGATCATATTTATACTGCTGGCTTCTCATCTCTCGTCCAGTTTCAAAACCTTGTCTTGTACAACAGGGTCAGGTGTTGGCCAGCACCTCAGTATAGTACAGTATGTATATTATGTGTGTGTGTGTGTGTGTGTGTGTGTGTGTGTGTGTGTGGGTCTTCTTATCAGACCTCAGACCATCAGAACTCTTCCTGTTTTCTCTAATTTCCATGTGTGACATATGACAAACACCATACTCCACCCCTATGAACACATGACCACCATCAGATGAATCCTTCAACATCTGCTACTCTGCTGTGAAAATGTCTGTATTAATGAATCCCAAACTAATGCACTAAAACTGGGACGGAGCGGCGAAGCGTCTGGACGCACAGGTAGCACCACTGTCTCGTATCTCCTGATGGCTCTAAATGAAAAGGTCACAGAGTGGATAATTTAATCCACTGCAAAGGTCACATGTTTTATTACAGTTGACCTTTGTATTAGTGAAAGCTCTGATTGAATTGTGTGTGTTTATGGAAAGTAAAGAGGTATGATTGGGTGTATCTGTGCAGTCTGGATCCTGGAACACGTTTATATTTAATCTGCAATCTGCTACACTGATTAGTTCACCAGCTGAGGTGAAACGCTGAAGTCCAGGTGCTGAAGGCTGGAGCATTAACAGAAAGCCCCCAGAGTCACCTAGAAGATCTCTGCTTTGATAGACAAATGGACTTAAAATAACTCAGACTGAGGTGCCCATTTCCTGTTCCCCCAGAGAGAGAGAGAGAGAGAGAGAGAGAGAGAGAGAGAGAGAAAGAGAGAGAGAGAGAGACTCTGAAAGCAGACCCACCACATCATCTAAGTATAGTGAGGTCCAGAGAGTTACTGCTACAGTTTGAACCTCCTCTTTACACCAACACGGAGCTGATAGGATGGACAGAGAGAGGAGAGACAAGGAGGTGGTCATAATGTTATGGCTGATCATAAGTCACCCTTTAAGGTATCATCCTGGAGATAAACATTTATTCCTGTTCTTCGTCCAGGTCTAGATCATTTCTCAGCTTTGAGTTTCTATCAGTTCAGATCTTTAAATGGTCACTCCGATCTGAACCTGTACGGCGAGTTTGGACGCTCTCCTGGCTGACGTTCAGCTTGGATTCGGGCTCCTAACTAAAAAAGCTGTGAAGAATGCTTCAGATGAACTGTTTTTGGCTCTGCTTGCTCGAGAAGAGGTGAAAATGCTTCTACCTTCCGAGAAATATGTCTTCACCAGCCGCCGCCGCCGCCGCCAGACTATTCAGGCTTGTTATCCTTGTCTCTTTTTTTCGTTTCACTCTCATTATGTTTGGACAATTTTTCAAAATGGGAGCAGACCTACACCAAGAAACAACATTACCCACGATGCAAGGAAATCAGTTACACTCCCAAAGCTACAAGCCCAGTAATTTGGCAGCGGTCAGAGTTGTTCTAGCACCACGTCTGATCCGCTGTTGCTTCACTGTACTGAGAAAGTCAGGAGTCCAAACGGCTGTATTTTCTGATCGAGGCGTTTTTGGCAGCGTCCTTAACGCTCGCACACCTCGAAATCCCGTCCCCTGCTTACCACTCTCTCTTGGCCGACCTTCTGGAAAGAAAAGGGATAAACAATTAAGGAGTTGAAAGGCTGGTGACAGTCACTGCTGGAAATATTTTCCATTTGCTGTCCTCCAGCTGCTCCAGGAGACAGACGCTTGCTGCTTCACCACGCTGGAGGAACCAGAACCAAACAGATACGAGGGAACCGGACGGAGGTGGTTTAATACACACATTTAAGTGGATGAAGAAAACACACAGAACACAATCAGTCTGACCTATCTTCACTCACGCCGTTCCCTCTCCTCTCTGTTCTCCTCTTTTCTCTCGGGGTCTTTAAATCACAGTGAGACAGGGCTGCTGCTGCTTTCCCAACTCTTGTTGAGGGTAAGAGCAGGATCAACATGGCCTACGATGACCTACATTCCCTCTGTTATTGCACACAACCCAGCGTTCCATCAAACCACTGCTAATTACTTTCATGTTAAAAGCATCGAGGCAACCTTGGGGTCTGTCCAAGACCACCTCGACGATGTGAAGCACTGAGCTGCACCTGACTTCGAGGGAAGAGAAATGCTGTGTTATTTTAATTCTTTTTCTGAAGAAATAAAACTGATCGGGACACACGCTGAGGTGGGGGAGGGGGTGGGCGGGGTTAATGATAATCAACTTTAATCTTATTAAGATGGATAAAGAAAGGTTTTAGGTACAACATGATTATTATTGTTAGACTAAAACACAATGAATGTAGCCTTTAATCTTCCGTCGAATTCTTTTTTAATCCCAATTTGGAAGTGCCAATGTGCCAAGTGCCAGACTCGCATACTTAGATTCCACGAGCTGGTGGAGGACAAACCCTAGCAGCCTGGACTTGATCGGTTCCGTGTTCGGACGTGCTACAAAACAACAATGAATCACGCCGAACACGCCCCCTATTTGAAATCAGCCAACCAGCAGTGCATGTCAGAAATAATAACCCAGAATTCCTGCAGGCAGCCACAGAATAGTGCGCCAGGCAGCACATCCCATCAGGTTATTCCAAACACAATTCTATAAGAGCAGAATCACATATACAGCTGTTAATCTCCTCAAACTGCTTCAATAAATAAGAGCAGTTCCATGAAACGAGCAGTAAGTGTACAATGAGTCGAGCGCAGACTGGGAGAGGGCGTGTTTGTAGAATTAACCAGACTTCATGGAAGCTTTCCAGTTGAAATATCTCCCAGTAAACTCAGGAAAGATAGGTGGACTTAGATGAATGAGTTGTTGAGTTTTGTTGTTGGGAGAAATGGAGTATCTGACTTTCACGCTGAACTACAGAGGAGGGACGGAGAGGAGAACTGTAGCACTGTCCCCCGAGTCAGGCCAGTAAACTCTACTGGGACGGGATCAGCGTGACCTCGTTTTACTACAGGACGTCAGTGGGATTGATGACCGATTCAAACGGGATATGAAAGCCCTGTATAAATGACGGAGGTGGGCGTGGCGCTCGATTTGCACCGACCCCTCCTTCAAACAAAATGTGACTTTGCCCGCAGCCGCAGAAGGTATGAACTCGAACAGTCGGAGATATCTGTACCACGTACAACCAAACTAAACATACTGAGGGATGAAAAGACAAGACGCTGTTGACCTTAAAAGCCTTGTACCATCATACTGGTCTGGCGTTGTGCCCCTACAGGCGAACTTCAGTCTTCCAAGTCTGGTCTTCTGGTTGTTCCTCAGTTCAGACTCTCCTCTATGGGTGTAAGGTCTTTAAGAGTCCCTGTCTCCTCCGTTGGGACTGATTACAAATCAGGAAAGTGAAAGGCACTATATAAGTATAAATAATATATATATATATATATATATATATATATATATATATATATAAAATATATATAAATAATAATAATAATAATAATAATAATGATAATAATAATAATAATAATAATAATAATAATAATAATAATGATGACGATGATAATAATAATAATAATAAAATAATAATAATAATAATAATTATAATAATCTGAATTAGACTCTGTCAACAAATTGCAGCAGCTGTAATAAATGCATGTTGTTGTTTATTTATGAATTCTTTAGAATATTTCTCAGAATTATGACTGTATTAACCCTTTGTCTGACGAACGTCTTATTCAATATCAGGATTTCACTTACTTTTTCCAGCCTGCACTGTGGATATTTATAAACTCACTCAACGATACAAAACTGTACATCTACTGTAATCTGATGAACTTACGTTTGTCTAGAACTGAGCTTTACATAACAATCAGATTGTAAGAACCCCTCCGTCAGTCGGTTGTGGGCCCTGCGTTTAAGTAGTGGGTAGAACCTGAGGGTCCCTGAAGGAGGCATTGCAGGTACATTTTGAATGTAGGACCAGATTCAGCTTCAGAGTGCAAACTGCAGCACTGTGGCCTGTTCTGCATATCGAAGTACAGACAGTGAAGTGAACTCTGTTATTATCCAATCAAGGCGCCCGTCTCCGTATCCCGCTCTTCCTCTACGTCTCCGGCTGACCACTCACTCTGTTTGTCCTCTCGGTTTGTGAGTAAATCACTTTTCTGTGTGAAGTGTGGCGAGTCCAACACAGTGAGAGCTTCCCCTCACTCTTCCTCCATGTGGTCTACTTTCCGGACTCGCTAAGAGAGGGACACCAGGTCCAAACGCTAATAAATGAAGGTGAAGTTGGGGTGAGTCCCGACTCTTCTGGAAAAAGCGTATAAAAACAGAGTCCAGTTTGACAAACATGCAAAAGGAAATGAAATAACTGTTAAAGTGGAAATCTGAAGAGCCGCTTCAAACAGGTAAACTCAATTTTCCCCTCAACGCACTGAGATTCTGATCCGCCTCCACAAGATTCCGCTGGGGCCGAGGAGGCATTCCACATCCTGCCAAATATAATTTCCAACTGGAGATGGAAGACGAGATTCCTCGTCGCTGTGGGCAAACAGAACCCGGCCGCATGAGCGCCTCTGAGACCTGGAAGACGGTGAACTGTATCGCGGCTGTGTATCGTGGAGTGATGCTCCAAAACACTTCCATAACTCCGAGAGTTTCTGTCCTACACACATAATAAAAACACCCCAATAAAGCTGAACTTCTCACATACATAAAGAAACCAAATCTATTTCAGATTGTTGCGAAACAAGTAACAGAGACGGTCGGTCAGTCGGTCAGTCACAGCGTGAACTTGGTTGACCCTCCAAATTCAGCTGTTCGTAAGATAACAGCAGGTCTGGGGGATGACGGGCTGAGAACACGGGTTCACACTGAGCCAAATCGATTTGGGAAATGAACTGTGATACTCAGCTGTAATTAACACTTTATTACAGTAACAATGACAAAGTAATTAACGGTGCAGGATTTCAGCCCATTTCCTCACGGTTCTCACTACACTGGAAATCGTCTGGTGTTCATACTCATCCCAGGTTCTGTAAATGGGAAAGAAAGTGTCTCACTCCAACACAACACTATTCCACTGTTCTACTATTCATGCACAGGACGGGGACGGAGACGGGGACTGCAGCACCGCTAACGGCAGGCGGAAATACCTGGGATACAAACACGGAGAATCAGAACAGCAAACCCAGTCGACTGCTCCTTCACCTACAACCAAACCAAAGAAACAGAACTACAGCCGAACAGAGCCGCTAAGCCAGTCGAGTCCGTCCTAAAAGCAGGACCAGCTCGGATCCTAAAGACAGCGAGATGCGAGACCTGAAAGGGTTTCTTCAGCTAGTGAACATGCTGCGGGTTTATGTTTATGGCCGATTCCTGAACACCAGCTAAACATCACGGTGCAGTTCTGGACCGCAGTCAAAGACGTTGAGGGTTACTGAGACCGCCCTCGACCCTGAGGTCAGTTAAAGGCTCAGCAGAGTGACCCAGCAGCGTCTCCCTCCATTCACACATAGCTGGGCAACCTCTTCATCTGCCTCTCATGTCCTGCCTGGCTTGGGATCACAAGACATCAGAGACGTGAAGCTTTTTATTTCAGGATTCCACGGTCACTGTGGTTCGGTGAGCCATTCCTGTCTTGCTGAGGGTGAGAGGGGAAAAGGGCAAGGAATGGAATGAAGGATGAAGGATGACTGAAGAGAAGGAGTGAAAGAGAGAAAGACAAACAACGAGAGTTGTTCTGAACAGTCAGGGTCAAGCAGGCAGACAGAACACCAACACTAGCTGTCTCCTTCAGCCTTTCATCCTCCACTGAAGTGGCAGAACAAACAGTGGCTTGTGCCTGGACGACTGCACAAAGGCCAGGCCTGAACAAACAGTCTGAGGTCCCTGCGTTTGCCTGAAGGTTGTAGGATTGGAAAGTGGCAGAGACCCGACTGTCGTCCTGATCGATCGCCGTGGCTCTGCCGTGAGACACGTGAGATCCCTCCGTATGATGGACAAGTGAAGAAAAACAGTCCCCCAGCGGTCCTAACCAAGGCTAAATGAACAAATGATCTGTGGAGTCAGTGACCGCAGTCTTCCACTGAACAACCTCCTCCGCTTCATCTGCTTCATGTGTATTGATTGATCGATTGAATGATTGATTGCTGTTGTATCAGAATTGGAGTGTTTGTCCCTGCATATTTTAGTCCCAACACACCTCGTTCAACTAATCGGCTCTTTAACAAGCCCTTCCGGAGCTGCAGGGGGTGTGTTCAAGCAGGGAATCCACTGAAACATGCAGGGCAAGGAATGCCAGGACCACTGCTGAGAAGCACTGCATTAAGGACAAAATGATCTACCACAGCCACAGCGTACGTCCCTCAGCCCTGCAGACGGTGAATAACGTCCCTCTCGTTCACTCTCGGACGGCACGAGCTGCAGCATAACCACAAAACCCTGAGATGAAAAGAAGAACGTTCCCAACCCATTTGTCTGACACACGGACCTTCACATCACAGCGGCTCGACTGGGCTTGTTAAAACACTGGCTTCGTCCTAAACCGCTTTAAAAGAGATCATCTTCAAAGTGGGCTTCTCCAGCATTCTTATCCATCAGTCTGCCGCCGGATTTAAGTTCCTGTAGCTACTGATATGAATTACTTCACAATAAATCAAACGCAAGCAAAGCACACTTCACGCGTTCTTCCAGCAGAACCGACAGACACCTTCACACAGACCGAGCTGAGCCGAACGCAGAGCTCTAACTCCGCTGAAACGCTTTCATTCTGATCAAAACTCATACCAGTATCGGGAGACCAGTTCAACCAGTGTACATCAAAGCAGATTCTCCTTCACCTGGGGTTCTGCTGGCGCACTTACAGTGTTCCAAAAGAAGATCAGGAACCAAATCAGACACAAATACACTGATCATTTATTTATTCAGGAAAATGATCCGATAATCCAGATCTGTGAGGTCTCGTTTGTCTGATTTGGTTCCTTATCTACTTTTAGGATGAGGAGAACTAAGGAGAACACCAAGATTTATACAGAAAGGGGTCACAGACTTTCAGGCACCACGGCAGTGGGAGACGCCAACGTGTACCAGTCATGTCATTTTAACACGGCAGACTAAAGTCATAATGCAGACACTTCCAACCCAAACGAGGCAGGTTTCTAGTTAATGTTCTAACGAATTGGACGGATTGTCTCTGCAGAGCTGGCTGATCTGAGATCCATGTAACTGAAAGCCAAACACAGGCAGAAGTTAGTTTCCAGATGCTTTTCCCATTTGAGCAGCTCACCAAGCACAGCACATTCACTCGTTTCAACAAGAGCTCAGAGCAAGTCTCCAGAAAGCAGGTCAGCACTGACAGCAGAGCTGCAGAGCAAAGCCTTATAAAGAGGGCAAGAAAAGACTGAAGACCCCAACTTTACAGTCCACTACAGTCCACTGCTGACCAACAGATACTATATTTACAAACCTGACACTACTGGTGTATTCTGTCTGTCTGTCTGTCTGTCTGTCTGTCTGTCTGTCTGTCTGTCTGTCTGTCTGTCTGTCTGTCTCTGTCTGTCTGTCTGTCTCTGTCTGTCTGTCTGTCTGTCTGTCTGTCTGTCTCTGTCTGTCTGTCTGTCTGTCTGTCTCTGTCTGTCTGTCTGTCTCTGTCTGTCTGTCAAAATATCATTATAAATATCACCCCATATATACTGATCTACACTAACAGAAGTCGTGTCTCTGCATGGAGGTGTAGAGGTTCCTAATGGTGTCCTGTGATGATCCATCCCATGCAGCTTGAATGTTCTCACTCAGTTCTGCAGATGGTGTGGTAGGGGTGGAGTGTTGATAGAGCGTCCAATAGCGTCCACACATTTTCAATCAGGGACAGGTCTGGAGACGAGACCCACCACGGCGTGGTATCTGTGTCTTAAAGACGAGATCTTGAGACGGCAGCAGTGTGTGGACAAGCGTCGTCCTGTTGGAATACAGCACCGGAGTGTGTGTTCAGAAAAGGTAGAACCACTGGTTGCAGAACCTCATTAACGTAACGTTGGTCTGTTACAGTGTCTGTAATGAAGAGTAAAGGTGATCTGACATCGTACGGAACTGCACCCACAGCATCACACCAGACCTTCTGGACGGGTGACAACACACTGTTGATCTTGGTGCTGATCACAGGGCCTCCACACACAAATTTGTCCACTGAGACAAAAGTGGGACTTTTCTGATGAGACTGCCATACTGACTGACTCCAGGACAATCTGGCACAACACCAATGCAGTCTTTAGCAACGATGACATGATGTAATGTTCTGCGTGCATGAAGTTCTGCGTCATGCAACCATCTGCCAATGTCCACAACTGTGGCTGTTGGGTTACTCCGTGCATGTCAGATAATCCGCTGGTCCTCCTTCTCCGTGCTTCCTGTAGCTCTGGTATGGTGTGTAACTCGTCGATAAGAGACAAAGAGAGAAATACAGATGGAAGCGTCAACTCAGAAGTATTCCCCTGGAAGACAAGCCTGGAGTAACACCTTCTCAGATCACTCAGTGCTCTCCTAAAGTTTCTCAGTCAGATTTCCCCTCAGGGGGGACATTTATTAGTCCAAAAAATGTCTTGACCGACACAGGGCCAAATTGTGAACGTACAAAGCTCTCCTCAGTGATAGAAACCTGAGGCTGTCAAGAGCAGCAGTGTGTGGAGGAAAGGAGAGATGACAGATATCTCGCACATAGATTTTCATTTTTTAAACAAATCTGAGTCTCTGCCTGAGCGGCCGGTAAAGGTAAGGTATTTATGAGCTCACAGGGAACACGGCACACACAAAGACCCAACTGTGGGCGGCATGAGGTTTGCCAGTCTTCATCCATCTAGGGGTTACTTAAGTCCTTAATACAAAGCAAACAGGCTTTAGAGCTTCACTCTCCGACACATTTACAGCTGAATTTGAAAAGCTGTGCTTTAAACAGTTTCACGGTGTCTGCTGTAAAGCGAAATGCAGCACAGCGCCGGCGCATTAACACGGCCAGGCGGGAGAAGATGGCTGTCCGATAAGAGCGGCACAGGCCGGATCTCCTTCCTAATCGTGGCAGCCTGATTCCTTTAATATCTGAAGCATACGTTACGGCACACCATGCATGTCCGTGTTGGCATTATCTCAGCGGAGCCAAAATGATCAAAGGAAACCGCAAACTTTCATCTGTTAGCTCGGACCACTGTCATTCAGAAGACGGGCGGGACATAAACAACACTAACCGCCACGGCAGCGGGACGGTTTTGAAAATACTGCTTTGGTAATTCTGTAATAAGGCACAAACGTGTTCTCCACAGGACGGACCGACTGCATAAACAAACGTCTCACGTATTTATCCAGACTGATTATATTTCAGGACCTTCTGAAACGATTTGACTATGATCTCAATAATTTACTCCTCGTATAATCACACGGCAACGTGAAATCAATGTGTAGTTGCACGACTGATTACATTTGCATCTGATTAGCATTTTATTTCAGTTCATTTCAGGTTCCAAGCAAAAAGGATAAATGATCATAGAACAATTAGGGATGTACTACACCTACCACAGGTTTGAGTGAGTGTGTGTGTGTGTGTGTGTGTGTGTGTGTGTGTGTGTGTGTGTGTGGTACGTGTTTCTGATCTGAGAGGTTTTAAATCTCCAGATATAAATATATAAACATGATAATTAAAGGTTATTATTTAAATCTCTTCTGCTTCATCAGGTCATTGATCACCATTTCTCTCATATATATGGAGATACATGTTTTCAGTCCTATCACGCAGGCCTGCCCTGCCTCTCCCGTAGTGCATTATTTCTGTATGACAGTAATGTGTCCAGAAACCCGTGTGGGTTAAAGTAAATCTGCTCTCCAAAATCACGTACGTCCTTCAAACGTGGAAGTGAACAGGACACTAATGTTTATTGTTTCGGAGGAACATGGCTGACAGAATTAAATACAGCCGAGTTAGAGCAGCGTTCTAATATAGCGCAGCGCTGCTGAAGCTGGATAATGATAGTCATCAGCGGCGAGCTCCTGCCAGTTGCTACATCACAAACCCAAACACACAGACACTGGGAAACAGTTCGTACCAAACCGTCCCCGAAGACAAGTTACATTAAGCAGACCACAAGCTGCAAAGCTGCGGGCCTACCATCCAGAACCAGAACACCCAGCTTCTCTCAGACTACTGTCTACTGCTCATAGAGAGAGATCTGCAGACCACGAGATCAATCAAACCATTAAAACCAGCCGATGGAACCTATCGTTGTCCTGTGGCCGTATGCGGTCAGGACGGCCTTCCGGCTCGGTGACGAACGGTGAGACGCGGACTCGTTTTTCACTCCTGACACCCCGAATACACAGATTTAATCAGATAAAGAACACGTGTGGAAAATGATTTTGAAGACATTAATAAACTGCGTTATAATATTGGGCTGGACTAAGCCAAGAGCACGATAAAGACAGAAGATGGATTATGGGACTTACAAGGGTTTAGCACTTACTGTACACATGGCTGAGTGAGCATTCCTTCCATATTTACAGAGGACGTCTCACACGGAGCTTCAGTAACTGCTCCATGTGTTTGGAGACCAGAATGAAGCGCAGAGTGTCACTGTGTCTCGTAGAACCAGCCTCCCTAACTTTTTCTGAAGTAAAGTGCCTTTAGTGTCAACACTATGTCCTGCTCATCACCGTAACCAAACAGCCCCACCTCCATGATTTACACTCGAAGCCCAGAGGCTGAACCACTGAACAGCTCTGTTTCCATTTCACCTGCTGGTCCCACTCACAGCGCTGGTGTAGACCAAACTGCCTCTCTGTCTCACAAAGATTCATGTGACATGTTTAGCATTTGGAGAACATCTCATGCGATACCAGCAATAACAGGTGCAGAACACAAATCCAGTCATATCAACACGAGGCAGAAATCCAAATCCCACGACAAGCTCCGGCCATCAATGAGAGGTCTTCATTTCCATCCTGAGAGTTAAAGAAACGGAGCCCATTTCTGCACTGGTATGGACATCTCCACCAGTGCCTCTTTATTATACTGCTGGAAGACCTTCTGCTTAGGCCTGTCATGATCACGTTTTTTGGACGATTGTCCCAAAAATCAATCAGATAAACAATTTTGTTTCCATTTAACTCTGTAAACAACCAATATACTGATAATCACATAATAAACAAATACACCCTTTTAAAGAGCATATTATTATTATTATTATTATATTATTATTCTTATTATATCATAGAATTATGATTTAAATAATTAAAGGTTAGTATTTAAATCTACAGTCTTCTTTGTTTACAGATAAACACTGATCCTTTAACTTTACACTCTGTTCAGCTTTATCATATCGTAGATCAACATTTCTCTCATATACATACAGATATGAGTTTAGATATATCGCCCAGCCCTAGCTACAAACCTCTGTTCTCATTTTCCTGTTTATTAATTAATGCATTAATACTCTCAAATCAGTCAATAATTTAACTCTATAGCCAACAGACGTTCCCGTTCAGAGAGGAGCTGAACCAGGAGCAAAGAAATCAATCACAGCTACGTCCAGAGCCTCCAGGAGAGCGTGGAGAAGCACAGCCCTGGGCCACGTTCAGAGCAGTTAAACTAAGTGCTCGGTAAATCCACTAGTTTGACACTCGGTGGTGGACTACACTTAGAAACCAGTTAATCTGAGCCCTTTCCCAGTCACGCCAATGAGATCCCATTATAGCCAACAGTTAATTCTGCATTAGAAGGATTATGCAAATGAATGTGCTGTGTTTCACCTCACTGGAGGACGTGAGCAGAATTAAAGTTGAAGCTTGAAAGACACTGAAGTCCCCTTCTGATCAGAAAATCAGACGGACTGGAGAGTGAAGATCAGAACAGATATTTATCAGGAGCTTTATCACCTGGAAGACTGATATAAACTCCCACTGCAGCTGGGCAACACACTGTAAAATCGATATCGAGATATGTTTTGTACAAAATATGAAAAATAGAAATACAGTGAGTGGTTGGTGTGTTACTCAGAGGATGTCTCATAGCTAATGGTCTTTCTTCAGCAGGGTCTGCTGCTCTCCATAACTGTGGGGTTAGTATCTTCAGGGTCTCCCTTTATAACGCAAATGAAGGAGTCCTGGTTTTCTGCAGGAGCTCCAGCTGAGAGCCTGAGCTGAGATAAACACAGTCCCTCATTGAGCTTTAACAGCTCTATTGTCACTCAATAGAGAAGAAAACCAATATGTGCTCACGTTTAATGGAAGGGTCACTCGGTCAACAAGCTCGGTCAATAACGAACAATGGAACAACTAGTAACGGAACGCATCACCCGGTCCAGAGCATTCCTCAATTTCAGACACTTGATAGTAAAGATCCACTTAGCCACTCAATGAGAGAGAGAGANCACACACACACACACACACACACACACACACACACACACACACACACACACACACACACACACATACACAAATTACAAAAGTAGTGGACAGGGCAGGGTGTTTTGAATGGCAGGAAATCCCTGATATGTTTTCTGTTCTCTCAGAGAGAGAGAGAGAGAGAGAGAGAGAGAGAGAATGAGAAAGAGAGAGAGAGAGAGAGAGAGAGAGAGAGAGAGAGAGAGAGAGAGAGAGAGAGAGAATGAGTTAATTTCATTTTGTAAGGAGTTTATTAAGGAGTCTGTAAAGAAAAACAGTGATGTTTATTCAGCAGCTTCACAAAAAGACACAGCAACCTAAACCCCATGTACACAATAGCACAGCCCGTTGCTCTGGTCAGTCAGTGGTCTGCAAGGTGTACACATCACAATTTAAAGCCTAGTCTACCTGGAACTGATTGAGCAGGTACCAAAAAGTACATGAGGTACTAGGTACCAAAGTCTCCAGGTGGAAAAGTAGCTGAGTAGAGTAGAGCAGTATAAGTAGTATAGGTGTGTGTGTGTGTGTGTGTGTGTGTGTGTGTGTGTGTGTGTGTGTGTGTGTGTGTGTGTGTGTGTGTGTGTGT
>CM067504.1:42339499-42390063 GCA_034509495.1 Acestrorhynchus altus
GAGAGAGACAGAGAGTGAGACAGAGTGAGAGAGAGTCGGGGGTGTAACAGTGATTGGTATGGTAATGATTATAAAGTCACGCTGTTCTGATTAGGTTTGTATTGACACTGTTCTGGTGCTGAATGGCTGCATGTTATTAAAGAACACTTTCTAAACGGAGATCCTCAGAAAACTCCTGGAGGACAGAGAAAGGTTTTATAAAACACCATCCTTTTCTTAAACTTTTCATATGCTGTGATTTCTCCCGCTCGGCTGAAGACAGCGTGTGGTGCAGTTTCTTGGGCCTGATTGGATCTAATATTAAACATTTGGAAGTGATTATCTGCTGTGCAGAAGAGGAGGTGAAGTATTTATGACATGGAGCTGTTTTTTCTTTGTTTTTCTTTCTGATGTCTATCTGTTTTATTTTCTCAGAGCGAAATAAGATTATTGAAATTGCAACCATGCACAGCAAAACACATCTAATTGTAACGGGCAGGAGTTTGAGGTCTATGTGCTAAAACCTCGTTTGAAGGGCCGTCAGCTCCTCTCCAAAACAGCAGAGCACTGGAGAATAGATCCTCTGTTCTGGACCACTGATGTTCACCTCAAGAGCAAAGAGAATGACTAACTGTAGGAACAGAGCTTCTGCGGAAACGATCGTTCTGAATCTCTGAATCTCCTGAAAACATCTCCACATGCGCTCAGTTCTGTCCACGTCTGTTTGACAGATTTTATATAGTTACTGAAGGTTATTGTTACTCATGCAGTCCAGTTCTGCAGGCGGAGTAGATAAATACTTCAACCAGACTGGATTAAAAGAACCATGAACACAGAAATAAAAAGGCACCATTTTACAGAAATCCACTGGTCAACACCTCTTCAGAGTCTGAAATGTCCTTCGTTAAGGTTCTAAAAGTTCTTCTTTGTAATGATCTTCACAACCTCACACATTAACTACATGTTGGTTGCTAATGTGTTAATACGGTATAAGTCAGGGGTGGGAAACTCCAGTCCTGGAGGGCTGTGGATGTGTTGGTGCTGGACTCAGACCCTCAGATCCCCATCTCTGGTATAAGTGCTGGTTGCTAAGGTGTTACTATGGTATAAGTGCTGGTTGCTAAGGTGTTACTATGGTATAAGTGTTGGTTGCTATGGTGTTACTATGGTATAAGTGCTGCTTGCTAAGGTGTTACTATGGTATATGTGTTGGTTGCTATGGTGTTGCTAGGTGGCTGTTAAGGTGTTGCTGTGGTGTGTTGGTTGCTATGGTGTTGCTAGGTGGTTTCTAAATTTTAATAATTTATGTAAAATGGTGGAATTAAAATTGTGGCTGTCCGGCACATGGATTTTACAGAACCCCAGCAAAACCCTCCGTTATGAGGGTCAGAGAACAGCTGATTAGAGTCCAGGGCTCGACTGGCAACGTTGATTTTTAACAGATCAGCCCCTTTTGATTGCTTTCATTCTGTCGACCGAAGGGTTTGGTGGTCATTACTCACTAATGCCAGCCGGGGTGGGGGCATAGTGGCGTAAGTACGGAGAGGGGGCTTATTAATAGTCGTGGGTGGTCTTACGTTGTCCAGCCTGTAGGCCTCTAATAACAGTTCGGGATTAAATGGACGGGGGATCGTGCAGTGACGTCTAATAGCAATGCAAACGCAATTAGGAGAATGGACTGGTCAGGAGTGTCTGGTGAGCAGGAGTGTGTTTGTACCGGGGGGGGGGGGGGGGGGGGGGGGGTGTCACAGTAAAAACAGAAGAAGGAAAGTGCTGAGCGGAGGGTGGCTGGGGGAGAGTGGGCCTTCATCTAACTGAGCTTCTGTCTCTGACTTTACATCTACAAGGTGGAGACACTCGGTAGGAGTGTCTGACAGAGTGGACAGTGAGTGGACACAGTGTTTAAACACTGCTGTGTCTGATCCACTCGTACCAGCAACACACACTAACACCACCACCACCATGTCAGTGTGACTGCAGTGCTGAGAATGACCCACCACCCACATCATATCTGCTCTGTGGTGGTCCTGTGGGGTCCTGATCATTGAAGATCAGGGTGAAAGGAGGAGGATAAAGTCTGCAGAGACACAGATTGTCGTTGGTTTGTTGTGTAGATTAGTTTTGAGTGTGTAGAATAAACAGAATTGTACACCATGTCATTAAAAGCTTCATTGCATTATTTGACCTGCTCCTGCTCTGCTCTGAAGGCTGCTGGTGTTTGCTGTGTTACAGAACCTCTTATCAGATCATTTACTTATTCACAGCAAACTGATGGCGAGGAAGAAACTCCGTCGAACAGACCAATGTTCTGCATCAACCTTCAGGCTCTAACATTGTGAAATAATTGAATTATTTTTAGGAGACGGTATTATCTGATAATATTTGAGGTTGAGACATTTATTCGTTTTCTATCTGATTTCTAACAGATGTGCAGAGAACTTAATACAGTTCTGTTCATTCATCAGATGGTCCTCCATTTCTGTAGAACACAGATGTTCTACTGCAGATGTGTTCACAGGAAAAAGTCCAAACAACCTGACTGGAGCTAGAACACCGTCACTGCTGCATCCGACCACATAGAGATAAACAGCCCAAACCATGGTGCTCCCTCCACCACAGTCACACCTTAAAAATCCTAAACTTCTCTTTTCATCTCCTCTGTGTTGGATGATGGAGAGAAGCAGCGTTTGTTGTTTTTCCAATCAGATCCTCTTGATTTAAATCCATTTTGAAGTTCAGATTGTTGGAAGGAGACTGTAAGTGTGTGCTTGTGTGTGTGTGTGTGGGGGGGGCTGAAGGGTTGCAAACACTGTCGGAGACACGTGGACAGGGTAGAGATGGAACTCATAAGATGGTATATTAGGAGGAGGGGCTTTTGGCATGTTCATCCTCCCAAAATGTATTTGGATATTTATTCAACATCTTCACACAAGGACACACGACTCCATTCAATTTTACTGTCTTTACTGTCTTTACTGTGACTTACCTAATGGTCAGATTAGTCACCGGTGCAGAAATTCAGACCCTGCCCAGGGGCTCACTGACAGGAGTAAACTGGAGCACAGCTGAACCTCTCCATGGACAGACCACAAAGAACCAAACCCGGAGCCAGTGAGAGAGAGAGAGAGAGAGAGAGAGAGAGAGAGGGGGAATTCAAAACCAGTAAAAATACCACCACTTTGGCCATTAACTATCACCTGACGTAATGACAGCCAATCAAAATAAAGCCTGCAAGCCATTAGAGTTGGAGCACGAGGACACTTTATGTGTCACACTGTGTTTGGGGTGCACAGCGTTTTCATTCACCCTAAACACAAAGACCGCTCGGTTTGACTGGACCTTCAACAGGTGACCATTTTCACACAACAGGGAATGTGTTCACAAAAAGGTGACGTCATCTTTACCAAGGCAGGCCTGAATGGCATGGTTACTTTACGCTGCACCCATTGCTGACACAGATGTGCAAATGCACACACAGCTGGTCTAGAGAAGTGCAGAGAAGTGCTGTAGAGAAGAAGTGCTGCCAATAGAATAGGACTCTCTGGAGCAGATAAACAAACATGACTCTATTGTCTCCATGTCTAACAGCAGGCGTGGACTAGAGGGTATAAAGACCCCCAGCAGGTAACTATTTCCACACATTGTGTGTTTGCAAAAAGGTGACATCATCATCGTCACGGGACGAACGACTGCTGAACGGTGTTGGCCCGATGGAACAGGGTCCCTGAGAACAATGAGTTTAATGGGAAAGTCTGACATTTCAGACCAATTTGATCCTATAAAGTGTATAAAACTGTTTCTGTAATCGTGGAAAAGGTCAAATCCCACTGAGGACGTTCATTTCTGCACACAGACGGACAGTTTTTGTTTAGTTTAGGTCAGATTTCCAAGCCCTTCTCTCGTACCTCTAGAAGTGGTTTGTGATCTATTCACGTTGGTCTGCAAAGAGGATTATGGTTAAATCAGTCTTTAAAGACCGAGCAGTTCTGAAAGTGATTGTGGTGTGGACTCATAAAAAACGATCTGAATAGATTTTATTATGCAGGTTTCCTGGCAGCGTCTCATTTCACCACCACGACCACATCCTTGTACTGATCTGAGAGCTGACTGGCTGAATTCAGCATTCCTGAGATGATTGCTATCACAGTTACTCACACTTACATGAGTCTTCCTCCATCGGAGTGGAGAAGAAGCTGAATATCAAAACCGGATCGTCGGTTCAGACTAAAGAGGAAGACAGACTCATCAAAAACACGCTGATGATCATGATAATCACGTCTTCACAGACTGGGAGTCACTAATGTTCATGCTTTTGTTTTAAATGTTGAAGGACATCATTTTGAACTATTCAGCGTTCAGTTTCAAATTCAAACCACCATCCAATCAGCTCCTCTGATCACACAGGAGCTCTTTGTGGTTCTATAATACCAGACTGTAGTTCATCTGTTTCTCTGCAGACTTTATTCTCCTCCTTTCACCCTGATCTTCAATGATCAGGACCCCACAGGACCACCACAGAGCAGATATGATGTGGGTGGTGGGTCGTTCTCAGCACTGCAGTCACACTGACATGGTGGTGGTGTGTTAGTGTGTGTTGCTGGTACGAGTGGATCAGACACAGCAGTGCAGCTCCTGGATGGTCAGAGCTGCTGAGAATGGACAGTGAAACTAGAAACAAAAAGGTGGTCATAATGTTTTGGCTGCACCCATTGCTGACACAGAAGTGCAAATGCACACCTTGACCTGTCCCTGTAGAGAAGTACTGCCAATAGAATAGGATGCAGATGAATATGAAGCTACGGGCCCCACGTCTAACACCAAGCGGAGTTTGGGTTTAAATAAAGGGAAAAACACACCAGAACCAATACACTGGACATCAGGTGTCTTTAATGAGAACCTTCTCACACGTCTACACACCTATAAGTGCACAAGTCCACAATAGAAGACTATGTTTTACATTTATTATTATTTTTATCCATCTATTCACAGCGAATCACGACGTTCTATTGCACTTATTAAAACACAAAATGTGAGATGTGTTTGTTAGACACGAGGAACAATTGGAGGACAGGACGGTGGCAGTGGACAAGGAAAATAGTCCTGGTGGTCGACCTGGATCAAGGCATTACTGGTTAGAGTGGATTCTGGTTTGGGTGAGATTTGGGACATGAACGGGGTCATTATGTGATCACAGTAGGTCCAGTGCGTCCAGTCTTCTCCTGCAGCTGAGAGATCCTCAGAGCGATGTCCACCAAAGGAGCCAACATGACCTATTGAACACAAAGGACACTGTGAACATAACGGCGTGCACGTTTGGGCACCCTGTTCAGAATGACCACTACTATGAACATGAAGATGAAATGATCTCTGAAAGGAATGAAGTTAAAGATACACATTTCCTTTGTTTTTTAAACAAACTTGTTTAGTTTCTTTTATGTTTTTCAAAATAAAGTAAAAGGTCTGAAGCAGAACTGTCTGTTCTGAGACTCCTGGGTCGTCCTGCCCGCGCTGCTCTTCTGAGTTCTGTCCTCAGTGATGTTCCTCAGTCCCCTGATCTCAACATGGTAAACCTTCAGCTGCTCCTTTAGAGGTCTCCTGTGGATTCTGAGATGTGTTTAGGGTCGTTATCCGTTTGTAGGTCCATCGTCTTTCAGCGTCAGCTTTTCACAGATGCAAAAGTGTGTTTTATCCTCAACTTCATTTCATCTTCAACTGCGTAACTGCTCACAGGAACACTTGGACTGGGGCGTCCAAACTTCGCAGCTCATCGTAAATACGGTTTAAAAATGGACCCCACTTTGAAATCAGACCCCACTATTCGGTCGTCCCGGTTCACTATAAAAACCCACGCGGGTTCTTTATGGCGCTGCTTTTTCCCTTTTCTGCAGCGGCCAACAGTAACTCAAACCCAGAGAAAGTGAGAAAGTGAGACGTCTGCTGGGCCAAAAACCCAACCCTGACCCAGATTTGCTGTCTTTATTTAGGCTGAGCACATTTGAGGGTGATTCTTCAGGACAGCTCGATAGCCTTGCGATCGGCCTGATCAGAAATAATTCTACTCAAAGGAGGATTTTGACGGAGCTCGCGGTTCACCTGCCGTGCGTGTTATCAGGATTCTGCCACGGCCAATCACGGCACACCCGTGTATAAGCGGCGGCGTTCAGGGCCGAGTGATCTCGGGTTCAGTTTCCTTTAAATCATCGTGTCTTTACCAAAGTGATTGATGGTGGGAGAGTAAACTGAAGTCCAGGGAACGTTTCCTGAGCTTATATGTGATCATAACTTTCCTGAGCTGATATTCGGCCAAAAACACGGCTTTATAGGTTTCCGTAGCAGCGAAACAGACGTCACACAGCTGACAAATTCCATAAAACCCTGTGTGGTGAAAGTGCTGATCAGGAACGGTTTGGAGGTTTAGTCCTGCAGACAACAAGCATTTCAGAAGAACACAACAAAACAGGGCTGTGTAATAATGCCCTCCATTAGTGAAGTTTGGGGTCTGTTTTGGGCCAGATCTTTACAAAAATGCCCATAAAAGTTAGGAGAAGATAAACGGAGATAACTGTGATAAATGATGATCATATTAGGAATATTTATGGTGATAAAAGCATAATAATGCAGTTCTTCCCTTTTAAAGATCAATGAACTTCATACATTACTATATAAAAATATTTAAAAGTCCTGCTTAAAACAAAATAAAAGCACTGTTTTTAAACACAGTCCTGACGAGTGGCGCCCCCTTGTGGAAGTTCTGCTCCATAGTGTGGATTTAAAGGTAAAGCTGATAAAGAAAACTGGAGACGAACATCACCACGTCAGAAAACGCTCCCAGCAGAAGTTATTATTAATGATTAGAAGTTAAATTAATAATATCAGCATCATTATCGACATCATGTTGATTTATTCCATTCTGGTCAATATCGTAATTATCACAGTCCTACCTGTGGATCCTGAAAGATCTTCTGAGGGTCCTTCTCATAACTATCTATGTAAAGTCTGACAGTTGCTCCGGCACTGCCTGTCCCACTGAGACGGAAGATGATACGGGAACCATCAGTGAAGATGATCCGGAGGCCCTGGATAAAAGAAGAGGGACGCCAAGAGTAATGGACACAGTGCTGGACAGCCTTTGGAAACGCTATACGCGAGAGATTCATTTCACCATAATATTTTGGTGTTCTCGTCTCAAACACAGTCAAACGGATGGGAATTCTTTCCCAAAGTCCTGCTTTTCCTTCCTCCAATGGAAGAGGAGAAATGAGCTCTGAATGAGGGGTTCCCTCAAAGGTTAGAGAGGTCATGTTTCAGAGATCTGCTCTCCTCAGAAAGGTCAGACTCAGATCCTGGTGTTTTGAGTGGTCACAGATTCCAGATTCACACTGTATACAAAACAAGCACAGACTGAGGCTCCACTTCCAGCTCACCTGTCCCTTCGAGACGCTGCCGTCTACTGGGTCTTTATATTCGAAGTTATCAGCTTTCTCCACCTCATACGTCTTATCCCCAGACGAGAACTTCTGACCAACGAAGGCTTTATCGAACATGGTGTTCTGCAGGTCTGCAATCATCTTATTAGCAGCATCTGAGTCCACCTCCTCGTAGTCGTACCTGTGGAGTGAAGACCACCATGAGACATGTTCCGATCAGACAGCATCAACATTAAAACCAAAAAAGACTTGAAATACAACTTTATACGTAATGAATATGAAAATTTACATTTTATGGATGAAATTATGACAAAAATATTAATTTTTTTTAGAATCAACAAGACCTAAAGACCACCACCAGGGGGCAGTCAAACTGATGAACTGAACGGACACTGAAGGTATCCTACTGTCTCTGGATCAGTCACCTGGTGAAGAAGTTCCTGCCAAACTTCTGCCAGTGCTCTTTCATGATGTCCTCCACGCTCTGCTTACGAGCAGCCAGAATGGACAGCCAAGCGAGCACAGCCCACAGACCGTCCTTCTCCCGGATGTGGTCAGAGCCTATCAGACAAAAGCGGGCGTTGAGGGACGCTGATGTTGACCTCGGGCTCCTTCCACACGGACCCCAATTATCAGCCCCTTTTACCATTATGACCATCAAACCCATCATTACTCCAGACGTACGGTTCTACTGCAGCTCATAATATTAGAACATTCTAAAGCTGTTAATTTATGTTATGTAAATTATTTAAATTCATTACATTTAAAGTGAAATTAAGCTCTTTATGTGCTCAGAACCAACATGGACCGAAATATCGTCTCCTTGTGGTGGGATACAGATTGTCAAATGTATAAGGGCATCAGTTGGACCAGGCTGTTCAGGGTCAGTTGTTCCTGGTTGCTCTGAGTTAGTGGTTCAGATCGTTCTCGTGTTGAAATGTGACGCATGTTCAGATGTTTCTTGCAGGATTTTGCAGAGAAGATCTTGATCTTTCCTGTGGAACAGCATTCCGCTGAAGCTGGTGCCCCGCGCTTCACTGCTGGAACGGTGTTTGGTAAGGAATGTGAAGTGTCTCATCTGACCGTACAACCTAATCCCATAACCTGTCTGACCTCAGCATCGTTTCAGTCCTCGGTTCGGCTCATTGGCTGTTAAGCGATGAGCATCGTTGGCACGGCCTGGGCCGAGCGTTCACTCACCGGTGCCGAAACTCTCCTCTCCACACAGAGACAGCTTTCCTGCATCCATGAGGTTCCCAAAGAACTTCCAGCCTGTAGGTGTTTCAAACAGCTCCATCTTCAGAGCTTTGGCCACACTGTCAAACAAGCACAGAGCAGGTAAGTATAACGTGAAACCGGAGTGAAAGGGGGCAGAGAGGCGGGCTGGTCTTACTTGTCTAGAGCGCCGCTGGTGGGCATACTGCGGGCGAGACCTTTAACGCCAGTCTTCTGGAAGTACGGGATGCAGGTGATGTTCGCAGCAATCACGGCTACAGAGTCAGAAGGGTTTACGAAGAAGCCGTGCTTACCCAGAACCATGTTCCGATCCTGGAGCAAAAGGGCGACGCAAACGAGGGTCAGACACTGAGCTAGAAACAGTATGTTCTAAGAGGTTCTGAATATCTAGAACTACTACATAGTGGGGTGTCTGGCTACACTGGAGGTAGTTTGTTGAAAGTGGGTGGATTTATTGACGATGAAGCACAGCGATGTGCTCGGGCAGTGGATGCGCGCCGTGGCCGAGTCCAGCCCACCTCTCCAAGAGAGCACGGGTCAGTGTGATCACACCGGTCAGGCTGTGACGGAGGAAAGAAAAGCAATGCTCGAGCACTGCCCCGGAGCTCGTTCTGCTGTTCAGGACGTCTCTCTGTAAGACCGAACGAGAGTCCGCAGCCTGCAGAGAGACACTGACCGTCCAGTCACTGGAATTCGCCAGTTTTCAGGGTCATAACACTGACCGGCTGATCAGGCTCATAACTGACCGTTCTAAGTCCAATGAGGGAGTAGGGATCCATTTCAGCCACAGCGTCATGACTTTTGTTTTTACTCTCAAAAACGAATGAGAATCAGCCATCGGTCAGTCATATTTACTGGATAACAAATTAAAACGAATTAAATTGTTGATCCAGTCCACCCTGATATTCAGAACATCCATCTGCAGATGAATAATCACGAATGATAACGAAGAGCCGATACGTACCCCGTCACCATCAAAAGCTGCTCCAAAGTCATATTCTCCTCCCTTCATAGTATTGACCAGGTCCGCAGCATAGGTGAGATTAGGGTCGGGGTGGTGTCCCCCGAAGTCCTCGGAAGGGACACAGTTAACAGCAGAGTTGGCAGGGGAACCCAACTCTTCACACACGATCTTCTTCACGTACGGACCCACCACTGACCAGGAGACAGAGCATAAACAGGGTCAGTCACTCCTTACGGTCAGTTTCCTCACCTTCCAACATCCCAGGTGTGATAATCACCTGAAATAATATCTGAATGATTATATAATAATTACAGAAATATAAAATGATCAGATCCACGTTCTCTGCCCCCTGGTGGATTATCTATGCACTGCAGTAGAAAAAAGATGGGTGTAAGGAAGCTCAGATTACAGCTTAAACGATTCAGTGCACACGTTCAACTCTACTACAAAATAAAAGTCCCACATGCAGGTTCAGTGCATAGAAGTAAAAAAAAAAATGCAATTTTAAAGAATTAGAAATTAGGCTATTAGACTTTTACTAAAGAATATTTAAGGAGTCAAATTTTATATTTATATAAAAATATATAAAACTATATTAAACTGATGTGCAAGTGGATTATTTTATTAAAATATCGATGACTCTTGGAGCTGAGATTCTACTGTGGATCATCTGAAAGGTCATGTTTAATCTGTTAAAGCAGCAGTTTGTCCTGAGAAGTGCTCGTAAAAACGACTGCTGTGGAAAATCCTGGTACAGATATGGCTTTTCACCATTCACACCGTCTCCACAGCGGCACAAGAGGGCACTGCTCACAAACACTGCGAGCATTGATTCTGAGAGTCAGTGGAAATATGAAAGCAGGCTCAGCAGAGGTCTTCAGCTAAGCCCGGGGACACAACATCTGGCCTGGACTTTTCCATCACTCATCCTGAAGGAGGAACGGTGTGGACAGTTCTGTTTGTGTATTAGTTCTTCTATTCTCATTTCCACAGAGAACAAACTCTACGATGGACCAGAACAGGCAGCAGAACACCTGAAAACACCCAACTCACCTCCATGCATCGCATCTAACCGGACATTGATGCGATTGGGTCCGGACAGTAACTCCTTCAGGGCGACAAAGTCGAAGATATCCCTGAGCATCTCTGCATACGATTCCACCGAGTCCACGATCTCCACTACAGACGTATCAAAGGGAAACCAATTAACACCCGACAGTTACGATAAACACCCTGATAAACGATGTATGACCGTATTAGGACGAGATCTCCGACACCTGTGAAGGGCTTCATAGCTTCCAACTCAAAGGTCTGTTTGCCGATGGTGGACAGATCCACTTTGAGGTCCCGGCAGATATGGTACTCTTGGATGCCTTTGCTGATCTGGAAGATTTTATCCGTGATTCCCTCTGGAGCAGGACCTGGAGGACGCAGATTTGGAGGGTCTGGATTTACAATCAGCATTTTATGATGTGCAGAAAAATAATGCTGACTCCTCCCCACCACGCACTTCTAACGCTGTGATATACGGCTGTAGCTCCATTATTTCACCGTTAATACTGTACCTCCATTAGAAATGTTATACTTGATGCCAAAGTCTCCGTTGGGACCGCCGGGGTTGTGGCTGGCAGTCAGAATGATCCCACCGACAGCTTTTATTTTGCGGATCATGCAGGACACTGCAGGCGTGGACATGATCCCATTCTGACCGATGACCAGCCGGCCAATCTGAGAGGAAATAATGAAGCTCGTGAATGTTTTGAAATAACCATAAAGTCATACTCACGTCCACCGACAAACTAACATGAGCCACAAATATGCTCTAATGGTGGTTTAACAGGGGTGTAATGGAGCCAACTGGTCTAGTAATGGTCTAATGGTGGTTTAACTGGGCAGATTAGTCCAGTAACGGCCACGATTACTAGACTAGACACATGACGGACACGATTCTGGACTTCGCTGATGGGTTTGGGCTCCTTGGTCATTCTTGACCTTTGACTCAGAGTTAAAGCCAAACACAGATAAACACAAAGAAGTCTCAACCAAGTTACGGTTCATCAACTCATGGTTATGCTTCAGTGGCTGGAAAGTTTGTGACCCCTTTATAATTTTCGATATTTCTGCATAAATGAGCTAAAACAGCATCTGTCCTACAAGAAGATCAGGAACCAAATCAACAAGTGAGACGCAAATATCACAATGATCTGTTATTTCTGGAGGAAAATGATCCAGTGTTCCAGATCTGTGAGGACAAAATTATGAACCTTCAGGATCAGATCATCTGAAGGTGAAATTAGAGCCAGTTGATCTCAAACAACATGAGCCAATCAGGTGTGAGTGGGCGTGTCCTGTTTTATTTAAAGAACAGGGATCTATCACAGTCTGATCTTCACATGTTTGTGGACGTGTGTCATGGAGAACAAATTTCTGGAAAGGTTACAGAACCATCTCTTAAGAGTTTGGACTCCACTGATCCACAGTCAGACAGACTGTGTCCAAATGGAGGAGATTCAGGACCATTATGACCCTCCCCAGCAGTGCTCCACTAACAAAGATCACACCAAGAGCAAGGTGTGGAACAGTCCACCAGCTCAAAAAGGAACCCAAGGGAACTTCTAATCAACTAAAGGCCTTTCTCACATTGTCAAATGTTCATGAGTCCACCATCAGGAGAACACTGAACAGTGGAGAACATGGCAGAGCTGCAAGGAGAACCTGCTGCTCTCCATAAAGAACATTGCTGCCTGTCTACAGTTTGATAAAGATCACACAGACAAATCAGAAGATACTGGAACAATGTTCTGTGGATGGCTGAGACCAAAATAGATATACCCTGTTAGACCCTCTTAGACCACCATTAGACCACAATTAAACCACAGTTATACCAGTTTGACCCCGTTAAACCACCAATGGGTCCATTAAACCACCATTAAACCCTGTTAAACCCCCACATAACCCAGTTAGACCACCATTAGACCAATTTGGCCCCGTTAAAACCCATTTAGAACCCATTAGACGCCATTAAACCACTGTTATAGCCAGTTAAACCACCTTTAGACCATGTTAAACCCCATTTAGGCCATTACTAGACTAATCTGCCCTGTTAAACCACCATTAGACTGCATTAAACCACCATTAGACCATTACTAGACCAGTTGGCTCCATTACACCCCTGTTAAACCACCATTAGACCCCATTACACCACCATCAGACCAGTTTGACCCCGTTAAACCACAATTAGACTGCATTAAACCACCATTAGACCATTACTAGACCAGTTGGCTCCATTACACCCCTGTTAAACCACCATTAGATCCCATTACACCACCATCAGACCAGTTTTACCCCTGTTAAACCGCCATTAGACCAGTTTGACCCCGTTAAACCACCATTATAGCCCATTAGACCACCATTAGACCATTACTGAACCAGTTTGCCACACTAATCCCCCGTTAAACCATCATTAGACCAGTTCGATCCAGTTAAACCACGGTTAGGCCCGGTTATACACCGTTAGGCCGGTCAGGCCTCACTGACCCCGTTGGCGGCGGAGATCTGGGCGATCAGCTGCACCGCTTCCCGCATGAAGAAGCGTCCGTCCCCGCCCACCACCAGCGTGGCCCCGCCCCGCGCGGCGGGCTCCAGCGTGGAGATAATGCTCTGGATGAAGTTCTCCGCATAGTGCTGCTGCTGCTGGAACACGCTCACGCGCTTCCTCAGCCCGCTGGTTCCGGGCTTCTGGTCCGCGTACGGCCTGGTGCTCACCCGCGCCGCGCGCAGCATGCTGCCCTGCCCTCAGATCCGGCACTGCGGCGGCGGGGGGGTGGGCCTGCGGTCCGGCGCTGCGACGGAGGCGGGGCGGCCGGGCGACACGCCCACTCTTAAAGCGCCAGCGCGACCGCTTCAGCGGATTAGCCCTGCGTGGCCCCTCCCCCCACACACCTCTGAAGGAGCTGCTCAGGTGAGGAGGATCCTATCTGCTGACCCGACCCCAGCTGACCCCACCTGAGCCTCATCACTGTCTGCAGAAGCTCCTGATAGTCTGTCCTTCACTGTAACTCATCACAGTCCCTCAGTGACCCAAACTGACCAGCCTGTATTCGGTACTGGACAGTGTAAGAGGTAAAGGTGCAAATCTGTCCTCTGCACTTAATGCGACCAGCAGGAAGTAATGCACTCGACCTCGCACGCAAAACCCCACTGCTGAAGATAAAGCAGACAAGCCTGCGAAAGAGTGGGACAATAGAGTCGGTCAGATGAGATCTTTGGATGCCACAACACACCATAGTTGGAGGTCAAAGGCCCGAGTAGCATCCTGAACACCAACAGTGAAGTTTGGATGTGGGATCGTCACAGTGTGGGATTGTTTCATAGAAGGGAAGGAAGGATGAATGGACAAATCTGTTGCCCTCTACCAGAATGATGATGAAGATGATGGTGTCCATTAGGATTCACAGTTTTAGTCTTCAGATGGAACTCACTGAAGGCCTGTTAGAATAAGATTCGAGCCTTGGTTTGACTATTTGACAGCAGGATGTGAACTGGCCTGGACTCAAACAAGAAAAGAGTTAGTTGTGTTGCAATGTTTGCGCACTTATGATGTTGCAATTTCCCTTCACAAACAGCGACCAGAAGAAGAGCAGTAACATTAACACCCCCACTTCAAACACTGATAAGAGCTGCTTACAACATAAACTCTGATTGTTTAGATATAAAGAGTCTCTCCGTCAGTGAGAGAATATTAATATATTCTCAGATATTAAGCAGTGAGGACATTGTGCAGACATTGTGTTGCTGTGTCAGGAAGTGCTGCTATGTTAGGACGTTGTGCAGATATGGTGCCGTGTTAGGATGTGCAGACGTTGTGCTGCTGTGTTAGGATGTTGTGCAGACGTGCTGTTGTGTTAGGACATTGTCCAGACGTGCTGTTGTGTTAGGACATTGTGCAGACGTGTTTTTGTGTTAGGATGTGCAGACGTTGTGCTGCTGTGTTAGGACGTTGTGCAGACGTTGTGTTGCTGTGTTGTGCAGACGTGGAGGAGAAGCTTCTATAAACACTCGAATAATGCGCTGTGTGACATTTACTGTCCCGGGCTACGGTTACAGTAGAGAAAGTCAAAGGGCATAAGAATTGGCTGAGGGGTATAAATAGAAGGTCAAGCCTGTGTGTGTTATTAAAGGCGGAGGGCGAGTCAGCTTCAGGCCTGTGTGTCGGTGTCTGTAGCGCTCTGGAATGTGTGTGACTGCCAGGCTGCGTGGAGATGAAGATGAACTGAAACAGTTACTGCTGTTCGTCTAAAACACTGATATTTTCAGAACGTTGATTATTAAAGGGATGCAGTTTCACCTGAATGTTTATCAGCATCCAGGCAAGATTATGCTACCAAAATATCATGATTAGTGCTGTTATTTAAAACCTGTTCTTCAATTTTTAATAGTCGGTCCACTAAATACGGACATCTGATCTTCAGGGTATCTACAGTGAGAGGTGGAGGTGATATAAATAAACACATACAACTGAAGAAACATCTTTAAACATCATTCATAAAACATAATGTCAAAGGTTTGGACAGTTAAAATGAGGATCAAATGTTTAAAAAGAATGAATTGAGCTTTATGCAGATTCTTGTATCAATAGAAACTCTTGACCCTTCCAGCTGAATGAACTTTCTAACTGCTCTCCACAGCTACTGATCTTCAGCTCATTTACATTCGTGTCCCGTCCTCTTTCTCACAACGAAACAAAAGATCGACACCTCAGCTGCACAACACCCACTACAAGTGCTTTTAAAAGCCACACTTTTACGGATCATACTGATTAAAAATATCATAACAGTGAGAGACGTTGAGATCATGTGGAATTCACCGAAGAGAATATAAAATGACAGCGTTACTTTAAAATGTTTCACCACATTACTTTAGATTAAACTAATGGGACTGAAACCACTGATTATTCTCCCCCAAATCATTTTGCACAGTAATAACCAAGTTCACCAGAGGGCAGAGGGTTCTCCTGGACCTGGATCCAGCCACTGCCTGGAAGTGTTCAGTTCCATCAGCAGCACACCTGATTTAACATCACTAAGCACTGATTTACCAAAGCAGGTGATGATGAGACTGTAAATAATACTAGACTCCGAGGAGGAGAACTTTGGAGATGTTTAATGAACACAGTGATGTAAAAACACCACTTTCTGTAGGAATGTTATTAGTGTTTGTTCTAAAATCAGTGTTTTACTGACAGAATAAACTCTCTCTGCCCCTGACTGGCATCTACCACTAGACCTGCCACTGGCCGACTGGCACCTACCACTAGACCTGCCACTGGGTTGAGAAACATTCCTAAACACAGCAACTGATTTTACAAGGTGGTGCCACAAGATGGTGCCACTGTTATATTTCAGCCTGAGAGGGCAGATGCATTGACCTTGAAATCTGAGCACATCAGAAGCAAAATGCTGTAATTCAAACGTTTCTAAAACATAATTATGAGTGCTTTCACTGGTTCTGAACCAGGCACATAAATATATAATTTATCACAGGTATAAATGTCTCTGTAAATTCTGGAGTATTTTTCTTTTGATAGCTGTTGTTTAAAAGTGGGACAGAAATGATACAGCAAATAAACTGTAAATCACACAGAACCAATCAGAAACTCGGACCAGCAGCCTCGTCTCTGACCAGGCTGAGAGCCATTTAAAAAAGGAATAGTCCTCCGGTACCGGAGAGGGCTTTTAATGTTCCAAATACTTTTACACATCTTTTAAAAGGTGGGTCTGGAAAAGGCACTTTTTAGCAAAAGCAATTTCCTGCCAGTATTTATGTTGAGCTGTGAAATGTGTAAAGTATCAAACCATAACACGTCGGTGGTGTGTCCACCCCGAATCAAAATGAAGAAAAGTGCCTCGGGCGTGTGTCCACTTGAAAAGACCCTGATGTAATGTCCCAGGGAGATGGGTCACTCTGCTGAACTAATAACACTGCCCTGTCACCCAGGCAGAACCCCTTTAATTTACAGGCACCTACACACACCCCATAAACACACACACAGCCCGACCCGGCTAACTCTCCAATCTCGTCCCCCAATTATCAGGCCTTAGGCAGAGGCAGTATGGCTGTCTGGAAGCTGTAGAAGTCTCTGCAGTAATCTCAAAGCCCTCGTTCTTCATCCCGCTGCATCGAGCTATTTTTCCAATCTCTTTGGTTTGACGAGACCCGCTATTATTTTCCCGCAGTAAAGCAAACTAGCTGAGGTTAAAGTCAAAAGGAGTGCAAACAAAGGGAGGCAGATCGATACCAAAGCTCTGCTCATATCGACCAGGAGTAAACATGCCCCCAAAAAGAGCCAGAATTACAAAAACAATAATGATAGAAGTGCAGCCTGTAGGATATGAAATGAAGACAACAGCAGACGGTCTATTATCGGCCCTGCTGGTGAGGTTTTAACGAGGCTTCATTAACTGCTTCTGTGGCTGCCAGTATGATTAGATCAATGAAAGGGGGGGTCTGTAACACTCTTTGAGACTGTTTCTTTATTGTTCTACATCAGAATTTAAAATGCACATCATTAGGAGCTGTGGAGATACTGGCTTTGGCCTCCTGTGCTGTAATTCTGCCTGACTTTCTCTGGATCACAGCTGTCATGCTGGATGTATGTCTTACAAAATGAGTAAATGGTGATTGTGATGGGACACATCTTCAGCAACAATACTCAGACAGGCTTTGGTGTTCAGGAAATGACTGATTGTTTTCCAGCAATGCTGCAGCTTTGGTTTTCTGTTCTTGGCTGACAGAAGTGGAAGCAGACAGAGTAAGGAGCCTCTGCAGAACAGAAGTGGGCGTTTTTCAGTGGAAGTTTCTCAGTCGATTGTCAGTCACTAATGAGAGTTTCTCAAACTCTTAATGAGATTGGCTGTAATAGATCAAAGCAACACATCTGAGTGCCTTTGCATTATGCCCCGCCCCTTTCTTTGGGTGAAAACAGTCACTCTAATTTGATTGGTGGTAAATACAAGCCTTTCAAAATTGAGCTGCATAAAATAATCATCCTGCTGATTTATAGCCATTAGGAGTCCAAACCTGTGGTCAGCCAGCCCAGAGATTTAATCATATCACTGCCGGTCAGTGATCAGCACTATTTCATAGAAAAAATGAAAAAAAAACAAAAAACGGGGCTGAGTGTCCTTTCAGCATGTCTCCATCAAAGAGGACGAGTGACCCCAGTGAAGAGTGATATCACAGCAGATCAACTTTGAATTTGGAATATTAAAATGATAATCATTCATTTCTTATTTTAATGTTGGAGCTGCTGAATTTAGTATCATTAACTGAGCTGTGATGAAATGTTTGATACAGATGTTCATGATTGACTGACCGGGTCACAGTTTACCGTTGTCCTCCTCTGTGTGGACGACCTGAACCACAGATCTCTGTCACTCTTTGGGGACATAAAGAAAACTGTAAACTAGGCTTTGGGTGAGAAAAAAGGAACGGAGGGACATCTCAGTGAATGATCATACCTGTGTACGTCTTTGGCTCATCACAACAATTATTTACTCAAAGGGAAGCCAATTTAGACAACTACTCATTTCATCATATCGAAATATGTGAAGGCAGGTGTTGGACTGGATTCCACCCCATGCCAGAATCTGTATCCCCTCTGTGTGCACCCACGTTTGTTTGAAGTTTAAGCTTTCTCACCAGGGTCTCATCATTGTGTGATGAATTATCAGTAATTCAGCTCAGAAAACTGAATTAAATCCCAGTTTAAATTCCAAAGTGATGTCAAGTATTTTACAGAACGTATTATTATAAATATCCTTGTGAATCTATTCATTACAGATAACTCAACATTATTACATTTTCATCTCAAAAACACTCTGGATGACTAATTTCCAACAGGATTTCTGAGGTCTAAAGTATTTTTAGAAATGAATAATATCTGGTATGTGTGACTGTCTCATATGAATACTTTTATAATATTTTAAAGAACATCAAACTAGGAAAATATCCCATAAAATTAGCCTTTAGAGTTCTAAAGGTTATGTTTCGGTTCTAGCTCATTCCTGACAAGAAAGCAAACTACCTCATATTTATGAACCTCATGTTCATATCAAAGCATAATAAATATTTCTGTGCAGACTCATAAAGTGTCCGAATGAGATCTTCCCTGCTGTGGCCTCCTGGGTCTCCAATCGATAAAAGTGGGCTCACACAACCCGGAATGTCAGACCTGCTCAGTGTGATCCTTGTGCTGAAGCCCAGCTTTAATGGGAAATCTCTGCTCTGTGTAGCTGGTTAATCTGGTCCCAGTAGCACTGTGCTCACTCACTCACGGTAATGACAGATGTTGCCTTAATTAAAAGATGAAAGGCTTTCAATATCAGAACCATCTGACATCCTTACAGCCCAGAAGAACCTTCAGAACCGTGTTTGTGGTTTGGGAGAGATGGTGTTTTACCAGAGTAAGAACCCTTGTTTGTGAAGGTTATAGGTTTAAGATTTTGAAATGTACTGTTATGATGCCCAGGAGAAGATCATTAGGTATTACAGACACTGAGGTCAAACCTAAGATATACTCACAAAGCTGGGGGTGGTGCCTCAGTGTCCACAACAACAATTCAAATACATGAAAACATGACTTTCAGAGACGTTCATCTCAGCCACAGGAATACAAATTTAGGTTCTGTTAATCTGTGCTACCTTATTGAAGTGTACTTCCATAGTGTGGTATTTCGCAACCTTGGTTCTCATTTCCTTGCCAACCTTGCTGGCCCTGCACATTTTAGCACTTTCCCTGCTCCCAACACAATGATTCAACTATCCAGCTCATTATAAAACCCTTTTAGAGTTGCAGGGGATGAGTTAAAGCAGGGAATCCACTAAAACTGGCAATGGATGGGGTCCACAACAACAGGGTTAAGAACCACTGCACTAGTAGAAGTGTTGTGCACCAGTATCTGAGTGCAGCATCTATAATCAATCAAATTCCAGGAAGATTTCTTCTAAACTGCAGCACCTTACACTGCAAACCAAATATCCTGCTGTGCCAGCTGCTTGTGCTGGATGCTTTGGAATGTGGTGGATGATGTGCTTTAGGATTTCCTTGCTGCTGTAAAATGTGCTAGTTGCTTTAAGATGCGTCAGGAGGTATCCTGACTGTTGCTTTTGGATATGATTAAGATGTGTCAGTTGGTGCACTGGATGCTTGAAGATATGTTGGTAGATGTGCTGGCAGTGTTAGGATGTGTCAGTTGATGTGCTGGTTGCTTTACAGCAAGTGTTCTTAAATCTTTGCGTCTTTCATCTGACACGTTTATAACTGCAAAAGCATAACAACCCACAAGAAATAATTTATGTGCAGATGCTGGGGACACGTCTCAAACTAGTATCCCTGTGTTATTATTGCTGCATTTCTGTTAATTATTATATAATGGTTATAGTTTGAACACAAAGACCTCTTGTTTTCACTTATACTGCAAACGTTTTTCATGTAGACTTTTATTATGTAAAGGACCAACCAGCCCGGTTTGGACAGCTGTCCCCACATGAAGACGGGTTGGGGGGACCACTAGAGTGTTTCATGGCCCACTGGTAGAGAAACCCTGCTTTACAGTGTGCCATGTGGTGTATTGGCTGCTTTGGGATGTGCTGGCTGAAGTGCCAGCTGCCAAATGTTGTTTTGTGTGCTGGCTGGTAGCTGAAGGGTGCCACTTCTTTAAAGATGTGCCAGCTACTAAAAAAAATGTTGGGAGGTGTGGCAGCTGCTTTATGATGGTGGTGGATCCAGCTGCCTACCTCACATCCCACTACCTTTACATATTACCTATTATTATTAAAATAATAATAATATATAACACAAAACAATATCATATAAAATCAAATATAATAATAATCACAATAATAACATAAAATAAATAAATAAAAATAATATAAAAACAATATAATAATAATAACAACAATAATAATAATAACAAGAAACCAGATTTAAATGGTTCCGCAGTTAAATATATCCGGGGGGAAACAACGCCGTTGAACTTTCCTCTGTAAATGTAAATGTTTGTTTTCTAGAAAACAGAAAACGTGGGATTTAATGAAGAACACATTAGACACCGAAACACTGCGAAGAATAAAAATTATAAACCAGTATTTAATCAATTAGGATTATTAGTGTGTTGTTTCCCGGGGAAGAATATATCCGCCGGACGGCGCCAAATTCTAAAGCAGCGCTGTTTACAGTTAGCTTAGCATAGCATAGTTTACCTTAGCTTGGGTTTAATTTTCAGTCTTTAAAGAGTGTCTATAAGAACACAGCGGGAAGAGCCATGCCGTAAGTCCAACTCAACTTAATCAACCTGACCAAACTGTGTCTGACAACATATTTTAATCCGTTCTGAGCGACGAACGGTTCTGCACTGCGCTGGAGGCACCCCTACCCCGCACATTATAGTGGACCTGGAGGCACCCCCTACCCCGCACATTATAGTTCTTTCCCTGCTCACAGCTGACTGACCGACCTGCTCAGCTCATTAACACACCCTTTCAGGGCTGCGGGGCTGTTAATGCAGGGAGTCCACTGACGGTCGGGGTAGGGGTGCCTCCAGGACCGAGTCTTACACTCTGTGTTAAACTAGTTTTAAAGAGTTTCTACTTTCTAAATAGAGAACATCAGGGAAACATAATCAGAATGTAACCGTTTTAAACACTGAAAGGGTTTTTCAGTCTGAGTTTAGAAACATATGAACAAAATGTTGAATTAAAATCTGCTCAGTAGATTTAGCGGATCAGTGTGTCCTCTGCTCTGATTTTATCTCAATTATTAATAATCCACTCTGATTCACTGATTTGTTTTGCTCTGTCATTGCTGTTTACATATATATATATATATATATATATATATATATATATATATATATATATATATATATATATAACAGCAATGACAGAGCAAAATGTGTGTGTGTGTGTGTGTGTGTGTGTGTCTCAAATATGATGCACATGGCTTTAAAGGGTTCAAAAGATACCTACCAACTTCTAAAATAACCCTTTAATATATTAGGTCATTGTGGATGAAATCCATTCATGTTTCTCTCTTTAATTAATAAAAGCTGTTTAAAATCAATCGTATCCTTGTACAGCCCTCACTAATCTACAGTTAAAAAGTGCAAACTGCAGGAGACCTTCACGTGCGTCCAATAGAAATGATCAGACTAAACTCAAGTCAACTTGTGGTAGCTCAGTGTCTGAATTAGACTTTCTTTGATTTGTCTCTGGTCTGTAGTTGTATTAATCAGTATTAAAGCGGCTGTGTAAGTTATTAATAAATGATTTCTTTTGCAGTGTCAAACGAAACCTTCGCTTGGGAGACAAGGAGAATGTAAGAACGACACTTTCTTTAGCCTTCAATTAATCACTACTGACCTAGTCATTTCCTGTTTCCTACAATAATAAGCTAGTCTAGAGTTGGATGATAAGGATTAAAAACCTGTATCTGTATGTTTATATAAGAGAAATATGTTATATGATATGATAAATGAGTTTCAGAGTATATCATTAAAGTATCAGCATTATCTGTAATAAATAGAAACACAACAGACTGGGATTTAAACAATGAACTTAATTACGTATGTTTCTATGACAGAATCTGACCAAGATCACTCTGTAGAACGTCGTCCCTCCTGAACCAAAACCATTTTACACAACCAGTTTCAGTTGAAGGCTGAAACTCAGTCACTGAGCTTCTAAGCCTTTAGTGATTCTAAACTCAGTGTTAATGCTTTTTTTATAGCAGCATTCAAGTTAGCCACTTTGCTGGACTCCACAGATGTGCAAATGCACACACAACTTGTCTAGTCCCTGTAGAGAAGTACTGCCAATAGAATAGGACTCTCTGGAGCAGATAAACAAACATGACTCTATTGTCTCCATTGAGCTTTTGGAGCAGTGGAACTGTTTGAGCTCCACTAGAACTTTTGAATAATTTGGGATAAGCTGGGTGAATACCATCCAAAACTTGACCTCTACAGATGCTCTTTCCTTTTTGTTGACCACAGTCAAGTCCTCACTGCAATGTTCCAGAATCTAGAGTCTTTCCTGTACAGTAGAGACAGTTACAGGATGAACTCATTTAATATCTTTGATTTCAGAAGAAATAATGAATGAGTAGCTGTCCCAATACTTTGCCGTGGTGTAGGTAATCTGTCTCGGTCCCTTAATGAATTCTTAATTTTTTGATCAACATTTTATTTAGACTCACAAAAGAGGCCAGCCTGAGCAGGATCTGCCCTCAGGACCAGAACTGCACTATGGAGCTCCAAAGGCCCACGCCACAGGTACCTGGTGAATAAATGTCTATTTTCCTTTAACCTCTCCACTCCTAATGCACCTGCCAACATTTTATTTGACTCTAGCTATTATTTTATAAGGATTTTAGTTTGAACAAGGTTCTTTCTTTAACATCTTATTTTATTTACAACACTATTTAATTGTAGTAAGCTTTTTATTTTTTATTATTAAAATATTTTATTAAGTGATCAATTTATTTGACTCTTTAAACGTGTTTTAATGTAGTAGTTTTTTCATTTTGTAGTTTAAATTTGATGATTCAGTTTATGTTTTTTCAGTCTCTTTCAGTAAATGCTGCTTCAGGAATTAAATTACAGTTTGAACAAGAACCTCAAAAGCAGAAATCTAATCAAAATTCTAAGTTGGTCTGACACTGATCTTGGTGCTGGTTGAATCGAGCAAAGCTGTGCCTCAAGTAATATTTCACTCTAAACTATGTAACACTTTGTTCTGCCATTCATGGACTTCTTAGCGCCATAAACAGAGATGGGTCAGTTAGTTGAGGTAAAGTCTGCAGGAACATAGATGTCCAGGTGCAGGTTGGTGTCCACAGGTCTGAGGTGAATGAACACCGATTGTGTATCGGGGCTACAATGTGAAACTGTATACAGTGTATGACCGTGTATTTACACACTATCATGACATACTGTCCCTCCCAGCTTGATTACTGACCTGCGTGTCTAGCGGGACTGCAGAGAGACTGTAAGCAAGTACTAATGTCTGTCTCATACTGCTCATAGATTGTTTTATTTAATGCTGTATCAGCAGGTAATTCCAAAACCAGTATGAAGACTTCCAGTTCGTCAGGAAGAACGGAGCCACAGATGGAAGAGGAGAGGTGAGGATGGCTCTTATACAACTTATAAAACATGAGACGGTTACATTTCAGCTGCACGTTTTATATGAACTGAAGAGATTCTCCCAGTAAATAATGTTAATTACAGTATGTGGAGAAAAGTCCACCTGATCATTCACTGTTTCTTCTCAAATCATTGTCTCTACTGTCCAGAGAAGACTTTCTACTAGATCTTGACAATTGCTGAGGATTTGATTGCATTGAACCACAAACACAGGTCATCTAATCTCATCTTCAACTCATCCTAAAGCATTGATGAGCCCATCATTCCAAAGAACATGCAGTTCACTGCTCCAACACAAGTTGAAGGCTATAGCACTCTCTAGTCCACACCTGCATTAGGACATGGAGACAACAGAGTCCTGTCATCGAGAGTCCTATTCTCCCATTGGCAGTACTTCCTCTATCAGGGACTAGAGAAGCTTTTGCTTATCTGTGTCAGTAAAGGGTGCAGTTCGTAGTAGCTGAATGCTGAATTAGAAGCTGTGTCCACAAACTTATGAACACATAGAGCATGTGTTTTCTATAAATTCTATTATCTAATACACTGTTATTGTAAATATTGGTATAAAAGCAAAATTGTTTTCAAAAATCATCACCATGTTTGGGTTTGGAATTATCTGCGACCACTTCTCTAACTCTTACGTTTATAAGAATGATCTTATTATCAGACCACTGGAACCAAAAGATATCTCTCATCATTAGGGGATATTTCCTTCGTCCCACTTGGCTGATGGTCATTATGACTGATCAGAGTTTAATGACAGGACATGGAGGAGCTTCATCACAAGCCAAAAGCCTGTGTGATTTACACAGCACTAAAAATAGTTGGATAAGGAGTGTTTAAGAAAAGACCTATTTCCTCCCCAGCGCTTACTAACATAGACCCCGTTCCATCCATCAAGACAAGCATTAGTTTTGAATTTTATAGTGAAGTCATTTAAAAGGAAGCTGGTTAAATATATATAAAAACATCAATAAAGAGAATGAGCTTATGATTCATTTAGGAAAGGATCTATATGAAAGAGTCAGCTCTGTGTGCCTGGAGGTAGCACAGGATGTCTACTGGGATCGAGGCACATTTATGAGGGGAAGTACTGTCGGGTAGCAATCACGATATTATAGTAAACATAAATAATATCTACTGCTCACTTTAACTAAACTGATGGGGATGTTAACTTTACAGACAAGCTCACCTGCACCTGTGTACTGACAAAAAGTGTGTGTGTGTGTGTGTGTGTGTGTTTGTGTGTGTGTGCTTGTGTGTGTTTGTGTGTGTGTGTGTGTGTGTGTGTGTGTGTGTGTGTGTGTGTTTGTGTGTGTGTTTGTTTTTGTGTGTGTTTGTGTGTGTTTGTGTGTGCTTGTGTGTGTGTGTGTGTGTGTGTGTGTGTGTGTGTTTGTGTGTGTGTCTGTGTGTGTGTTGTGTGTTTGTGTGTGTGTTTGTGTGTGTTTGTGTGTGTGTGTGCTTGTGTTTGTGTGTGTGTGTGTTTGTGTGTGGGTTTGTGTTGTGTTTGTGTTTGTGTGTGTGTGTTTGTAAGCCAGTGTGTGTTTGTGTGTGTGTTTGTGTTGTGTGTGTAATTTGATGGTTCAGGCTTTAAATGGTCCTAATTGATTTTTTAAGGCTGTATTTGAGAGTGGGGTGTGTGCACTCTGATAGGCTGCACTGAGCTGCTTGTTTCTCACTGACGGTGGTTTCAGTGAAAGATGATTGATGACCGACTGAGACGGAGGGACACTGACAGCAGTTTTTAATTTATCTGATTTTACAATAAACGTTCATACATCCTTAAACAGTAGACACATTATAAATCACATATTATTAAAGATTTTATCAAACAGTATTAGTAATATTGTTTTGGTTTTTAGTTTTTGTAAACCTACCAGCTGGTTTAAACAGAATTATATTGATCCAGATGTTTGACGTTGACGGCAGAATTCATACGTTTAACTTGTCTGTTCCTCCAGAATGATGTTTTACAGATCTAAAGTGGAGGACTCTGTAGAGACATTACTGAAAACCAGACAGCAGCTGGAGAGGTTAATGGTATGCGTGTCTACATTCAAGATATGGTTGACACCAACAATTGACACCATTGTTCAAGTTACATTTTGTGAAATGAACTTATACTTTAACACAAACGTTAAATATGGAATTTTAATGCAAATTTAGTGGATTTATTTGTTTGATGAATTTATCATATTGGAGTATACATAACATAATTTCTTAATTTCCCTGAAGGAACCCTCCCAAGGGATCAATAAAGTTCTATTCTATTCTATTCTATAACAAAATATACCATGTTTATGTATCTTAAAATAAAAAGAAAACTGTAGTGTAGTTTGTACTTTGATTGGGGAAGTCTGACCTGAATCCATGTAATCTTAATTCTTACTCAAATCAATAAGATAAATCTAAAATAATTAGTTCAGGGCAAGTTTAATTATAGTTACCTAACTCAAATAAATGTGAATGAACAAATGATTTATTTAGGATATTTATTGAGTTGAATAATATTGATTTGCATGTACGTTAGAGGTAAAGGGTTCAACCCGCTGTAAAGTAATCTCTTACTGTTCTTCTGTATCCTGTGTTTGTCTGAAGCCAATAGAGGGCAGCAGTGAGCTGCGCAGCGTTCTGCTGGTGAGTCCTGCTGACCTGCATGTGCAGCTCCAGAGGCACAAAGAGCTGAGTGAGTCCTGATCACACCATGTTTCCTCACCGTTTACTCGGTCACGATCACAGCGGCTGCCTGTGTATGTAACTGTGAAAAATAAACACGCTTTCCTTTATTTCCAGCATCGAAGGTCAGAGGTTGTGTAAATGAAGCACAAACGCATAAGAGCTGCCTCCAAGGTGAGTGAATTAATGAAATGACTCGCAGACTGTCTTTACCTTTCTGTAGAAAAACCTCAATTCAAAATGAGGTTTAATTCCTTTTTGGGAAGCTGACTATTTACATAAAACATTACCAAACTATTAAATTGTCAAATAAATAGATTTTAAAGTAAATAATATATTAAGCAGTGAGAATTTAAAACAATTACAAAATGTCTTATTTTAATTTAACATGATATTTGGTCCTGTTATAGAAATACAGATATAGAAATTGGTTTTGTTCTAAAATTCAACTCGATTCAGAAGACAGTGGCAATAATCAAAGCACCTCTGTGCTGTATATAGAACCCAATTATGACTAAATTATAGAAAATATAAATGATTCATTTTGTTTATTGTTACAACCACAACTGCACAGTTTGTGTTGGTCGTCCTCTAGTCCTTCATCAGTGCTCACAGGACACTGCCCACAGGACTCTGTCGGCTGGACGTTTCTGGTTGGTGGACTGTTCTCGGTCCAGCAGTGACACTGAGGGGTTTAAACACTACAGCAGCTCTGCTGTGTCTGATTCCCAACTGAGAATCGGATCTGATTGATTGAGAAAGTCAGTAGTGATACCGAGCTCTACTGTTTATCACACTGTAGTGTTGAAAAGTCCCTAAACCCACCTAAGTAAGACGGTTCACATTCCCTCTCGGACGAACGCTGTTCCCCCGAGCGATCGTTGTTGGTCTGTAAGAGGAGGAGAATGCTGACTGTACTGAACTGATTCAGATCACACTATTATGATTGACCTTTTTGCTTTGCTAGAAAGCGTCTGAGAAAGAAAACATTTGGAGTTCCACTCATTTACGGCCGTGATTGATTTCAGGCTCTGAAGATTTTGGTTTTGTTCACATGAGGTTTGAGAAGGCTTTGGCATTTTCTCGACTCGGCCTTATCAGTGCTAGATGACCGTAAAAATGTTTACTGCGATCGCTGCCGGAATAAAGGACTCTTCTTTTCCAACAAGAACAACATTTAGTTTTCATAACACAAACAACCGAGCCCTTCTCTTCACGGGACAGAATTCATTTGATTATTTCCAGCATGGATTGTGCCTTCAGCGAAGTTGCACTTGTGATCCACTCACATAATGGTGATTTGTAGCGAGTGAATAGGGCAGATTGTAATGACGTCCAGCATGTTTTTAAGATAAGGTCGTTCAAATTGTTTTAATTAGTCACACCAGAGGACCTCGGCATATGCGCCGCTTGTAGCTCGACACCGCAGGAATGTCACATTTTTGATCACATGGTGGAGCATGAAATTTATCAGTGTGCAGAGCCTGTCTTATAACAACAAAGTACACAATATGTTCACATTGATCGCCCAGCGCTGTGAATCCAGCTTCTGTTGGTGTGAGACGTACATTCAGTAAATACTTTGTTATTCCGGGCTGCGTTAGGGACACAGCTATGGATGTGTTGGTGTGTGGAATCAGGACAGATGATCTTGATGTTTCAAGGCTCACATGGGGTTAAATGTTTGCTTTGCTGAGAAACAGAGATGTGTATCTGTCAATCATGCAGGAAGGATTACAAAGTAAGGACAGATTGAGGAGGCGTGAATTCACACATGAATGAATTGAGTCTTTTTCTAAATTCAGCACAGGATCAAGAATATATCGTCACTGTCCAGTGAAAACCATGTATCTCCATGTTTGTCAGCGGCATAGTTTGAACCCTGGAGCTGCTGTGTACACTGTAAATAATTCAGGACGAATAAACCAAAAGAAATACCCTGAAGTCACTGTTAAATACTCTTATTCTACATTCATTTCCATTCAAAGTTATTTCCATTTTGGAGATACGTGTTTTTCATTGGACAATTACATCGATTTTCAAAAACATTGAAAATTCAAATCAACCCGATGCCCGAATAGCTGCCATTTCCCACTTCGGCTGAAATAAACGAGATGTTCTTTAACCATCTACCAGTTTATAAAATCAACATTTTCCCATTTCCAGTTACTTCTTCACTAGAAGACTTCTGTTGAGCTCCTTCAGCTTGTTATACACACACTTCACACAGTCACCCGAGCTGCCGTGATTGTGGGATATGACACTAGTTTGTGTCACGGCCAAGCTGAGCAGCGGGCACTGTGATACCGCCAAGACAGCTGAGAAAATCCACAAGGATATTTTAACTTTGACAGACAAACATCTGAATCCGTGCCCCTAATGCTGGGCTTCTCCTGCTCCGCAACATTCCCCTGTGGCTTCAGCAAACATCTCAGTAGGTTGTAGGTCAGAGAGAAGTTAGAAGAGTGTAACTAAAGTCAAGCTCCCAAAGAATAACTGGAAATGCTCACTAGACGGGCAGGATTCTCAGGACACGGGAAAGTTTTAGTAAGCGTGGCTGAAGTCACGGCTCCCATCACTGCTTGTAAATTTTCTGGACTTGTCCAGGCATTACCAAGTAGCCAACCTGGCACTGCATGTGCTGATGAGCACAAAATGGGAAAAGAGAGCACAGTAATTCTGGGGCAGGTTTGCTGCTCAGATGGGGAGGGGTTATTGATTATTTGTGTGTTGCGAGAGATTTGGAAAATTCAATTAAAGGAGTTGAGCAAAGGATTCATAAATCGGCCCTCGCCTCCGCCCACCGCCCGCCCCTACAGAGACGTTGTTATGTTCTAAATCAATGTTGCACTTCACAATATATTTTCTTTGGAGCATGAAAATAAATAACATTTAAACAGTTCTGCTTACCGCTGAAACAAGTTTTATCTTCACCAGAGCCCTCTGTCACGACCAGGCGGCCGCCCGCACACACCGCCGAGGTACTAACGGATTTTTATGGCAAATGTTCCATAAGAAAATCCTATATAATGTGAATTTTGCGATGGAAAAATGAGGAGGAAGGGGACGGATCAGCAGTATAAAAATTGATCAGGCCGCAGATGGGGTCGAGTCGGGGGAGATTTGTAAGACAGCCTTAATAGACTGTATTAAAGAAAGATTCCTTAAAAATGTAATAAAACAAATAGGTTTTCAGCAGTTGGCTGGGAAAGGGTCACAGACCCTGCTCTCGCCACATCAATCTGGTGCTGTTGATGGATAAATGGGGTCTGTTTGGGCTGAATTTTATGCTTTTTTATGCTTTTTCTTTGGAAAACAGACACAATTAAAGGCACGCTGTATATTAGAGAGCTTTCAATAGGACAGGTGACCAGCTTCTGATACAGATTCCATCATATGCTTTTATGACCACATACATCTACAATGGGATTTGGAATTGAATACATCACTGTGATCGGGAGTGTCTCCTCATTTGAATACAGATTACAGACGTGACGTGAACTATGTTAGTGCTATCAGATCTTCTGGCTTTTGTCTTCTCTTATATTTTAACTTTGCATAAACCAGAGTGTGTGCTTTGTCAAAACTGATCGTGGAAGTGTGTATTCCATTTGTGTGCCTCTCGCAGGTAGGACACAGACTGGCAGCTCGTATGAGTTTCTGAAGGAAATCTTAAGGCAAGTCTTTTTCTCATTAACACACACTTGCAAATGGAATAGCGCCGCTCGTCTTTAGAGATGCTGCATCTTACCGATGCACGTCCAACGGCCCGTCAGTCTGCGGGCAGAGAGACGTCTGGGTAGCTGCCAGTCAATTCGGCATGTGTCAAAAGCAGACGGCGCAGCAGACACCTTCCCATCCGGCCCGAGACACGTTTACACTGAACTTGCTCTCCTCAAGGGCTCCTGCTTTTCCTTTTCACCCACAAGCTGACAAAATGTTGATTCTGCGATGTACGGCGGGCTGCGCTGCTGCAAAAATGTTTGTACCTCTGGCATGCTGTCGCATTAGAGCTGATGCAGACGGAGATCTATACACACATTTGGAAAAGCTGGGAAAAAGATGTAAACACACACAGCCAGTGGAATTCTGAATGTACGCTCTGGTGTACGGATAGCTGCCATTTTCACGTTTATCTCTCTCCTCTTTTCCTGGCAGTGGCAGAGAGTGATCCGAACAACAGCTGGTGCCCACACAAACCACTTCCTATTTCTGCTGAAGGTGGATCATATAACTCTCACTTTATCACCCCCAGAGGCCACGTGAAGGACAAAAGCACAAGGTAGTGCGTAACCGTACTGTTGTTTTGACGTGTAAATGACTGCTTTTATTGGAGGGAAAAGTCGTGGGACGTGCCAAGACCTGAGACAGGACTAGACCGTCTTGTAGACCAGCAGAAGGAAAAGACATTCCTGTCCTACGCTGAGGATAAGCTGTATGTGATGAGACTTGCTGGACCTTCAGCTGTCTACTGTCCTTACAGCTAACCCATCAGCACTCACTCGATCAGGTTTCTTCAAATACTCTTCAGACCATGATGACCAGCAACACAATTACTTCAGTTATTTCCAACTTCCAGCCCAGATCAGCGTCTTTTGGTGGACCAGGACAGGGTCGTTTGATTCTTTGACCTTGTGTCTTTGACATCATTCTGTTCTTACTTTCGCAGTGATGTTTTGCATTCATTGTATTTGAACATACAGTCCATCGTAGGGCTGGAAACAAAAATGATGTCCTGATATAGAAATATTGATATCCCGCTCCGTTCATATCCTGATATAGATATAAATATCGATATATCGCTCAGCCCGTATCCCGCTCTGTTTATATCCCGATATAGATATAAATATCGATATATCGCTCAGCCCGTATCCCGCTCTGTTTATATCCCGATATAGATATAAATATCGATATATCACTCAGCCCGTATCCCACTCTGTTTATATCCCGATATAGATATAAATATCGATATATCGCTCAGCCCGTACCCCGCTCTATTTATATCTCAATACAGATATGAATATTGCTGTATCACTTCAGCCCTTGTCCATCGTACTCAAGTGTGTATGTGTGTGTTTGTGGCTGCAGGGCTTGTCCAAGCTGTATCACTATAGCCCCTTTGTGACCTGATAACATTTACAGTTGTAATGGATTTTTTTAATGTCAGTCATTAACTGGTGTGAAGGTGGGGGTGTGGGGGTGGGAGGTGGGGGGGTTGTGTGCACCTTTGTTCCTTTGGTATTTCAGCTTTATGGCATTGTGTTCAGATATGTCCCTTCCCATCATTTTTGTTTTATAGCCCATGAAGTCGATGCATTTTTATTGTAACAGCCTTTGTGTGGGTATGATATCTCGTTGTTGTGACTTTGTTTCTCATTTAAAGTATTTGGGCTTGAATTTAATCTCGTAAACTTCTGATCTCATTATAAATACTGAATTACCCTTGTGTTTAATTGCACAGATGGTAGTTTTGGAGAAACAGACCCGCACGCAGAAGTGTACAAATGCATTTATTGACGTGTAGAAAAGTTGTTAATGATGATCATAATTGGTCCTTTTCATGAGACTTCACATTGAGGGACTCTGTGTCATCTCTGTCCTGAAGATCCTCATTCTAAAATGTGCTGAGGGAACTTCCCCAAACCATCTATTAAGAGGAAATCTAATTTCCCAAATTGGCCCACTCCATCCCAACTGAAGGGATTCTCCTTTCACTGTCATCTTTCTCCATGATTATCCCCCAGTCGTAGGGTCCGTCCTGAAGGCTGATGATTGGTGTCTGGAGACCCCGTCTCAGTTTGTTTTCTTTTGGCTCTTTTTGCTGGGCGGCTCTGTCAGTTGGACGAGGTTGAAATATAGCAGCATGGCCAGGAAATGGAGGAAAGAGAAAACGGAGACTAGCACTGGAAACAAATCAGGCAGCCTAGCCGGGGGCTTCAGCACCACGCTCGTAAAGCTCAACCCAGCCATGGCCACCAACGAGACTGCGAACTGTAAAAAGACAAGATGAAGAGCACCTTTTCTGTTACTGCAGAAAAAGACATCACGGCCGAGATATTTGACGTTCTTCAGGAAAGGAGGACCAGCACAGGCCCTGCACTCAAAAGCCCCCGTAAGCTCATGAGTAGCTGTTTATTTTTGCCTGAGCAGAAGCAGAAGAGGAATAAACATTAACATGTCTATTTAGGAATCTGGAGGGAAGGATCAGGATGCGAGACTGGTAACAGAAACCCTTGCTCTTATCACAGGGTCCCATTATTTATGCTGCTTCTGTAAATAAATGTCTAGGCCTGTGCTGATCTCGCACACTATATAAAGGGTCTTCAGACATTCAGTCTCGTCTGAATTCCGTCAACAAATACCTGAAATGATGTGAATTGCATCAAGATAATTTAACATCATATAAACAGTGATGCATCACTCGCTCTCCAAATTAAACGCCTTGCGTAAATTAAGTTGGGGGAACACTGGACACATGAGCTGGGCTATAAACTGAGCAGCAACCCGAAGGTAAAACCATGTGATCTGTGGCTCTGCTTACCGTGCACTTGACCAGCAGGCCGAGGTTGTGTCTGGTCAGGCAATGCTGGGTGAGTTTGTGACAAGAGCCCAGCCTGAGCTCTTCCTCTGGGCTTCTGTCCAGAGCGGAGAGGAGGTACACACTGAGGTAGAGGAAGGCCAGCGAGGTCACCGTGTAAGGCAGGAGCAAACCGTCCTTCAGCAACAGGGGGAGCATGCTGGAGGACAAACGGAGGAAGTTGACAAGTAGAGACACTACGAAAATCATGATTATCATGTGATTATCATCATCATGATATCAGTTATTCAGTGGCATTAAATTGATATTTGAATTTATTTAATAAATGCATTTTCTCTGCCGATAATCAACAGAATCGTTTTGATAAAGGCTTCCTTTTAGTCACTAAACGTATATATTTCCAGCACGACTTGTAAGATATGTTTGGATTGTCTCTGGAAATATCTTCAGTTCCACCTTAAATACATACTCTGAATGTAACTGCTGCCACATTTAAGGTGGAATGGAAAACAAGAAAAAGACGAGACTAAGGTGAGAAAACAGACGCTTACTGTTTAGTGGCTGAAGTCTCTCATTTTCAGTTCCACCTTAAATTCCATTTTTAAGGTGGAACTGAAATGGTTGCATTCAGAGTAAAAAAAGAACCCATGGTGTTATAATAAGTGAAAGTCTGTTTACTGACCAAAGGGAACTTTTTCAAACTATATTTTAGACAAACTATCTTTTAATCCGAGGTAACGAACTGTGCTTTTAACGATAATTAGAATCGATATTACTAAGAGTCCAGAATTTTACTGTGAAGCTGGTAACCGTACCATGTCCTGAGACAAGTCAAGCACAAATGTACAGCAGTGGATTCAGCCATTGTTGATTGCTGGCTAACGGGAATGTTAGGTACAGCGTGAATGTTACCCACTGGACTGTTAAAGACCAGCACCAGTGTTCGGTTCTTCACCTTTGGGACGCCTGAAAAACCGTTAAACTGACCATCAACAAAACACAACAGTCACAGTGTCTGGCTTCATCAGGCCATTTATAAACAATTCAGATGGTCAATATGAGCAACGTTCTGCAGCAGCTTCAGGCCGGGACGTTAACGTGTGGAAGTCTGCTCTAATAGCCTGACAAACACTCGTTCACGGACCAAAATCAAATTATATTCTGTAACAAAAAGAAGTATGTATTCCTGCAGAAGACGAAAACATTGTTGCTGCTAATGAAACCGTATTTGAGGAAGGAGTCCATGAATGAATTCATGGCACAGTGTTTGCACAAAAGGCCCACAGTGAAAAGGCATGTGGGCTATGTCTGATATCCATACACTGAACCATGCGCACAGTAATTCGCTGACCTGGAAGGATCCGACGCCGTCTGACAGCAGTGCTGCGCAGTTTTATGTATTCATTATGAGACTCGTTTTAACACTTTGATCTGTATCCTTTAAGACCGTGTTGAATTAAAGGTCAGTAAAGTCCAGTCAGACTTAGGTCTGCAACATCATAAGGTTTGGATGCCTCATCATCCTGTATACTGAAGCAGTCTGGTGCAGTGAGCACACATGCCCGGAGCGGTGGGCAGCGTCTGGGGCATTTCAGCTAATGGGCATTTCAGTCATGTCCTGCCAGTTCAGGGAATCGGCAACCTTCCAGTCACAAGGCTGGTTCCTGAACCACCAGGCCACAAAAATGGACCGTACCATTGGACCCAGGTTCCAGAGCTGGTTCCATGATGTATTCTCGTACATGTGTCACTGTGGAACGTGGGATGATCGCTCGAACTCCAATAATTCCTGTCTCCTAACCATGAGCACAACCTCACTCAAGATACACCTCACAGGTTATACAGGCGTGGGCGTTTCCAAGCCGTCCCCTGAGGTAACGCCCCTTCATCATTAATTTACATACTGCTATCACATGACTTCTGGTATGAGTGTGTTGTGCCTTTATGAAGCTCTAGAACGGAATCTTCACTGGAGGTCACAGGTTAAACAGTACCGTTTTCATAATGGCTAGTGGAAAACACAACTACTCACCTGAATGTGGAGGTCAACAGGAACCAAATGGTCATCAGAGGAAGTTCATTCATCATAAGACACACTGGTCTGCAAAACAAAGTGAGTGGAAACCTGAAGTTCCTGTCAGTAATATAGAGTATTTACACATCATCGTCCATTATCGCACTGTAGACGTTATGTTTATAGAAGCTATGAAAGAATGTTTGCATTATATTTTCATCTGAAAGACGTCAGAGTCAAAGAGACGCTGCAACTGTGACTGTCCTCTGATCCTGATCTCCGTTTTATGAGGAGAGGCCTTTTAACAGGCACGCCTACAAAACAACAGTGTGTTTATGAAACATGAAAAATATAATACAGGAAAACATTCACCTGATGTCAGTGCTATTATTATCTACAGCGGTGTTGTAGGTATGACCTCCCCAAGCTCTCCTCACTGAGCCCGTAATTACAGGACCTACACTGTGATCCTGTTACACCCATACCACCGGCCTCAGAGCTGATCCTCTGCTTGCGTGTACACACACACACACACACACACACACACAACTGTGGCCCAGAATTCCCTCCTAATCCAGTGACATGCATTACTGATTGATTTGAACAACAGGTGCAAGATATAACTCAACAGTTAATAAAGCAACAATCTGGATAATCTGGCTTAATAGATCAAGGAAATCTGTAACCAAATCCACACAGGTGGTACTGCACACTTTACACACACACACACACACACACACGTTCTGAGGTAAATGATTAGGAGCTGTTCTAGTGTATGAGAGGTTGCCGAAAACGTAACTCGCTGGTCGTTCCACATCAGGCTGCTCTGCTGTCCGAGCCCTGCGTCAGAGAGCTGAACAGTATCAGCCATATTTATTATCATCATTAGTAAATATTAATATTCCCACAGTGGGAGAACGGTACCGTTACTGTGTTCAGGCCCTTTCACTCAGAGTGAAAAAAAAAAAACATATAGGTGCTCAGTGTCCATATACAGGTTCCCTATAGGAGCTCAGTGCTCATATACAGGTTCCATATACGAGCTCAGTGTCCATATACAGGTTCCCTATAGGAGCTCAGTGCCCCGTATACAGGTTCCCTATAGGAGCTCAGTGCTCATATACAGGTTCCCTATAGGAGCTCAGTGCCCTGTATACAGGTTCCGTATATGAGCTCAGTACTCCGTATACAGGTTCCCTATAGGAGCTCAGTGCTCATATACAGGTTCCGTATACGAGCTCAGTGCTCCGTATACAGGTTCTGGTGGATTTCTGTGATCCCGACTGAGCTTTTTAACCCAATTCTGATTTTTTAGCTGCACTATTATGTAAAATCATAAAGGTACTTTCAGCAAACCGACTGCTTTAACAAGCTGGAGTTACGGAGACGTAACCTACTGGAATAAGCAGACACAGAAAACTGCAAACACCCAGACGTCACCAGTCCAGAAGATTCATATCAGTACATTCCTACGCTGTGGTCAGTAAATGAATACAGAGTGACCTTGGGGAGTAGCCTCTTTACCAGCTGTTTTCAAACTCTGAGGGTCACTTCACTCCGGTTGATGCACCGGGATATAGAAGGCTCAGGACCCTCAGACACATTAGGAGGTCACACACATTATGAGTGTTATGAGAGCTATACTGTAATACAATAAAATTAATAGAATGGTCAGACTCACAAGGCCGGCAGCAGGATGGACTTCTCGTGGACTTGAAAGGAGAAGAGGAAAAAGGCCAGTGAAGAGTTCACCTGTAGTACAAGGCCAGTTACATGATCAAGGAGCAAAAATGGCACCACTGAGCAGTTTATAATGAAGAATTAGAAACGCCCAGCAGCACTTACCAAGGCCAGCTTCAACTGCCACACCGTGGGTTTGGTCAACAGTTTAACTGATGAAGGTAAGATGGACAGGAGGGTGAGGACAAAACTGAACACAAAGAAGAAAATATTAGAAACAAACCAGCCGTGTCTTCCCTACCACTGTATACACTGATCAGCCATAACATTATGAACACCTCCTAGTTTCTACTCTCACTTTGTAGATAATTCAGACTGTAGTTCATCTGTTTCTCTGCAGACTTTATTCTCCTCCTTTCACCCTGATCTTCAATGATCAGGACCCCACAGGACCACCCCAGAGCAGATATGATGTGGGTGGTGGGTCATTCTCAGCACTGCAGTCACACTGACATGGTGGTGGTGTGTTAGTGTGTGTTGTGCTGGTACGAGTGGATCAGACACAGCAGTGCTGCTGGAGTGTTTAAACACTGTGTCCACTCACTGTCCACTCTATCAGACACTCCTACCGAGTGTCTCCACCTTGTAGATGTAAAGTCAGAGACAGAATCTCATCTGTTTCTGCACAGTTTGTGTTGGTCGTCCTCTAGTCCTTCATCAGTGCTCACAGGACGCTGCTCACAGGACGCTGTCGGCTGGACGTTTCTGGTTGGTGGACTGTTCTCAGTCCAACAGTGATACTGAGGGGTTTAAACACTGATTGAAGATCAGGGTGAAAGGAGGACAACAAACTATTAAAAGTCTGTAATTATATGTGCTCCTTTTTCCATTTTAACCGGAATGTTGGCTCACACACACACACACATACACACACGCACACAATAAAAGCCCTTTGTTTGGTGAGAAATCTCGACACAAGCTCATCTGCAGATTACTGACCACATATCATTTGTTTACCAGAGTGCACAGACATCCTTAAGGTTTGATAATCTTCAGTGCACTCAGTCGTAATGAGGACTGCACGCAGGACTGAGGACCGGGCAGTAAACCGATGGAAGGCGGTAGTAAACGGATGGACGCAGGATTACCTGAGAAGCAGCTGAGTGTCCCTGGACAGCAGGGTCTTGATCTTTATCAGTACGTTCAAGCTGCACCATGTGTTAGCCACTTTATCCTACCAAAACACACACACACACACACACACACACACAGGATATGGGTCACACAACATACAGCATGAATAAACTCATTATATAACTTATTATAGAGACATCAATCAGCCACAACATTAAAACCACCAGTCTAGCCTTGTGTAGATCCCTTTTGCACCAGCACAGAAGCTCTGACCTGCACTATATGGACAAAAGTATTGGGACACCTGCTCATTCACTGTTTCTTCTGAGGTCAAGGTCTGTCCTGCTTTTGTTAGAGTAACTGTTTCTACTGTCCAGAGAAACCTTTTACTAGATTATGGAACATTGCTGTCAGGATCTGATTGTATTTAGTGACAAGAGTGCTTGTTATTGGGGTTAGTTTGTACCCCTCTAGCCCACGCCTGGCATTAGACATGGTGCTAATAGGTTCATATTTATCTGTTCTCAATCAGAGTCCTATTCTATTGGCAGTACGTCTCTACAGGGACTGTGTGCATTTGCACATCAGCAATGGGTGCAACTGAATGTGTTCATTATCAGGTGTATCCACAGTCCGGAATCAGACCAGACTGTTTAGAATTCCAATCACAGCATTTGAGCAGAAGAAGCTCATAGCAGCTGTGAACATGGTGGTGGAGGTGTGACGGAGCTGCTCTGCTGCAGCAGGGTGTGGAGATCTCTCTATCATAGAAACCACTATGAGATCTTTATTGTATCAGAGGACTGACGCTGAAACATCACAGAGCTGAAAGAATTCCGCATGGAGGAGTGGGAACGTCGTTCTTCCAGTCGATGTCAGAGACGGTAGACGGTTCTAGAAACATCTCACTGACATTATTTCAAGATGTAACCAGATAATCAATGTCACGTCAGTGGTTTTAATGTAATGATGGTCAGTATATATCATAATAACTTGATCCAATAAAATGTTACTGGATGAATAAATGAGATTTAGAGTTCGATATCGGTGTTGTTCTGAAACTGCAGAATTCCAAAGTAGAGACATATCCAAGAATCTGAGGCTGCTATTAGTCCTTGTCCTGATGGCTGAAAGTGAGAGAACCCAGTTACAAAATTAGACTTCACAAATATGGAGGCCTTCTTTAAATACCGTCCAGCTTCTGAAGAGAAAGCAAATAAGTGACATTACTCCAAGTAATCGTTTCCCAACTGAAAGTGTCATAAAAATTCCTGGGAGTTTTGGATGACACTTGTGCGCAGGGCAAAGGGTGAAGAGCTACTCCGGCCATGAATCTCTCTGTCAAGGATCTGGGATGTCAAAAAAGCTATGCACTTATTTGTAAACTCGGAGACGTGGGGTTAAATGTGTGTGAGTCAGCGTGTGACTCGTCTTTCTGCGTGCCAAGCACATTCCCACTAATCTGCACCTAGTGAGGCCTGCAGGAGCGTCCCACCCTTTAGGAGGCATGTCCCCTGACCGCTGGTTGGGTCTATTTCTGTATTTACGTTTACCTTACTACTGGAGTGGCGTCGTGGGATTCCTCAGACTACAGGCCTTCATCCGTTGTGAAAGTTGCCCACTCTTCACAAACACAGCTGCTACAGCGTACAGCTGTCCGAGTGTCCCAACCGAGGAACAGTCAGAAGACCACCCCCACCCCACGCCACCCCACGCCCTTCCAACTGCAAATGATTCTTCTCAATCAGTGAGCTTGAAATAACTTCCGGAGTAACGTGTGTGCTCTCCACTCTGACCCAAGTGTCACATGATGGCCTCTGGGTTTGTTTCCACAGCAAAACAGAGAACCCGGTCAGCGAAAGCTCGGTCAGTCTGTGGTGCTCGTCACTGACCACAGCAACATGTGAGCAACATGAGAAGGTTGAATGCAGGCCTGGAGTGAAAAGTAACGCCCACAGTTTGTCCTGGCCACGTTGCTTACACGTACTTTTACACAATTAGTACAAGCAGGTGCCACCCATGCAGCTCTCCCACACACCAACCAACCTACACCCTCCATACTACACCCCCCATCCTACACCCCGGCACGGCCCACACAACCACATTACTTTAAAACGTGTCAAGAAGACGTGGGATCTTAACACGTTCAATGCAGCTTTATGTCTTTAGTGTGATCGCAGTAGACAATCAGTTTATTGTTCTTCTGGAGTTTTTATTATTATAATTATTATTATGATTAATTTTTATTACTAATTAATAATTATTATTATTATTATTTGAGATATCAACACCATTACAACTCTAAAACATCCAGCCTTATTGGGGGCTCTTGTATACAGCTATTTGTGCAAAAGTCTCGGACCCCATATTTTGGCCAAAAATGTTAAGGACACGTCTCTTGGGCGACAAGCACTGCTGTGCCCCTGGACTAATCAAAGCACTGACTGGCAGTGTTCTAGATCTTACACATCATCACACACAAGATTTGATTCAAAGTCATTTAACCATGAAAAACACTTTGGTTTCGAGATTCAGTCTCCGCAATTTTCTTGGCCAATTCTGATGTCCAATGTCTTCAACACATGACTGGCCAGTTCCAAATTCAATTTTTATAAGGATTATAAATGACAACTTTCATCAATCATATTTTGTTAACATTGAGCGTGTTGTCTTCTCCTCGACGTAGATGCAGATGAGTCTGAGATGAGATTTAAAAAGAAATCAGCCGTTCCACTGTCCAGAACATCATTTACAAGTGGAGAACATTTAGAACTGCCCACATGACCAGATCAGACCATCCTACAAGATCAGCCCAAGAGCAGAACCACAAGATGAGTAAAGAAGATCCAACAATCCTTAAATGTTCATCACGGACCTACAGGTAACTCTTAGCACAGCTGATGTCCAAACCCAACGCACTGGTTCATGCTGGAGAAAATATGGAGCACAAACTGGAAACCACGCTCTCCTATTCTGGTTATGATACAGAATAATGTGTGTTCAGTTAGATCACCTCCATCCCTCAATATAGTTACAACGAAGATCAGACGTCCAGATGTTTAAGTATGTTAAAGTCAAATGAGTTCATGGGGCGCCTTAACTATCACACAATGTTCTTCTCCTCGGCTCGGCGAACCCTCTCCTTTCCTCCAGGTCGGAGTTGCTCACAGCCTGTGTATTATGTTAGTATCATGTGTGAAATACACTAACTCCTGATCCTCATCAGGATTCTCAATTACTTCTCACATCACAGCACCTCCTGCAGCACCTCCACGGTGGCCCTCCACAGCGGCCCCGTGGTACATTTCAAAAGAAAGCCGCGACACTTGGCCTCCGTACAGGACTCGGACACTGGAGAACTCGAAAGTGGCTTTAGACAGTACGCAGGATGGAGGATCTGGTTCTCAGTTAAGCCCAGCCAAGCAGATCCTTTGGTCAGTAACGCTGAAAGCGTAACTGACCCACAGAAGTCCTTTCGTACACGATTGGCCACACAGGAAGATGGACTGTATGTCATTGAACAGTGGTTCGAGTGGCACTGAGGTAGCTGATGCCATATGAAGTGGGATCTCTCCTCTGTTTATCTAGGATATGTGAGGAACACAGCAACACTGTTTTTCTCCAAACACCCCCACACATGCATACATTCATAGATAGATACGATGCATTTGGATTAGGGTCTCAAGGGCATTTCCATGCCAACCGCACATTTAAAAGTTAGCAGAGCCACAAATGAGAAGCTCCAGAACAGGCTGATGTGTTGAAAACCTTCTACTTCACACTGCAGATTTAGAATGAGATGCAGAAATCTGACACCCCTGATCAAAATGACCGTTAAGCAGTCGAAGATGAAATGATCTCCAAAAGGCATGGAGTTGAAGATGAAACACATTTGGGGTTGACTGAGGTCTGAGAGCTTAATTAGTCTGTTAGGGTTCTGGTTTGTTCACATCGTTAGGAAAGACCAGGTGATGCAAATACCAAAGCTTTATTAAAACCTCTAAACCGGTCCCAAAAACATGGGTTCTTCTAAGCAGCTGCCTGGAACTCTGGAAATGAACATGAAGCCCCCGAAGCAGGAGAAGTTACGGGAGCAGCAGGGCTCAAGACTAAGAGAAGTTCCAGAGACAGCTGCTGGTAGAATTGATAGAAAGGCAAATCACTCCCCAGCTTTTCTGCAGAAGACCTTCAGGAAGATCCAGGCTCTGGATTTGGGGTACATTGTTCCACTGTTGGAAGAGTCATCAGAAGAAAACCTCTGCAAAAGAACATCTAAACAAGTCTGATGCATTTTGGAAACAAGTCCTTTTGCAGAACACTATATAAAAGGCTTCCTTCACAGTGAACCTGAAAGAACCACAGAAAGGGCTCCAGAACAGAACAGATTAATGATGTTATCTGACTGAACCTCTGCGGGTTCCAGGGCATACCTCAAACAAGCCACGGTCGACGGGGAACAAGCGATGCAGAACCTGCAGGATCTGCTGTGGGTCTGACAGGAAAGGCCACCAGCAGAGGGCAAAGGTCACCAGCACAGTCAATGAGATCTTTACCAGCAGAAACAGTCTGCGAGGAATAAAAACAGCAGAAGAATCCTTGAGCAGAAGGTCACAACACGTTTAATGTTTTCTCAGAAGGGAAATTCTCCCGTCACTGTCCCTTTACACTGACATGCTAAAAGTCATGGGATAGCAGAATGTGGATGATCATGAAGTGTGACCTCAGGGGAGGGACACAAATATCCCGCAGGTCAGTGCAGCGTTCTACACGGAACACGGTGAAGATCATGGGACATTATAACTAGTTCTGTGTATTTAGAACAAATATTACATCAGAAAAAGACTTTATTTTTAATGGTCATTTAAACGTCCCTCATCTCTTTAAGGTCCCACAGCGAACACGAACTACAGGTTTACATACAGGAGACGGAAAGACATCCTAACTTCTACACATAAAATAATTACCACAATAACCACAACTGTTCACTGGCCATGTCAGCAATCCTGGAAATGTTTGTGTGTCCGACTCAGCTGTAGTGGTGTAGTTACACACACCGGCATAGCAGGGAGGGTCAGGCATGGTCAGAGAGTCATCTGGACATATTTTCCCAGGCAATCTAATCCAACAGTGCAATTGCTACCAAATGCCCTTGGTGCAGTGTTATTTTAACAGATGTACGGTAGCGAGAGACAGAGCTGTGGAGCAGAACATCCTGCAGGGCAGTAGATAAAGCTCTGCTCCTACAAATGTTAAAACGAATGTCTTCAGAATAATCGTATCAATAACTGCACTCATGTTCTTGGACTGTTTTGAGTGACTACAGTTTATCCAGGTTAACGTCAGTCAGAGAACCTGACCGAGGCAGTCAGGGGGTTTAGGGTTGAACGATATTGGAAAAATTGACATTGTGATTTTTTTTGGTGCGATATATATTGAAACGACTGATCATAGACTGGGAGCCTGAAGACGAGACCACTGTGTCCAACTACAGCAAGCCTATGATTGTCAGAGACGCTGAGAGTAAAGACTCTGATCTCGTTCACATATTTCCACTTCTGTCCACACAAGAACACAAACGTGACTCAAAGACACAGCAGGGACATCAACTCTTCACAACCCATTATATCAAATTCATCACCAGCATAAAACACAAACAGCAGGTCTCCAGTCGACCTCACATAAAGGCTGAACGTCCGATCGATGCCAAGGCTGGTCAGGAAAACCAAACAGCACACATTGATGGGTAGCGAGAGAACACCGTCTCACTCCCGTTACTGCGCTCTCCTCACTCCTTCAGAAAATGTTCCCACACTAGAGCTGGAATGCGGCTTGGAAGCGAGTGCATTTTTGCTCACTTTTCCGAACTTCCTGTGCCATCTTTGGGACATATTTTATATGTTATGCACATGTGGGAATGTAATGTACACTGAGCACCGTTTTTATGGGACAACAGAGTTTCATTTTTGTTAAATAAGCAATGAAATCAAAGGAATCTCATCTTCAATTAGGCCAGAATAAATTCTAGAACTTCTAATACTTACCCTCTACCCATAAGGCCTTTTTTGATGCAGGTGCCCAGGAGGTAGCAGAAAAAGGGCAGGGCGTGGTACAGCTCCATCTGCTTGTAATTGAGAGCCAAGGAGAAGGCCAGAGATCCAAGTAGGTTCCAGCCCAAACCGAGCCCCAATATTCCCCACAGAGTCAAACCCAGGCTGACACTGTTATATCTGACATGCAGTTAAGATCTGAAATCACGAATATCCAACGCTGGACAGATCAGCTCAGATCCAGCAATGTAAAGGATACTGAAAATGGCCGTAGTCGATGAGGATGAGTCCGGGATAAAGCAGGATGCACAGGGCGGTGGCCACCTTCAACGGAAAACGCAGGCAGTCATTATGGGAACGGTACCGCAGTGCTTACAGCCAGTACAGTGCAGCCCGAATCCCAGTTACCTTCCTCTTAGAAGATCCATCGCTGAGGTGGAGGCAGTAAAGGATGACTGCTGGGAAATATATCAGGATGTCTGCAAAAAGAACTGTTCAGCGGGAGAATAAATGACATCGTACCAAAATAACTCCAACTCCATCCACCGTGTGTATTTATACTATTTAGATTTCAGTCAAAACCACCATCACATTATTCATTTTTCAACACATTTGCATACAGAACAATAAACCATAACATTAGGACCACCCCCTTGTTTCTGGTGTATCTGGACAAAGCGTGAAAAACCAGCTCAAATGATTAAAAGATGAAGAAACGGAGACGAATCTTCACAGACCAACAGCAACCGGTTCAGTTCCATAGGTGCTGTGCTTCTGGTGACCCTGAACCGGGTCGCTTTCCTGCAGCAACGTCTGACTGATGTTACTCTCGTTTGTTTATTTATTACATATTCGGTTGCGTCCACACGTCCCGTGTAGGAATAAAGAGTATGTTTACCTGTGGTTCGCATGAACAGTTTATGTGATGCGCTCTCGTAACCTCTGGACGTACGCAGCTCCACCCACGCAGGATTAATCAGTTTCGCCCTACAAACACATTTACACACACACTCATGAACAGCTTCCTCTTAATGAATGGACAGATGCACGGGTCACACAGGCTGAGACACACACTTACACGTGACCACATACAAGACTGTGGTAGGCTGTGAGAGGGGGGTAGTCCAGACCCCAATAACCCAAATCATTGTCTGTGGTGTTGAAGTACCTGATTGGGTGCAAGAAGAAACATCACAGCAGCAGTGATTACATACCACAGAACAGAGAAAGAATGAAGGGATGGATGGATGGATGGATGGATGGATGGATGATGGATGGATGGATGATGGATGAATGGATAGATGGATGGATGAATGGATGGATGGATGGATGGATGGATGGATGGATGATGGATGGATGGATGGCTGGATGATGGATGGATGGATGAATGGATGGATGGATGGATGGATGGATGGATGGATGGATGAATGGATGGATGGATGAATGGATGAATGGATGGATTAACAAACCATTCCTGAAGAGGAAGATTGTAGGTCACTTCTTGCCAGTGTCTCTGTGCTTCATAGTCCCCAAACATGGGTGGTTTACCAGCACCTGCAGTTCAGATCATTAGACATCTGATTAGACTGCTGTTTAAAGAGTCTCTGCATTAACCTTATATAACTGTATATATAACTATGAGTTCTATTCTATTCTATTATATATATATTATAACTGTATATATAACTGTATAACTGTAAATATCTGTATACAGTGGGGACAGTATGTATTTGATAAACGGCCGATTTTGTGGACAGCATGTATCAAATGCTTTGAAAGAGCATCGTCGTCCCCTTTGCAGAAAAGCTCCCCAGTGTGTGTCCTGTCCACCCCCATGCTTCACAGTTAGGACGCTGGGGTTGTGTGATTGCATGTGTGGGGACAGGTGTGTCTTTTACAGGTAACAGGTTCGGACAGGTGTGCTGAACACAGGAGTGCAGAGCAGAACCACTAACGGCTGCTTGGTAGGAAATCAGAGACGCTTTTCAACCAATGAAATCAAACTGATTTGCTTAAAATGATACAGTGTGAATTTCTGGATCATTGATTAGATCAGTATCGATCAGGTCTGTATTGATCAGGTCTGTTCTGATCAGGTCTGTATTGATCTGGTCTGTTCTGCTCAGGTCTGTTCTGATCAGGTCTGTATTGATCAGGTCTGTATTGATCAGGTCTGTTCTCATCAGGTCTGTATTGATCAGGTCTGTTCTGATCGGGTCTGTATTGATCGGGTCTGTTCTGATCAGGTCTGTTCTGCTCAGGTCTGTTCTGATCAGGTCTGTTCTGATCAGGTCTGTATTGATCAGGTCTGTTCTCATCAGGTCTGTTCTCATCAGGTGTGTATTGATCGGGTGTGTATTGATCAGGTCTGTTCTGATCAGGTTTCTGTTGATCAGGTCTGTTCTGATCATGTGTGTATTGATCTGGTGTGTATTGATCAGGTCTGTTCTGACCAGGTGTGTTCTGACCAGGTGTGTGTTGATCAGATGGTCACTAACCTGAGTAGGGGCTGAAGGAAACTGCCCACCTGGCCGTTATTCCGAGCAGAGCGCATAGAGACACCGCGCTGCAGCTCTGCATGTCCGCGGTGCGATTACAGCGATCAGACCCTTCACTCAGTCCTGGTCCTGGTCCTGATCCTGGTCTTGCTGCTGCTGCTTCTTCCGGAAACACTGCGCGCGTGCACGCGGACTGACCCGGATGCACTGATGTACAGCTCATCCGCGCGGCGGCGCTGTGGACGGTGTGGACGGTGCGGATGGTGTGGAGATCAGCGGCCCTCATCCTGCCACGGATTGGCCACAGACACAACCGCTGCCACAGGTCGGTTGAATCTTCCTCTTTTCAGCCTAAAGGACTTTTATGAACTCTAAACTGAAATATGTTCCTATAAACTGTTCAGAAGAATTCTCAACATGAATCTATTTTCCATTGATTTTTTATTTATTTAATAATAATTTATTATTATTATTATTATTATTATTATTATTATTATTATTATTATTATCGATCAGTGAACGACTGTGTTTGTGAAGATTGGTCCAATTTAGAGACTTAAACTTAAACTTTATTGTCATTCAGATGTTCAGTGCACATTAGAACAGAATTGTGTGGCATTGGCTCAGGGTTGGTCAGAAATAAATAGTAGCAATAATACAGCTGGAAAGACAAGAGGTTGCTATACACAGACACACACACACACACACACACACACACACTCACAATAAGTTTCAACTATGGAGTAGCATTTTAGATACGAGATGAACAATTCTATGGTTTGTGGAAATAAATCTTGTTGTTCTGCTCTGGAGACTTCGAAACCTCCACCAATGAGAGTAGCCCATGGTAAGGATGGGAAGGATTGTGTTCTGAGCCCTGGTCAGACAGCGACTTGTTTCAATGTCCTGTATAGAGGGAAGTGAAGTCCCGATCATTTTCTCTGCTGTATTTACCTCCTTCTGAACGGACTTCCAGTCAGAGGTGCTGCAGACTCCAGACCAGACAGAGAAGCAATTGGTCAATATGATTTCTGTAGTGCTCTAATAGAAGGAGGTGAGCTTTTCTCATTCGCCTCAGGAAGTGCATGACCAGAGCTGCAGTGTGAGTGGACCAAGTCAAAGTATCTGTTATCTGTATTGTCCTTGATGAGCAGTAGTGTGTGGGTTGGTTCCTCCTGAAGTCAACAGTGATCTTTCTACGTTCATTTTTCAACCAGGTTGTTCATTTCGCACCAGTCAACCAGATGGCTGACCTCCCTTCTGTAGTCCAGAACATTGTCCCCATGGATTAGGCCCTCTACTGTCATGTCGTTCACAAACTTCAGGATGTGGTTAGTAGTAGCAGCAGACTCAAAGAGATGACACTGGAGACATTATTACCACACAGACTGAGGTTACACAGGTGTTACACAGGTGTGTGCTGAAGCCAAAGGTGGCCAGTTTACTTACCAGATGTTGAGGGATGATCAGATGGAACGCTGAGGTGAAGTCCAGAAACAGCATGTGTACATGTGTATTTTTTCCTTTGAGGTGTTCTAAGCTCAGGTGAAGTGCAGAGGAGATGGCCATTCGGGGGGTAAGCGAACTGGTGCGGATTGAATGTGGGAGGGAGTTTGGAGGTTGTATGGTCCTTTACCAGCCTCTGAAAGCCCTTCATCATAATGGTGGGTGAGAGCGACGGTAATCATTCAGAGAGAGGAAAGCAGCAGTGATTGTGGGGTTTTGAGCACTGCTGTGAAAATGGCAGACTAGAGTCATGATGTTCAAGCAGCCTGTTTCAGCAAAGTGTTAAAGATGTCTGTAAAGACCTCCTCCAGCTGACCGAAGCACCCTTTCTGGTATATTGTCCTTTTTAATTTCTTACACAGCTCACCTTCAGAAGTGACCAATGGATCCCAAACTCTTTGATTTATAAACAGAAGAGTGTAGGTCAGTGAAGCGTTTTCAGTGAAGCGTTTTCCTGGATTTCTAGGAATGAGAAAGTTAGTAACAAAACAGAATCAAATTTTTCATTTTCAATGGTGTATTTTTATCATCAAAAATAGCTCCAGAAGGATGTGTGAGATTGAAGTTCTGTTGGGAAGGAAGATGAAGGTGATCAGGATCAATAACTGATGATAACTGTAGTCTGATCTGATCAATATTTATTGATCTACTCATACAGAAGTGGTGTCTCTCAGTACGGCGTCGGGTTTAACGCAACACGCCAGACGTCTCTGCATGAAGGTGTAGAGGTTCCTAATGGTGTCCTGTGATGATCCATCCCATGCAGCTTGAATGTTCTCACTCAGTTCTGCAGATGGTGTGGTAGGGGTGGAGTGTTGATAGAGCGTCCAATAGCGTCCACACATTTTCAATCAGGGACAGGTCTGGAGATGAGACCGACCACGGCGTAGTATCTGTGTCTTCAAGACGAGATCTTGAGACGGCAGCAGTGTGTGGACGAGCGTCGTCCTGTAGGAATAGAGCACCGGAGTGTGTGTTCAGAAAAGGTAGAACCACTGGTTGTAGAACCTCATTAACGTAACGTTGATCTGATAAAGTGACTGTAATGAAGGTCAAAGGTGATCTGACATCGTATGAAACTGCACCCACAACATCACACCAGACCTTCTGGATGCAGGACAAATAACCGTTGCTCTTGGAGTTGACCACCTCCACACACGGATTCGTTGGTCATCTCCACCGAGACAAATGTAAGAATCTTCACCGAAGATTATCTGCTGCCATTCTGAGTGACTCTGGCATGACACCACTGCAGTCGGTTGACTGGAACTGTGTGCAGCTATATTTTGATGACCAGTGGTTTTGGTCATGATTGTGAATTCAAACCAAAGCATTTTTGGTTTGATCTTCAACTCAGTACCGTTCCTCTTTTATCCATTCACACATCTTATCATCACTCATCTCTTACCATCATAGGTCTTTTTGGTGTGTATCAGATTTACCTCATTTACACTGGTTTTGTCAGTGTACGGCAGTGGTTTCTTTGTGGTCAGATGTCTGCAGTATGTCTCAGTATGTCTCAGTATGTCTCAGTATGTCTCAGTATGTCTCAGTGTTGTATTTCTCTGGAATCAGACGTTTGATAAGGGAGGCCTCTTTGTGTTGAGCACATCAAACATTTATAAATAATAACCTTGGACAACTGCTGATTTGCAATGACACTTTCATTACAACGAGCAGCCTATTAGTCATTGTCTCCTCCATTAGTTATTAATGCCCCTGTGTGCCAGCTTTACTTTGTCATTTATTGCTTCATCTCTGTGCCTTTGAAATATTTAGTAACAGCTGTATCCACATTTACTGTTGATGATCAGCTGCAGGAGATGGCTGTACTTGCCACTGGCTCTATGACTGCTGTCTTCGTCCCAAACTACATGCTGTCTTGTGTTGTGGCTGGTAGAAGTAAAGGTCATCTTGGTTGGAGCAGTGTAATATTTCCTGTTCTGGTATTTTAGGATCTGCAGTCCTTTAACTTATAAATGAAATGTATTATTATTATTATTATTATTATTATTATTATCATTATCATTATTATTATCATTATCATTATTATTATTATTATTATTATTATTATTATTAATATTATTATTATTATTATTATCATTATTATTATCATTATCATTATTATTATTATTATTATTATTATTATTATTAATATTATTATTATTATTATTATCATTATTATTATCATTATCATTATTATTATTATTATTATTATTATTATTATTAATATTATTATTATTATTATTATCATTATTATTATCATTATCATTATTATTATTATTATTATTATTATTATTATTAATATTATTATTATTATTATTATCATTATTATTATCATTATCATTATTATTATTATTATTATTATTATTATTATTAATATTATTATTATTATTATTATCATTATTATTATCATTATCATTATTATTATTATTATTATTATTATTATTATTAATATTATTATTATTATTATTATCATTATTATTATCATTATCATTATTATTATTATTATTATTATTATTATTATTAATATTATTATTATTATTATTATCATTATTATTATCATTATCATTATTATTATTATTATTATTATTATTATTATTAATATTATTATTATTATTATTATCATTATTATTATCATTATCATTATTATTATTATTA
>CM067504.1:42409092-42426592 GCA_034509495.1 Acestrorhynchus altus
CTCTTAGAAAGAGCGATGCTTCAAATGGCTTTTGTAATAAAGAGAAAGTGAAGAATCTTACGTAAAAGAAACACAACTTTCACACTCGGTTAAGGTTATTTAGGTTCTTGTTAACTGTATGAGTGTATGAAGTAATTATGCCTCATAGCCAGAACTTGAAGGGCTCGATAAACTACTCCGAGCAGAGTCCAGAGTAGGGGTCCCCAACCATGATCCTGGAGGAGCCTGGTGTTTAGCTACCCTGCTCCCAAAATACCTGATCCAGCTATTCTGCAAACGAACAAGAGTTGAAGCAGACGTCCCCTTAAATGTGCAGGGCAGGGGGTCCTCAAGAACTGGGGTTCAGTTCTGGTGTCCATGCTCTTGGGGACATATATCAGCCACTTTGGGGTCTTGTTTAATTACTCTCTCTCTCTCTCTCTCTCTCTCTCTCTCTCTCTCTCTCTCTTCATCAGCAGCAGACAGTAGAAGTTCTAACACCAAAGCACTGTCCTCTCTTTAGCTTTTCTAACAGCGTGAACTTCACGACCGTCATTGATTCAGACCAACAAAGGACAAACGCGTGTGAAGGGTGGCTGAGTTTGAGGAAGGCTGTCGGGTTACAGGAGCTCCGTAACTCCGTGTGATTCAATATTGCTGAAGCTCTCTGGCCTGTGCTTGACGTTTGCAGCATTAACTGTATTAAGTGCTTTGCAAACATTTGATTAATTTTCAAAGCAAAGTTTGGGTTTTTTAAATCTCATTTCCCAAACACAAGTCATCTGACAGAATCCCACAAATTCCTTCCATAGACAGTTTTTCTGATACAATCTGATTACCTTTTACACTCCACAGACCGACTGTTTACTCTGAGGACACTGCTGATGGACATCATTTTGTTTGTGATAATCCTGTTTGCAGATTTGTAATTTGATATTTGCCATTAATTACTGAAGAAACCATGAAAACGATATGATATTGATATACATTAACAGCAGTGAGGGACCTGGGAGGACCACCAGTCGGTTGGGTCCGTCATTTGTCCGAGGAGAAGACTAATCAGTCCATTTAAGTTAATTTATGTCTCCAGACACTCCTGAAACTCAGTCTGGACAATAAGGTCAGTTACACACAACACAGCAGGAGTTCAGTTCCATGCAGGGTTTTAAGCTGCTGTGTGTCCAGTGATTTGATTGTCCAGTGCTGAAGGCCAACCTGCTGGACGTGGTTTTAGTGAACTGATTATAATTATCAGCAAATACTTCCACTTTTTGTCCCAGTGCTCAGAAAGTGTCTGATTACGCTTAACGTAACATTTATGAAACTGAAAACACTGTTATAACTACATTCCCACGATATCGACTTTATAGACGAAACCTATTATAAACATCACACAAAAACCACGTATCTCCAAAACAGGAGGAAACAAACGTTCTTAACTTTCAGTGGACATTAAATGTCTGGAACTAAATGCAGAACCACTTCCACTTTCACATTAAATGTTAAATAAAAAAACACAGACATGTAGCCTGTTGATTAATAAATGTTCAACCATTAAAGAGAGGAAAAGAGATCAGCAGGAAACGTCTGTAAAACATTACTTTCAGTACCAGAATGTAACGTTTAGTCGGTTGATAAAGTCTGTTTAGCCTATAATTCATGATCTTATTGACTTAAAGCTCCAATATTCTCTGTGCCAGTTGACGTGTTTATGTGTCTTAAACCGAGGATCTGGAGGCTTTGTTAACCCCCTGTATCTCTGAAGGGCTTGATAATCAGCTGATTAGTTGATCAGCTGTACTGGGAGCAGGGGTGCCTCCAGGACCAGGGTTGATAAGAAAGGTAACTGTCTGAATAATAAGCTCTTAAACAGAACCTCCAGCTCTCCTAGACTTACGTTCTTCAGTCCTATAATATAAGAATCAGTCAGTTTTCAATGGAGCTACAAAGTGATGAGGATTCATAATAATAGAATGTAATAAAGGTCAGAGTTGAAGATGTTAGACCTTTACCTTCCAATAAAACCTAGAGCAGATGTTTCTGCTACATCTAGTTGAGTTGCACACTGTCAGCATCTCTTTTTGTCCCATCCTGTCCGGCTCTCTGCCGGCCACACCCCTGGGCTGGGTATTTCCAGAGTTCTTACTCAATCCTCACATGAGGTCCACAACAAGCTCTGGTTTCACATTAAAATTAGGAGGACAAGTCACAGAGGTCATGTCCGCAACCACACACACGACCAGAGAGCAGCACATAAACCAAATCCACAGACTCATCTCTGAGACGATGAGACATGGACTGATGATCCATGTGTTGTTTGTATGTGCGGTAACGGGGACGAACAACACTTTACACCGTGTAAATACAAAGTATGGAGTCGGTTGATTTGGGCTCCCGGGACGTGACGTACGTCAGTTTGTCCCAAAGGCCACAAAAAAGATTTGCACCAGGAATCTCTGAAGTAACGTGTGTGTGTTCACGTTCACTAAAGTCGTGCACTGAAGTGTGTGTGTAAATCAGAAACGCTGTGTATAAATAGTGATTAAAATTGGTGGTCATTTCTCCTGACTCGCTGTTTACAGAGTATCGTTTTACTGCTAAATTCTACACGGAGCTAATAATAATGTGAGTGTAGCTCTAATCTATTTATTGGTTCACACACATGTTGTGAAGCTGTAAAAGATACTGGTGAGATTGAATTACACTGTAAATTTGTCATTGACTGCTCTGGCACTCAGACCCAGATGAGAGTGTATCAAACTGATAAAGCTGCTGAACATAAGCAGGTGATTTAATGTCTCATTAGAGGGTTTTGTGACACATTTCATATCCGTCTGGTTACGGCGATAAAATGTCCCAAACCAAGACTCTGACGACTCTGATGGAATATAATGTAAATTATTTTCAATTCTTATTATTTTTATGAATTGATCTCTATTTTCCCCCCAATTTGGAAGGGCCATTTACCCAACCCTGTTAGGCCTCTCCCCCATCACATGCTCCCAACACTGGAAGGGGGACGACGAGCGCGTGACGTCAGTCCCCCTCTTTATGAACTGATGTAGAATAAGAGCGATAGCTCCACATTTAGTATTAAGCATTGTTTATCGCAAAATCTGTCCTACGTTCCAGCCCAGGATGGACTGGCAAGAGAGAACTGGGAATATTCCCAATCAAAAAGGACCCCCAGTCCCCTTCCGCACTGGTTGACCGAACAAAATTATCTAAAGGAAGCCCCCACTGTCCCCCTGGTGTTGATCGAAACCTACAGACAATTTATGCATAACAAACTACAAGGTCTAACCTCACTGTGTGATGATCATTTTCACCAGATCAAATTCACTTGTTTTCAACCGAATTCATACGAATATTTAAACTCCGTTAGTATTTACGTCTCAAATGAAGAGAAATTAAAGTAGTCTAGAGTCAGGGATGTGTGACTGTCTCCTATAAATGCTTTTATAATATAAAACTCGAGTTCTAAAGGTTCAACTGCGTCCAGACGTCCAAACACATTGATTTAAGAGGTAAAGACACTAATTCATGAATAGAACTTAATCGTACAGTAAGTCAGTCTGTGGTCCCGGGATTCTGCAGTGCGCTGTCGAGTGTTTGTGGTGACTCTTCCAGAGCGTCCACACTTGAGTGGACCAGAACAGTCTTGTGTTAGGGGTGGAACTGTTAGCTGTGAGTTGTTTCCTGTTCCTGGTGGAGTCATTTGTTTCTTCTGCTGAAGGTCTCTGTTTCCCGAACGCTGGCAGGGCCAGATTAAGAGGTGCACACGGGATGGATGAATGCCTGCTGAATGAAAGATTGGCGGCCATGCCGGCTTTTTTCCTCCTTCAGACCTTAGCCTGTCAGAGCGATGAACCTGGAGGAGATATTATTCCTTTATTCAGGCTTTTCAGGATCTCTCTCAGTCTCTCAGTATCAATTCCTTTTGACAGTAAAAGTGTTCAGACTTTTGATTCTGATAACAAACAATCGACCCGTGAAACGAAGCCGAACCTGATCAGCGTGACTGTTACTTTATACAGTCTCTCTATAGGACAAAACACACGTTGGACATTAAAGGTGGAGAATCTGAGAGGCAGAAGGAGAGGACAGTAAAGTCTCAGACAATTCAGTTTGTGTCGTTTGCCACCAACATTGTGACAAGTGTGCAACAACTTCCCATTCTTGTTTATAGCTGGAGAGCAGAATGCCCTTAAGACAGCAGGGCCTGTGTTCTGGACAGGTCAGGGGTGGGTCGTGTCAGATGAAATACTTCATACACTTTTAGATTGCCTGCTTTGACACACACACACAGAGGTTAGGTCACTAAACAGATATTGATCCAAGTCGCCACGACCCATGGAGCTGTTGTATACAACGTCTGAGAAAGATAAAAATAAAGGATGGGAAGGATGATCTTTTTTTCTCACCCTGGCTTTTCTTGACCTTTGAAGCCGGCCTGAGGCATACAAGCACCGAGAGAGTGTCCAATTAGAAGAGGGACAAAGTGGACGACAAATCTCTCTCACAGCTTCCCAAGCGATTCTAAGTCCTAACTCGAGTCTTTAATTACACTCACGTCTCCCACAACAATCTCTTCATTGGTACAGAATATTGTGTGGAATTTTGTTCTTTTTTTTGGATAAAATCGTGTTTAAACTTCATGTTTGTAAATAACATTTACATTATATTACAACGAGTGATTCTGGGGTGAGTGATTCTTCAAATCAAAATCAAAATCAAATCAAATCAAATCAAATCAAATCAAATCAAATCAAATCAAATCAAATCAAATCAAAATGCATTTGTTTAGAGCTTTTTTTACAGCTGACGTCACAGAGCAGCTTTACAGAAATCAAAAATAAGAAGGTGAACGACAACATGAAACAGGATAAAGACATAAACCCTCCTCTGAGCCAAAGGGCGCCAGCGCAGGAGAAACCTCCTCAGAGATGGAGGATGAAACCTCAGGAGGAACCAGGTTCACTCTGCTCAAAGTACTTAGTAAAGGGACACTGGACCACCACATGTCCACTGTAACAGTCGGGTGACTCCGGCAGATCTGACTGTGACAGCTGAACTGAGGAGAGAACCAGAAGAACATAAACATGGAGCATCCTGAAACATCAGCGTCCAACCATCTCCACCATCACGAACCTGAGTGAATGTGAGAAGACAAGCTGTCCTAGTAATATTGGCTGTGTTGGTCAAATAAAATTATGATTATAGTGCTTTCCCAAATACAACGTAAAGAAAAACACTGACTTAATCACATGTTATTTTTATTCCAAACAACAGGAACACACAGAGAACCTGATCTCCATTAGCTCCTCTGATCAGAGCACTGTGGACATTATAACATAAGTTCTTTATGGAAGACAGAGAAGGTTTCACTTGTAAAACAGAACAAATGAAGTGTCCAGAAATAATTTTAGATAATGATTGTAACAAAATTCCACAAATTTCCACCTTAAACAGTGCCTGAGGCACAGTATGCAACTGCAGCACCTTTTAAGGTGGAACAGGAAACTCAAATTCTGACTTCAGAGTCGTGTGATTAAGGAACGTTAAACGTCCTGCTCACTGTTTTCTATAGAACTCTGTAAAATGTCTTACAGCTGGAGGTTTCTGTGCATTTCAGAAACAACAAAGTCTAGACACACTAGAGTTTGGTCCATTCCAGAGATGGACAAATGTGACTCACTATCTTATAGAATAAAGAAGAAATATTAAAAATATTAACAGCTTCTTTCAGATACAAAACTAAGATTTTATAGATTTATCTGTTAATTTATTAGATATTAACTTTTTATTTTAGCTTTTGAACTGAAAAATTCAGAGCATTTTTTGTTATTTTGATTTAATTTATTCTCAGAGAAATAAAGTCAAATTAATTAAGAAGTTTAACACATCTGTGAACTTTTAAAGCCTGTAAAGTGTGAATTCAGTTTTATTTAATGCAGTATTTAATGGATCTTTAAATCTGCAGAGGTTTAGAAAGTAGAGTCACTTCTTATCTTCTGTTCTTCACTATAGAACCCTTTTTACACTGAGTTCCACTCTTTCTTCTGGTTCCTCTCGTTTCATTAGATTTTAATAAATGAGGAGTTTTGATTGGTTGAGGGGGAGAGTAGAACTGAGCATCACCCCGAAATGGGCTGTATTTTGGTTACCTTTTTGAGTATTAAACCCTGTAACTGACTGTAATTGGTTACAGCGTGTAATTAAATCATGATTATATATCATGATCATCACACCTGTGTGATGTGACGATAAATCACTGGATTTGATAAACATGTTAAGATCTCCTGATTATTGCAGACTTACAGGACACTGGTGTTTAGTTTATATCTGATTTTAACTTAATTTAATTTAATTTTAATTTAATTGAACTTGATTTAATAATTTTCTACGTGCCATGAAACCCCTATTTAACGCATTTACAATTAAATCCCTGCATATCGTTTGTCTGAGGATGGACGAAGGGGCTTCTGGGAAGGTTTGATTCAGTGTCTGGTCTGTTGTCAGCTCTAACCACCAGCCTGATGTCATTTCAGAGGACATGCTTAGTCAGTCTTCACTCACAGTCACGAGAGTCCCCAACTTATGGAAACAACCTCTAAGTGTGTGAATGACATCATGCTGCCGTGGTGATGCTGGATTTACAGTAAGATTCGTATGATTGTTCTCTGCTTTCAGGCTTTTCCAGCACAAACACTTCACACTGTATTTCAACATCCTCTCACATGTTCTGTTAACGTGTTTACTAAAGCACACTCAGGATTGGAAAGGTCTTTCTGGACTTTGTCTCTCATTTCTTTTGTCTTTTTGATGAAGTGACACATCCTCGTCTGCATTCATAAATTCAACGCCGAAGAGGCCAATCGGCTTTAGACTTCGTTCAGCCCATATTAGATTTTTATAGGAGCTATAGACTGAATTAATAGCCTATGCTCTAATCTGATTTCCAACGTTGTCATATTTTATATTGACCAGATGTAGCAGTAAGGTCCTTCAGCGCAATGAGAGAAGCTTTTTTATATATGTACCACCAGTACGCCTCAACTTTCCTGAGAGGATCCATCAGGTAATGAGAAATTAAATGTGGGCATTTTAGCCGGGATGGCACAAAAAGGGAATTACTGTCTGAATGTTATGGGTCCCCATTTAGGTTATTTATTCTTCAGTCTGTAGTTCTTTAACATTTGGTGGCATTTGGAATCTTAATCACATGTTAAGTGGGGACCATTTGTATGTTAATGGATCAATGGCATGTAGTTAATGTAAGTGTGTGGCTGAGCGCCGTGGTTTGAACTGTCACTGTGGGTCATTGACTGCGGGAGAGTCAGCGTGCAAAGCATGGCTGCATATGTATGTGGCTGAGGTGTGGGCTTCCTTACTGGGTTCTTACACCTACAGCTGTTTACTGGAGCTCAGGTCTGAGGTTCAGTGTAGTTCAGATGTCCAAGCGAGCAAGTCTGATGTGTGTTCATCAGTGTAGTGTAATTCTAAATGATATTTAGTTGATTGCGTTGGATTGTAATAATGTTTAATGTGAGCACTGTGATGCACATTTAAAGTGATGTTTATCGTCACTGTCACACAAAAACCTTTTTGAATGAATGAATCTGACAGATCTTTTTATATTGCATTGGAAAGTCAAGTCACAAGTCATTACAGTAAACACAGAACATTTGTCTTTCCTGTCCAGGGAGGGTTTCTGCTAGATTTTGGAACATTGCTGTGAGGATATGTACGTTGGCATCTTTCAGGCAGAGCTATAGTGTGTGAGCTGTGTGAGCTGTGTGAGGTGTTCTGATGGTTAGAAGAAACAGAGCCGTCCGGGTTTCAGATCCATTATGAAGTTTGACGAGGTTTTCTTCTCACACTCTCTGAACATTGTCGCTCTTATATCCCAGGATTCCGAGCTGCCGGTAGTCGAGGCCTGACGGTGCGGTTCGTCCGGTGCTCCAGTGAAGCTGCGCTGCTTTGTTCACTGAATTCATGCTCACACTGCTGATGCTGCTTGTTTCTGAAATCAGTGAAACACAGTCACTTTCTGTAACGTTCACACCGTGTCTGGACTACTCTTCATCGTTCCTGAGTCCCGAGTCATTAGGGATCAGATTTAAATGGAGAGTCCATCTCAGGAATGGGTCAAAAGAAATGCTCCAAGATGACCTGGAATAAGATCCTACTTTGACTTCCTTTTACAGTTAATACGTCTTTGACTTTTACTGCTAAGTTACTATTTTGGAGATACAAGGTTTGTTTTGACAGCAGCCGGACACGCCTATAAAAACTGCATATTAACAGCATCACTGAAACACAACATGACGTTCCACCTTAAAACGCGTTTGAAAGGGAAACGTTGGACATGTTCTATGCAAATGTGCAGCGTATTAGCATACACAACTGTAATTACAAAATAATGAAGGGGATAAATTGGGCAGCGCGGCAGTTCTAGTCGGTTTGTCAGCATCTCAGCGTTTATCTGGAGAACAGTACTTTATGAAACCACCATCGCTGCGCACTGCATTAATTGTTATCATTGTGTTGGAAAGCAAACGCGTGTGGTGTGATTGCAGGAGGGGGAGGTGAGGAGGGAACAGGGCTAAATGAGGGGGGGAAATGAGAGTGGAAATTGGAGGGGGATTAGCGGCCCTGTTAATGAAGCAATTAGAGACTAAAGCGTTCCACTCAGGTGCCCGATCCTCTCTCTCCTCTCTGCAGCTGCGATCGGACGCCGCTCGGCGAACACAGCCTCTCTGGAGATGTGGAGTCAAAAAATGTGTGTGCAAGTGTTCATCCCTCCTGTGTTTGTTTTTCTCAACATCCTCTTGGATCCCATTTCATTAAAACAGGCGTAGAGAGAGAGAGCGAAAGAAGGCGAGAGGGTGAGAACGAACAGCGCGAATGCAAAAATGGATGGACGACGTGCTCTTCGGGCCTCGGCCGATGCTGTGATCGAACAACTGTGGTGGAATAGATGGAGGGATGAAGATACATACAAAGCAAGGGTTCGGATGGAGACAGATAGGAAGTATGGGGGAAGAAAAAGGGCGAGACACAATGTCTTTGGCATTGACCCGTCGGCAATGGGGTAATGAAGCCCCTCTCAAAGTCAACAGTTCAGAAACTCCTTTGTCCTCCTAAAAGAGTCTTTAATTTTTAACACAAACTTGCACTTAGGTATGCATGAACTTTGCTAAAATCCAGAGACATGTGTATAATAGGGCCGTAATGGATGACGGCCACACGCTCCGTCTAATGATGTCAGGTTGTTCCGCCGGGCCGCTGATTGAGGAGGGCCTAATGTAACTTTAATTTGGAGTGATGTATGGAGGGGGGCTGAGGTGGCCCTGTTGGGGCGCTAAGGACGAGAGCGTGTCTATCTGTTAGTGGGGGGAGTTCAGCTCAATGAACTCTTTGGAGGAGCAGCTGGAAGTTGCCCCCCCTCTCCGTTCCCCCCGGTTCTGTCACCAGAGCCTCCTTAACCAGGATTGATAACGTCGGTCGCCTCGCTAACCCACAGGAGCCTGACTCTGGCTCATGACACCCTCACGGAATGGAGGGCAGGGCCAGTTGCCTTTGGTTACCAATGGGAGGACAACAATTTACTGTTACGAAACAAAGCACACTCTTTTTTTCTATTCACAGGTCCCCCTTCCCCTCCTCCTCTTCCCTCCTCCTTTTCAGCACAAATGAAGTGAGTGAATGCTAAATCAATGTTTTCAGTGCCGCTCATCACCATCTTCATCATCATCCAGCATTACGTGCGGAACTATTTCAGTGAGGGCTGAAATTTTAATACTTCAATTTGTATGTTTTTAGATTTTTCAGTTTAATTTGGATAGAAAGAAAAAAAGATTTCACATAAATACAATATTTAACCTTTACAACTCAATTTTAAAATAGGGATTTTAGAATTCTGTTTTTGTAGTTTGATGTTCTTTTAATCACCAAAAAATTATATCTATCTATCTATCTATCTATCTATCTATCTATCTATCTATCTATCTATCTATCTATCTATCTATCTATCTATCTATCTATCTATCTATACATAAAAAGTATTTATAGGAGTCAGAATTTAAATACTTGTATGAATTACTTTTTGCTCATAAGGACAAAAACAGAAATCCTGTTGGAATTTAAATGAGGTATTTGTGATGATTAGATTCAGAGGGACATTTATAATAATAAAGTCTTTCAAATGCTTGACCAAAGAAAGAGTGTAAACAGCCCCTCCCTTCTCATTTTCCTCTGTAACCCAATATCTGGGTCAGTGATGTCATCAGCCCCGCCCCCTCTCTCTGATCAGTCAGAGTCTGTATGCAGGTTGATCATCAGCCCCGCCCCCTCTCTCTGATCAGTCAGAGTCTGTATGCAGGTTGATCATCAGCCCCGCCCCCTCTCTCTGATCAGTCAGAGTCTGTATGCAGGTTGATCATGTTCACGTGGTCAGAGCAGTAAACATGCACTGGAAGCTCCTTTGCCATTTAAACTGGGATTTAATTCAGATTGTTTTGTGAGCTGAATAATTCATCTCACGATGATGAGAGCAGGGAGAGTCACAGACAGTCTGTAGTTTGTTATGATGTGTGTTTCATGTCAGTAGGTTACTCTGATCCTGAGTATAATTAGTCCCTGTCATTTGCAGATCTCGGGTTCTACGAGTTGATCACTATGATTTCAAATCCTGACCATCGGTGTTGGATTGTGCAGCAGTGGTGCTTTCTTTGCAGCGAGCAACCAAAACTCAACCCTCAGAAATGGAACTGAGTTTCATTTATATTATCCTTTCCGTTTAACTAAGCATTGAATGAGCACTGCGGCTAATTCCAAATTCCCTTTGTCATCATCGTTTCCAACTACAAGCTGGGTAATAGATGCGCGGCGGCGGATCGTCACAGGGCCGAAAATGAATAGTGAACGGTATTCATCAGCCCGAAAGGAAAGCGTCCCCAGATCCAATTATATATATTCATTAAGTGATAATGATATCATGGTCTTTTAACTGGGAAGAAAAGAGGGTAATTGAATAATAACAGTTGTACAGTCTCGAGGGAGAGGCCTGCTCAGTGCCGGGGGGACTGACCCCGTGGGGTAGACGGCTGAAGAGAGCGGATTGATGGAATTCTATTACCCTGCTGATAGATTTATTATGAAGGCCTGAGTGGACTCGCTGCTCCACTTTGTCACTCACACTAATCAGCTGCTGAAGGCTCAGAGCAAGGGGTCTATGTGTGTGTGAGTGTGTGTGAGTGTGTGAAGGGCCTTTGGCTGCACCCACCCCCCACACACACACCCTCCGCTCAGTGTCTACCATGCCTGACAAAGACAAGGTTAGGAGAGGATGACAGACATGCTGTCCTCACCCAGTCCCCCTTGTCCCCTCACAAATGGGCCAGCTGAGCATCGCGACCTCTCGGGCGAGCCCTCATTTGTTTATTAATGGCCGACATGTGAACTAGCATAAGGACGCGGATTGTGGGGAGCAACAGTCAGGTGGCGGTGAGCTGTGCAGGGAGGGGATCAATTTGTAAACGCTGGGGAGAAGGAGGATACATGCTCATTTAGGCCTGCTCGCTTCAGCATTATGTGCTGGACACGGAGACATGGGATTAATGGGGTGTGCACACACACCCACACATACCCACACTTTTGCTTTTATGTCACACACACTCGTACACACAATAAGCCCTCTAGCTGTAGAGGCTTAAATACATGGTGTTCAGAAGTGATTTTGATTAATAGACTTTTGTCTCTTCATTTAATGATATGGTTTATTATGACGCCTTCGCTGAATAATGATCACAATACTTATGACATGATTAGACTTGAATGGACCTTTTAAACCTCAAAGACTCAGAAATGGACAGAGATTAAAAATACATCTATGACAGGAAACAAATAGCAATAATAAATAATAATAAACAGAAAAGAAAGTTTACTGCTGCATAATTCAGCCTGTAAACATGCTGAGACTGTTTACTGCATGTGTTTAATGGAATACTGTATGTAAACCTTTTTCACGTGTGTGTGTGTGTGTGTGTGTGTGTGTGTGTGTGTGTGTGTGTGTTTCTATGCATGTTAGTTAATATGCTGTGTTTGATCCCTGGTGTTAGTCTTGGATTAATGGCAGAGACTGAAGCACTTCATTATCATGACAGCTGCCTTTGAGGGGTCTGCTCTCAGTGTGCTGATCTTTTTGTCAAGCATGTCCTCCTGAGAGGTCCAACACAATATCTCAGCCCTTGAGAACCCGTGAGGCTTGTGAAGTAATGACACACAGATCTGATTAGTAAAATGATTCTGTCTTTTCATGGAGAGAGAGAGAGAGAGAGAGAGAGACGGAGAGAGAGAGAGAGATATTCAGACCTTTGACTTATACAGAATATACTGGGATATAAATGAGTTGATTAATTGTGATGTAAGTACAAGAGAAAGTGGATCATGCAGAAAGACAATGACCCCAAACAGTTTTCTTTGTTCTATTTTTCCTAATAATGTCCTGCATGTATCTCTCCATCATGAGTGGAGTTCTATCAGGACCTTCTTTCTGAAGTATCAGTGTGTATAATGTTCTGTAATCATGCGTGTTATCTATAATTAATACTGAACAATTCTGACAAAGTTTATCTGAAATCTTTTTATTTTAAAAACCGCCGTCTGCAGAAAATTGTTGGCTCTGTAAGGCTTTAGTGTTTCTCCAACAGTAATCAGTGATGGGCTTTTCACCACCAACACCTCGCATGGGAATGGGCTCCATGTTCCAAAACCTCGATTTAAACACTGTTCCCTTTGATAAAAAAGTGAATTGTTTTCCACTTGCTCTCTACAACACAAGGATAAATATTTTGAAGCCCTATAAGCATAAATAATTGATTTATGTTAAACAACAAAGACACGTCCACTGATTCTCAGGGTGTTCTGAGGCCATTTTGTGTTAGAACATCATACAGCTCTGTGATGTACAGAGAGAATAATGTTTATGCAGACTGGATTACATTTAAAGTAGGAAATGTGCATTATACGTGCGTTCGGCCTGCGCGAGACTGGTTCTTGTTAAAGCGCCATCGTAACAGAGCGATGCTCGGCTTTCTGTTTACGTGAGACAGGGCTGAACTGTAAACAGGCTGCTCTGCTCGTGCTCACTCAGCGTTCAAATATGACAGCACAAGTCAATCAGAAGTCTGACCCTGCTGACTTACTGACACATTTTTGGATTTCTGTTCTTCAGGCCTGAACTGAAGGTCACAGCATCAGATTTCTCCATGAAACACCAAATAGCTGGTTCTCTGTAGGTTCATTCATTATATTCATCCACCTTTGAGTCGAGATCTTTGAAACTGTTATATGAAAGCACAGTGATCGTGATCAGGGTGAAAGAAGGACAATGAAGTATTACAGTGAAGGTAGAGACAAGGTGGTGGACATAATGTTATGGCTGATACAGTATATAGTGATATCTATCTACTAGTGTATGTGTCTATCTGTAGTGGACCTGCCTTTGTGTGCATGTTACACTGTAGTTTAAACAAAATGGCTTTTTCTCTCTGCAGCTTGTTTCGAGCACATTTGCCATCGCCTGCAGTGATGTAGCACTGGACCAGTTGAAGTGGATCAATACTAAAGAATGGCTGTGCCTCGTTGGCATGTAATCATCTTGTTGGCTGCTTTGACACTGATCCTCCATTATGAGCCAATGAAGCATGCTGGACAGGCTCTGCGGTGGGGCCTGTTCTCCCTGCTGCCGGAAAAGAGTGAAAGCAGGCTGGTGCAGCACCATAACGCACCCAGACATGGCCGAATGTCAGTGTTAATTATTTCAGAGCTGTAATGGAAACGGAAAGTCAGAAAAAGCAGAATTAGGCAGACAAATACTGTCTTTTTACTCAAAACAGTTGAGTCCCGGTGATTTTCCAGGGCTGGAATTTGAGGTAAGCTTTATTAACAGTCATTAACAGAGGCCTAAATAGTTTGAACATCCACAAAGTGCCTCAAGCTCACATTAGATGATGTATTAAGCCTTCCTGACTAGATTAGTGCAATGAGATCTCAGGGGGCAACTGTCTGAACTCACCAGGTTGGTTCTCCTCATTCATTCTCCGTGGAGCCTTAGACCTGTGCTGGACCAGCTAAAGGCTGAGCCTCTAACCTCACCTGAGGGAAGAACAGATGAAACAGTAGCCTTAGTGTTCAGATCTCTGACACCATCAACTTCTCTGACCCCTCTCCCACCATGTCGTCCTGACCCCAGGAATGCCCCCCCTCTCCCAAGCCTCGTTAAACTGTGCCTAGCCTCTTCTGTCCTCTCCATTCAGTCATCTCCTGCTCCAACAGGGCTCCATGCTGAAAACGCCATAGGGCTGAGGATAGAGCCTTGTGGGACACCGTCTGGTGCTGGCTGAGCACTGTTACGGCTGTTTGCTGGATCTCTGTGGGTATGCTGGGATCGGGACTGCAGGGGTAATGAGATTTAAGCCTTCTAATGGGAGATCATTGGCGTGGGAGGTTTGGAGACTGATGTGAATGTGGTCTACACCGTATAAAAGTTGACAATCACTGTTACTAACTGAGTGGGCTAAACACGATCAGTCTTATTAATCAAGGATCCATTGGGGTGGTGTTGTCTGTGCAATGCACAGTGCATGGACACATCTGTGTTCTCCCACATCTATTTTGGGATGAAGATGACAAGAAGATGTTGATTTTGCTGTAAGAAACACTGCAGAGCTGCTATTCAATTATGTTCCAGTCTTCCAAATGTCATATCCCAGCTCACTTCTTAGAGCACAGACATTGACATACATACCCATGGCTATACCCTTTCATTTAGACACCATTTATCTTCTGTAACTGCTCACCCCCTTTTTAACTCCTGTTCAGGCCTGAACCACATTTCACCAGCAGGGTGAGAGACACTGAAGTGGCTGGCTATCAGGATAAAGTAATGTATTCTCCAGATTGGTTGCAGCCCTGAGGTAGGACACCATGCTCACCTCCTGTGACTAGTGGCTTTGCTCCCTTCAGGTCTCAGCAGTTACTGGCTTTAATGTCATTTAGCTGCGGGGTGGCCGTCTCCTTACTGCTCCGTGAATCCATTTCCAAATGCCATAACATTTCCTGAAAAGCCCCCACTTTTGAAATCCAATAATTAGAAATGTCTATTTAAAGTTCACCGCTCCTGCACCGGTATCAATTAAAAGCCATTTTCGAGGTGATCAGTATCAATTGTCAACAAATTAAATCCACGCACTTAAGGCGGCGGAACGTGAAGCAATACGTTCGTCTGTGTTGGACGAGGTTTCGGTACCATTCAAACTGTCTCTGAGCTCTTTATTCAACGCCAAGTGATTTTCAGTTTCATTAGTGCTTCACTGATTCACACCAGGACTGATCGTATGAACGAAGACGCTTCAGTGACTTCTCATTAGGATCTGAACACTGGGATTTCAGCACCAGTTTGGTGGATTATGGGAAACGCTGACTGTTTCGTGGATAGCAGTAGTGCTAGTTTATTTACACGCATTAAGAAATAACAAGCAGGCAATGTTTAACTTATTCTATCAAATCATGCTTTATCATAGTGTGATGAATTATCAGAGAGACATTCAGCTCAGAAGACAGCTCACAGTCACTGGGTTCCAACTGAATTAAATCCCAGTTTAAATAGCAAAGGAGCTTCCAGTGCATGTTTACTGCTCTGTCCACGTTAGAGAGAGGGGGCGGGGCTTATATATAACACTGATACATTCATAAATAATAAAATAAAATAAGGGAAATTCAGGTTGTGTGTTTTATTTTATTTGGACCACTATAAAGTATTTTGAAGAACTTATTATTATAAATATTCTAATCATTACAAAAAAATCATCAAAAATATTGCATTTTCAGCCTAAATTTCTCTGGATGATCAATTTCCAACAGGATTTCACACACACACACACACACACACAGACACACACACACACACACACACACACACACACACACACACACACACACACACACACACACACATTACTATTTTCAACCCTTAAAGGAAAACCTTACAGAATAATGGTTCTGTCCAGTTCTGTAAACACCAAATAGAAATGTTTTGTGACTAACAGACAGAATTTCTGTAGTAAATATTTAGTGTTTCATGATGATCTATTAGTGTTAGACAGGAAGCTAATCATTTCCAAAAGGAAGCAAAAACCTTATTGTTAGAGATCCACCATCTGTTTTTCCGAGTTCTTCCATCATCCGTCTGTTTGAGACAGAACATTGACTTCATTGAGAGTTGATTAGAAGACTGATTGCCAATCAATTATGCATTCCTATTGTAAATCATTATATTTTCTCTGCTGACAGGAAGTTTGAATATTACATGCCACATGAATCAGGTTATCATTCTGGCAAAGGATGAATCCCGGAATCCCGGAATCGGCTGCATTATTCCGTTTAGAGCAGGGAGATGTACTGATTGTTTTATTTCCCTGTGATCCACATTGATTTGAGTCCTTGTTTAGATGGAGCTGCACATCTACTGAATATCTACTGAATATCTACTGAATATCTACTGAACAGTGCTTTGTATGCTTGCTTTTGAGAATCTGGCTTTTGATCCTGAACGATCTGCTTCAGTGAATCGTCCTTGAGTCTCTGAACAGTTGAGATAGAGCGAGGCAACAACGGCCCGAGGTGTCACCTCTAATAAAACATTTATATCTACGGAGGAAAGCATGTCCATTGCTGCTGACCAGAGCAAACTGGCAATGAAGGGAGTAGGTTCTTTTGATCTGAGTGATTTTGCGTGGGGGAGCAATGGTGGTCATTGTCTGGCAGGACTCCCCCCTCTACCTCATACCCCCCCATCTCCCACTGCATGGGGCAAAGTGTTAAAGTCTCACAGTGGTAGCAGTAACTTCAAAAGCTGCTCCATGAATGGGGCTGTGTGACCCCTGCCCACTACCAGCAGCTAAACTGGTAGATAAAGAATCAGGGTAATTTGTATCAACTCAATACGTTACTATGCGACTAAACAGGAAGGTCGTGACTTCACGCTGCTACTGCGCGCCCATGGCAACTGGACATCAATGTAATGTCAGTTTTCAAAACACTGTTCCCTCTTTCCCAATCTCAGAACCGGCACTTTGTAAACAAGGCCCGATTGTAGAAGGACAACAGGCTCGTAGTTGGATGGTGAGGGATCAACTGGCAAAGGGAGGAAGTGACACATTATTTTTTTCTGTGCTGGCATGAAAAAAATCTGCATATGTTTGCCTGCCGGACCAGCTCTCGGTATGAGATCATGGCCGGATGGACCCAGATTGGGATGGATGGGTGGGGGCGGACGGCAGTGGCGGGGGGGACTTGCTGGTCTAGGGTCAACGGTGACCTTCTCGGCCTCATGGGAATGACTGGAGACGGTATTCCCCCTCCGACCCGCTCAGTTTGCTCAGCTCTACCAAAATTCTCTGTGCAATAAAATCAGTGTTGCCATTGTTAGACCAAACAGCGTGTTCTGACCATA
>CM067504.1:42429092-42431592 GCA_034509495.1 Acestrorhynchus altus
TGTCCTGGTCATATCAGCCTGTCCTGCTCACCTGCCATGTGTTCAAGCACCTGCAGCATGGAAGTGTTATTCCCAGTGTTTGTATTTTGATAAAATTACTGGCATTAAATGAAGCAGGGTGTTCCAGGGTGATCGGCTGCTCTTGGCTAACGTGACGGGCCACCTAGTGAGTGGAAAGTCATTAACAATAAACACGTTTGTTTGTAGATTCAAGCATCTCACCCTCTGAAAAATGCATTGCATCTGAGACAATCGCCATTGGCTCATGCATGAGCTAAACATCTGCTTGACTTTTCGTTCTTGGGCTATTTCCACATTCCTCTCTCTGGTATTATGAGGCAGGACATTTATAATGGCATGTGTCCCCATTTCTGGACACTCAGGCTGTCCATTAAAACTCTGTTGGCCTTTTAGATGGAATAGACCCACTTTTTACAGCAAAGGCCCATTTGAATATCGGGGCACAAAAGGATGCGTGTGTTGGCTCAGCTCAGACAGCAGCCCTTTATGCACTGGAAAACATGACTTCACAACATGTCCAGTGCTTGGGCTAGCTCTCATTCATCATTCCAGCAGCCCCTAACCATAAGCTGGCTGCTGGGTTTGATTAAAATGAACAAATACAATGGCCAAAGGTCTTTGGTGGACAGCGAACGGCGTGACTCAAGTCTCCAATGTGGCCCGTCGCAGTTAAGAAGCTCTTTGTCACGGCCAGAAAAACACGCATCATGTTGTTGTCCTCCAAGAGCTAAATCCTCCCACTCACAGGTCCGAGCATAAGTCATGTATCAATGGTGGCCGTTCTTCTCTTTCTAAGGTGATTTTAGGCCCGGATGTGCTCCAAATAAGTCCACAAGTGCCTACCAGCGAGTACATTTAGGAGGAGAGAAAAAGGAAAAGAAGGAAAATTCTGTTGTAGAGAGATAATATATTCATGCCCACTTACTTTGAGTCATTGCCACAAAAGCTTCAGTGTTGTCTATTCTTGGCAGCTGTGCCTGCACTACGAAACTCGGAATCCTTTGTAGGCCGCAGAAGAAAACCCGCTCTTTGTGAAGCATTATGGAGCAGGACTAAGTGCACGCCTTTACAGACCTTGTGGAGCATCTGCACTCCCTACAGGCTAAAGAAAGTTTGCATAAATTAACAAAGTTATTGCAAATTTGCAGCCGACTTAGAGCTTCAGGAGTAGGCTTGAAATGCCATCATTGTTCGTGAGCAGTAATGCAATATGAAGTGAATGAGGAGAGAGGAGAAGCTTCTTACACGGTTAAGAGAAGCTGTTTACACAGTTAAACCTCCTGACTCTGCAGGAATCAAACCCTGTCTTCCTTTTCCTTCTGTTGCTGCTGTTTGTTTATTTCTTTCATGTGTTGCATATTAGGTTTCCTCAGTGTCCCAACACAGCCTTTGGAAGACATAGATGGACATTATTCAATGTGTGTTGGACACCTGCAACAAGATCTAACCACATTTTGCTGAATGAATGACCGACTTTCAAAGGTCTAATGTTTTCGGCAGAGCTGGGTATTTCAGGTCAAAATCCACCCCGGGATTTGGTTCTGACCGCCCGGGCGGCTCTGCAGGGCTCTGCCCGCCATGAATTGAACTTATTCCAGGTGGAATAAGAACCGCTTTTATTCTGTGTCAAGTGGTGAACCTGGATTAACCAGAGGTGCATAAAGAGTAAATAATAAAACACTGGAACACTGGAGGACTGACAGTGTGTCCAGACAGTCGGAACAAAACCCTGGCGTGGAGTTTGACTTGCTGGACCTGAAATACCCACCTCTGGCTTATGCACCCTTTCTAATTAGGGGTGGACGATCTGGTCAAATATTATATCACTATATTTAAAGACATTTTCGTGATCACAGACACATTTGAGTCAAATGCACGTCAGTCTGAAAGCAGAGAGTGAGATTGTGTTTAAACACTCTCCCAAACTGAGTTCAGTGATTTATATTCAGAATGAGCTGCTCTGTATCTAATTAAACAGCACTAATTACACCCTCTGTAATGAATGTGCAGCTGGTCACTGTTTCTTAAGTACAGACGATATCCAAGGTATCCAATTTTATATCACAATAACCACATTTATCAGGATTTCAAAGACATTGAAAATGTGCAGCCGATGAAGAGCTTCAGGAGTAGGCTTGAAATGCCATCATGGTCGAGGATCAATGCTGATCTAAAGCTTCTTACACAGTTTATTACACATGTGATGACACACAGCTGGTCTAGTCCCTGTAGAGAAGTCCTGCCAATAGAATAGGACTTTCTGGAGCAGATGAACAAACATGACCCTTTGTCTCCATGTCTAATAGCAGGTGTGGACTAGAGAGTATAAAGCCCCCCAGCATTGAGCTGTGGAGCAGTGGAACCGTGTTCCAGAATCTAGTAAAAAGTCTCGTCTGGACAATAGAGACAATTACTCCAACAAAAGCAGGATGAACTCTTTTTCATCCCCTTGATTTCAGAAGAAGCAGTGAGTGAGCAG
>CM067504.1:42436592-42471592 GCA_034509495.1 Acestrorhynchus altus
ATGAGAGTGATACGTCTTAACAGAGGGGTAGAAATCTCTCAGAGACAAAATAAAAGTGAAGGTACGAGTGAAGCCGTTACGGCCCTTATTCCCACACTCTGACCTTCCTGCCATTCCTCCCTGAGCACTGAGACCTTCTGCTGATCCTTCTGCTCGTCCTCTGCAGCCTGTATTCAGGACACCTCAGCCTGGGCTGGATAAAGCGGTCCAGTCGTTAGAGAGAACAAAATTACATTCCTGCTTTACTAATGTTTAATTACATTAATGTGCAATATCAGTCGTTAACGGGCATTAATTATAAATGAAGATGTAATGACTGCCATTAATATTTAATTAAAGGGCAATCAAGTGTTATTTGGCAGTGTTACAAACCTAGACACTAATAAAAGAATATTCTGTAATGGGAGAAGAGAAGACAAAGGCGCTGTGCATTTTCATTACGGTGTAATGTGAACGACGGTACAGAGGTTACGGCTACATTTATTCAACCATTTACTCTTCAATCGGATTAAAGCTTCAATAATAAAAAAAGGAAACAACACCTAGTCTGACCGTCAAAAAGGGATCATTTCCACATGAATAAAATATGTTATTTGCCAGAAGAAGATTAAAGAAAAGATGATATTAGTTTTATGAAAATATTGGGCCAAAAATAATAAATCAGAGAACACACTTCTGTTCACTTTAAGACTAAACCACTGTTTATGGTCTTCATTTAACGTGAAAAGATGAAACTTAAGTTTTATATATTAATATTAAATAGAAACTCAAACTGTGTTACATTTTGAGGATTTATCTGTTTATTTTATGAAACAAACTGCTGTCACATCATAACATAATTCATGTCATTTAATTCAGTGCTGTTTATGATATGTTTGTATTATATCAGGGTTAATAGAGTTTTATCTTTATTTTATATATATTTTGTAAATTACTATGCAATTCAAACCCTTCATTCACCAAGCAACAACATGTTGATGGGGGACTTTTATTTTGAAAGAGTGGGTGTGTCTCCTGGGTGTATGCAGAGGTGAGAGGTGTCTCACCTGTGTGGAGGTGAGCTGAGGGACAACCCTCCTTCATTGAGCTCTAATACTTTTCTTTTTTGTAGGCTTTAAACACGTGTGGGTGGGTTTATAATGCAGGTGCTTTTGTGTTTATAAAATCTACATTTTCTGCTCTTTGGTGTCAAACATTACTGTGAAGGACAAATGTCCACCTTCAGGAAGATCAGATCATAATCTGGTACTAGAGCAAGTTCCTACGCTGTGGAAGACATCCTGTCTGGTTCCTGTTCCAAAGAAGTCATCTGCCTCGCATCCCATGTCATGAAGGTCCTGAAGAGACCGGTGCTGCTACATCTGAGACCTCAGGTCAGCCCTTTTCTGGACCCTCTGCAGTTTGCTGATCAACAGCAGGTTGGTTGGGATGATGCTGCAGAAGACAGACTCCCATCTGAACCAGAACAACACCACAGTGACAATCACTGTCTTTGATTTCTGGAGTGCGTTTAACACCATCCAACATCTCATGCTTGGGGAGAAGATGGATGAAAGGTCTAAGATAGCCTGGGTCCTGGACTACCTGTGCAGATGGGAACCAGTCAGTCTGGCCTGACTGATACTGGTTTCAGACAGAGCTGTTCTCTAAACCCTGCAGATTAAAGCAGATTCCTTTCAGAATAAGAACCGTAATCAAGCCCAAATGAAGACAAATTAGAGGATCCTAGAACCTCCTAAAATAATAATGTGGTTTGTTTGACTGTCTCCTATAAATGCTCTTTTATTTTTCAGAATGTTGGAGAAACACAGAGAAGATCTCCGCACACGTTCCAGAGATAATTTGCTTCAGCGGGCGTCTCATGTAGCTGCGCTGAGCCTGGACAAAGATGAGAAGTGAAAATGGAGTGGGTTGTTTTTGTACACGACTAAGAGAGTTTGGCATCGAAAGAAGCCTCACAGTTTGCCTAGTGGCCCGTCCTGCTCCTCTGAGGAACACCCATGCAGCTCTATTGAGATGGTAAGCACGGCTTGTTTACTCAAACTTCTCCTTTCTTCCCCATTCACAGTCACCAGTTAGCAAAACAAAAGAGCCTATGAGACGGTCATTTGTCGAGTGGGCTCACGAGCACGCTGGTCAAGCAGAAGAGGCTGGTTTGTGGTCCGGCACATGTTTGTTAGGGTGGGTGTCACCATTGTTTTAACCCAGGACACCCTCCCTCTGCTGCTTGTGATGTCTTTGTGTCCATCCTCATGACTTTCTGATAGTGCCCTCCTCCAGGCTGGAGAAGATCTTAGGAGGAAATGTAAGATAAATGTTTATTGCTGTATCTTCACCGTGGAGTTCAGCTTTTCTCCTACTGTGATAAAATAAACCAAATAGTCACCAAAGGCAGGAAATGCTGCAGCAGATCCAGGATGTGCTTTAATGAACCAGTCTTTGATTTGAAGAGCAATAAAGGAATATGCATCAGATCTAAATGATGGTACTGTGATGAAGGTCTGAGCAGAAAGCTTTCAGTGGCAGCTTTGTTTGATGGCTGTAAAGATTGAGGAACCATGATCAGTTTCCTGTAGGAAGGTAATCCAGGTCCTGTCTGGGCAGAACATGCACTACATGTTCATGGAAGTGTTGAGAAGTTCAGAAGAAGAGCTGTTGATGCTCATCAAGCTGGAAAAGGTTCCAAAACCTTCTCTAAAGTGCTTGGACTCCACCAATCCACAGTCAGACAGATTGTGTACACATGGAGGAGATTCAAGACCAACAAACGGTTGGTATAATTCAATGAATTCTGAATTATACCAGGAAATTCTAAAGTAAAATATCTGAACATCTGTGTGTGAGTTGAACCTCAACAGAATGTGGGCCATGAAACAAAAGAACAACCTTAAGTTCTTCTTCCAAAGAAAGAAGAGTAAGATGAGTGTGTTTGATGGCTGAAAAGATTGAGGAAGATTGTAAGGATTGAGGAACCATGATCAATGCCCCCTTTGGACCTGGATGACCCACCTCCACCCTACAGTCAGATACGTACATCCATGCTGTGTTAAAGGGTTTTGAGGTTTCTGTGGTGTACATCAGCCCACACTTCCTGAAGATGCTTCTGCGTGAAATCTCTGAATAGACTGTAGATGGATGGACTTCACAGGGCTGCTCCTTCTCAGAATCAGATCATTCTGGTACAGAATATTTAGCATAAGATGATTAGTCATTGAATTTGACCCCGAAGGATGAGCTACATTAATGCACACTGTAAGTATAAATCTTACATTTATATCCTCCCCGACATTAATGACCAAATGTTACATTTCATTCATGCCATTAATATGATATAGTTTTCTTCATTTCTTCATTTTTTTCTTGTTTAAAAAATTAATTTCTGTCTTCTTTCCTCCAACTAACATTGTGAATGTAGAGATGTGTTGGTGAGGACTAACGGAATTGGAAAGGAATGTTCCGCTGATTCCCGTGTGTCACACAGACGGATACTCTTCTGGCCCATTTCATTTTTAAAGTTTAAAACTGGGATCGAGGATGGAAATGAAAACGTTGAGTTTCAAATATGTCCATCAACCCTGCCTGCTAATTTTAGTGCCGTTATTAATCTCTGCGAGCGAGAGATTTACAGGAATATGTCCCAGACATCGAGAGTGTGTTCGTACCCGCATGCGTGTGTGAGCTGGATGGGCAGGACAGTGTGGGTAAAGGCCAGCGGGTGTCTGTAATAGACTTCTGCCTGAATATGGCTGCCGTTCCTCAAGTCTTCAGTATGCAGAGAACACTGTCCCGTAATTAAACACGATCCCCAATGTCACGCCATCGCCCATGCTGCACTGACCCCGCAATATTTCATCCAATTTGTGCCGTTTGACAAGCCGTCCCCTTGCACATGCTTCTTAGACTGACACTGAGGGACCAGGAGCTTCTGCTCTGGAAAGTTCTCCTAGAATTTAGAATTTACTGTAAAACTCACCCCTTCAATCTTCAGTGCAAAGCTACGGATGGACAGTCATGAAAAATAGGACATATATAAACATCTGGACTTCTGATCTTCACTGTATCTACACTGAGAGACGGAGGTGATTAAAATCTAAACACACACAACTGAAGAAACATCTTCAAACATCATTTACAAACATAATTAATAGAAAAGGATTTTTTTGTGATTAACACAGACATTTATTACTATTTATAATTAGAATCAGGTGCAGAACATCAGCTGCTAATGATCAAACCAAGGACTTTGTCTTATTTAAACCTCAGACATTAGTTTGGTTTGCTCTTGATGGTTGCAGTGAGTGGGATCATCATGATCAGATCCAAAGAGCTCTCAGGTCTTCAGAATGAAGGTTGTAGATGCAGAGTCATTTACATCTAGAGAAAGAGCAGGACTTATGGGACATTGTGTTTTGGATTGAGGTGAGGACTTTAGGAAGGACGTTTGAACTGTCTAGCAGTAAAGCAGTTCCACTGGCACGAAACTGGACCAGAGCATGGTGCTACCACCATCACGTTAGTGCAGTTGGTCCAGTCTTCCTGAGGCTAAATGATTCACCTTTATACCTCCAAATACTGGCTATTGTACATATTGTTTATATATATAATATAATATATATATAAAATCAGAACCAAATATTTGCATATTATTTGTTGGTCCTCAGAACCATGGCCCACTGTACTACTCCGAGTCCTCTGTGGTCCCTGGTTCTGTTGCTCCCTGAAGCTGTGTGGGGAGCAGTGTGTCTTGTGGAACTGATGGTATCTGAAGCAGAGTTCTGCTGCTGATGGGCTGGAAACCATAAAGATGTGCATGACGCTGACGCAACACTTTTAAAGTGACTATTAACAGACAGGCCAGTTCAGCAGCCGCCCCATCACTCTTACTCTCCAATGATCTTTCAGGGATGAGGAGACTGTGGAGCATCATTAGAGAAAGGCATTCCTTTATTCTTATCAGTTACACTCACCGTCCGGCGCTGTGGCCTCGGGTGGACGATGTCCTCTTTGTAAATGCAAAAAACAGACTCACGAATCTAGTGTGCAGCTACAGGAACCAGTGAATAGAGTATCAATGTTTCATTCCGAGCATTCAAACGGGGTAAACAAACTGCGACGGGCTGCTGATGACAGGAAATATTAATTAAGAACTGCTCTATCCATCCCAGTGGACGTTCTTCTGTCATGTTCTGAATTAAGCATCAAATCAGCACTTGACCTCTGTCGTAATTCTCTGCTGATGAAAGAAATCACACTTATTAAGTTGGCTTCACTTACACGTTGTCATGGGCGGGTACTGTTAAATAATTATGAGCAGCTGTAATGTCCTTTACACGTTCCTAAAAGCACATCGGATCAGAGCGTTCCCAGGAGATCTGTGAATCCTTCTGCACTCAGGGCAGACGGACTTTAAGGGCTTTGGGAGCGTTCATGCTGTGGTGACACATTGCTAAGAGCTGATGTGAGTGGTCAGGAAAAGTCTGCTTGTAAAGGGCACAGGGTAGAGGAACGGGAGAGAGGGAGTTTCGCTTCGGAGGGCAGCGATGGGAGAGGAATGCTAACAGAGTGCAACCTGAGTCTGCCTTCCCTAAGTGCTACCCAAACAGCACAAGCACACTCCGTCCTGCATCTCACTCCCCGCAAAACGTAGACCCTGAAACTTCATCCTCCCGCTGTGCTTATCCCCCAGTTCATGTTGAGTTATTGTTAGAAGTGCTGCATGTGGTTCTGTTTCTGTAACTATAATTCTGTTTGTACGAGTTTCTATATGTTCCTTTATAATAAGGCTTCATTCATTAAGTTCAAAGCAGAGCTTCTCGGACACGGGGGTGGATTCCTTTGACCTGCTGGACCTGAAATGCCCACCTCTCAGTCCTTCTCTCACTTCAGCACTAATAGAGGTTTATAGGGTTTGTAATCAGCTGTGCTCGGTAGCAACCCAGTTCTCCCATTATGTAAAGTAATGCAGTCCATTGACGTCAGGAAAGTCTTCACATTAGCAGCTCATAGGCATAACAAGAGCAGGACTGATGTTCCCAGCAGTGAGAACTGCCCTTCTGTCCTCCTCCTGCTGCAGGAACATCCTCACCTTATTAGTTAGGTGGGACGTGGAGGAGGCGTTAGGGAAAGTGGTGAAAGTCGCAGCCCCGTGTCTCTTCACTGCTGGGGAGGTGGGTGAGCTGATCACAGGAAATCCCATGCTCCTCCACGCTGTTTGTGGTCCCAGAGTGTGAGTTCTCACCCTGCGCTGCTTTTGGTGCTGTGGTCAACACTAGGGGAAGTTCTTTTCGCGCGTTCATAAAACACACCAATTAGCATTGTCACAACAGCATTTAAAGTGGCGCTACTGAAAAGGCAGCCGTGCACTTCAAAGCAGGGCCAAACGCTTTGTACAAGTGTACACATTAGTTTCAGGTAACTGTGAATGATCTTTCAGGGGACAAGTTATGGTGTTGATTACCAGCGTGACAGGAACCATGATTAAAACAGGGAGATGGTAATGGCAGAGCATTCACGTAGTGGCTCTGTGTGCCTTTCTAAAGGGTGATGTATGACACCATTAGAATAACCTCACGGCCCTTAAAGACACTAATCTTCCTTGTCTTGTCCTTCACACATGCTTGTCTTGACATTTGGGATGTGTGTGTGTACAGTATCAGAGCTGTGTGTGTGTGTGTGTGTGTGGGAGGGAGCGAGTGCTTTTGCAGGGTTTAATATGCACCAGTTATGAGGATAAACTGGAAACAGGATACAGACTGTAAAAACCAGAGCTGAGTATTCCAGCAGGATTTACTTCTGACTGTCTGCTCAGGCTGACGAGCCGTTATTAGTAAGAGGACCTCAGAGTGGTCAGTTATTATTCCACAGATGACCACTGTAATGTGAAAGAGTCAAATCTCCACTTTCTAATAATGGCGTGGCAGACTGAGCTGCGGCAGAGACACCACAAATTCCTGGGGCAGGTTTTGTCTTTGCGGATCTGAAAGATGCAGCTCTGGTGAACAGAACCATGTTAGGCACCCTAAGGTGAAGCTAGGTTGATGGCATGCGTGTCTTATTGGTAAAGTGTGTTTACCCATAACCCTGTCTGTTTAGGGGACGTTATCCAGACTCAGCTCGTTGGATCTCGTTTGCAGGGCATCAGTGTAACAGTGGCTGTAAACACACCGTATTACGGTCTTCCCAGCCGGGCCGCTCTGGACAAATGTTTGTCAGAACACCTCTGTAAACACGTCCACCCCAACAGGGTCAGCCAGAGGGTGTCTGACACTCAAGCTGTCTCGCTGATACCGCAGTCATGTCAACGGAAGTGTAAGCGTATACCCAGTTTTCCTAACGAGTCAACCTTGTCTTGGGGCTCGGAGGCATTTTGAACACATGTCCGCCAATCCTGCGCCCCCCGAAATACACACTGTATTTTCAGCATGTGCCCCCGTGATTATTCTAGCCGACGAATATGAGAAGATTAGGTTCTGCTTGCTTAAGTGCAGGCCTGGGAGGGTGACTGAGCGGCAGCTCGGAGAAACGTGAAAGATGATGGTTTATGAGGAATGGGATAGGCTGGGGCGGGGGGCTCTAATTTTGATCCCCCTGGTAGTTGAAGACAGCAGATCAGGTTCCTTCACTCGATCTATCTGTCTCCATGTCAGTCTGTCTGTCCTGCCCCTGCTGATTGGGACTGCAGTGGAGCTAGCAGAGATGAGGAAAGCAGACGTGGTCTTTAAAGTCTTAAGTCTACTTCGTGCAATGAATAACATTTGTATGTGAGGTACTTAGTGGAGGGTGCCAAGGTCCAGGATTGCAGTGTTGTCTAAGCTGTGGGTCCTGACAACACTTGACGGACTGTAAACACTGTTGGAAAGAGCCAGAACTTCCGCTTTAGCTGCTGTGACAACTCCTACAGGCAGCAGGAAGGTACTGCTGGGCTTTGTTCTCACAGTGACGAGGACTTTAATGCTGTGACAGGAGCACTGTGCTCCCGAGGCCTCGCAGTGTGGTCGCTCAGTCTGAAACGCTGTGCTGTAGCTGGGTACCGTTTGATCTCGAGGTCTACGGGATTGACTAGGGCTTCATCAGGCTACAGCATATGAACATATTTGTTGTGCCAGGAGAAGACAGTGTTTGAGGTTGATGGTATACAGAAGTCAGTTACGGCTGCTTTCCAACCAGTGAAAGCAGTAACCTTGAGGTTCTTCCTCACTTAGCGTTTTGGAAATGACTTGTGTTCATCAAAATGTTCTCCTAAGTTCTCCCTCCTTCTTCCTCACATGGGGTTCAGTTTTATTTATGATATATCATTTTATTTGTATCTCTGTGTTCTGTAAAGCCATTGTGTGTTCTTTACTAATGTACACTGTACTAGTGCATCTCAAAACATTACGATATTGTGAAAACCTCTTTAATAAAAGGACAAAACTGTAATATAGTCACGTCATTTACACCTTTATTGTCTGATTAATAATGTGGTCAAACTCGAAATGAAATATTCTAATAATTCTGGATTTCTGTTGTTCATGAGACCGTTCAGCTAGTGCTCCTCGGCATTAAGGCTGATCCAGCCTCTCAGATTACAGCAAACAGGCTCCAAATAAAGCGGTTTTAAGGTCCCCGTCTTCTTGTGTCTTTGTTCAGATATTTTTTAAAGCACTTTGAGACCAAACTGATCAACATTAAACAAATCATTTCTCTTTAATGTAGTGAATATTTATCTGCTCCAGAGGGACTCGACAAGCTGTGTGTGCATTTGCACATCTGTCTGAGCACCCATGGAATGATGGAGCTTCACCCTGTCGTTTTGGGAAGGGTTGGGGTGGTTTTGTGTGTGTTTTTTTATATCGTGTGTGTCAGTTCTTCGTTAAACGAGCTGATTGATAAACTGGAGGTAATTATGTTTCACAGAGCGCAGGGACGATTTTTCTCGTGACGTCTCAGCGAGATGCTTTACAGCTCTTTGGAAGAAACAAGGGGCACCTGTATATCCCACGCCTGAAAACTCAAAAGAGCATTATTACTCTGACTTTAGTTGAGTCCTGTGATGGGTACTTGACATTTTCAGAGCAACTGGTGGGTGTGTTGGCGGTTAAATATAAACAGCGAGTTTGTGGCATTGATTATTTGAGACAATCTTTGGAGTGGAGAAATAAGAGGCTGCCGAAAAGATAAATGATCTCCGGCTCGGTTTCATCTCAGCAAAGGCCAAAGCTCCCTTCCACCACCATTTGTGCTTCCAGTAGTATTAAAGTTTAAAAGTAAGTTGTACAAATGACCTGCTGGGGCTCCGAGCTCCCAAATGGCAAGTCTAAAAGGAACAACTCTGATATATCACAGCTTGGGGTTGGAGAGAAACCTGAGTTGCCAGGCTGTTACGCTAGATTTATTAGTTGCTGTATTTTTCTAGTGTCAACTGATGTTCCATGAGCCTGAGCCATTGGGTTTTGTGTGACCTCTTTCCCACTGGCAGCCGATGGAAGAGTGTTTGGATGCCAGGCTATTCCTGTGAGAGTGTTAAACACAACAGATTAAGACGCTTCACAAATCTCCCAAGCCAGCATTAGACCACTTATCATATTAGTTTAGTCATACTGGTGGATCCGATACTGCAGCACCCCTACCCCGGCACCTGCGGCCCCTCCTTCAACCCTGGCTGGCTTGGAGACGCCCCTTGTAACTCCAGAGGCATCAAAGCACGGGAATGTGGAGGACTGCAGCGTCCTGAATTCCTGCGCTAAACCCAATTTTGGCTCCCGCGTCGAGCCGGGCCAGAAGAAATCTGCGCACGTCTTGGCACTTTCTCCACGAGCAGGCTCACACACCGTCTGTGTCTGTGTGGGGTAAACAGGTGGAAACAGGGCTCTGATTCGTTCATCTTGCAGACAAAGCACCAAACCACAATCATCCTACTGATCTTTTAAATCTTTGAACCTCAGATCCATATTTTGCCTGCAGTTACATGCCATTTTCTAGACTTTATATCTCAGGACCAGAGTAACCTACAGACATCATACGCTTACATTCAGCACTTCCAGGGTTTCTGTCACCAATGGTGGTTGTTTTCCTTGGTCAACCTGTTCGACATCTGAGTGACAGCTTTCTCCAAATGCTCCAAATGGTTGATTTTCCATCTTCTCTCAGCTTCACAGCTGCTGGTTCCTCACCCGTAGACAGCTCTCTGATCTTCAGGTTGGTAACTCCTTTAACTATAAAAGCACAGTCTGCTCAGCCAAAACCCAAATCTCAACCTGAGCCGGACCTTCAGCAGTTTATCCTTCAACAATCAATGGAACAAAACACACCTGTCTGTCACATGTTCCAATAATTTTACTCACAAGAAAACTGTGGGTTCAGACAGAAGGTGCTTCTTCTGAGCTGTGTATCAGATACAGATGAAGACACCTGGAGGAGCTCATATTTATCTTTAATGTCTCTCTCTGCTCACACACTGTTCAAAATTCAGAGTATAAGTCTTTTTTTTATTGGGATGATGGTCAAGTGTTTTGAAGGATTTATTATAAATATCCTCGTCAATCTAATCTTTACAAATAACTCATAAATAGTCTTTCAGCTCAAAAAAAATTCATAAAGTTTTTAAAAGCAACAACATTTTTATCAAAACTGAGTAAAACTGTTATCTTAAATAAAGACAGATTGGTTTGTGTGACTGTCTCCTATAAATACGTTTCTGATGTTTTGGTGAATAAATGTACTTCACTATGAAACCATCCCACAGAATTAGTGTAGAGTTTTAAACATCAATGTCTATTCTTTATACAGCGTCTCTGAAGACACATGAGCTGGAAACAGGTCTGGAGTCAGCTCAGTGATTGGTTAACTGTTATGTGAGTTCACTTCTGGATGTTACTAAAGATACCAAAGTATCAATATCCACACATGTTTAGTCAGATATTCCATATCCGCATACTGGTCATAGTTTCTGGATGAGGCCGGTCACTGAGCTTTGTGCTCTATATCTGACTGCTGAAAGATTTTCACATCAAACATTTATTGATTTACATTTTTGTTTATAATACTGTAATGTTCTCGGGAAGTGCTTCCGTATACATTTCCTTAAAGAGGAATTCCTGAATCCCTGCCAAGTTAAAGTGTGATCGGATTTCCAATGACGATCAGAAAGTTTTGGGTCAGAACACAAACTGAGACAAACGGCCTGCTTTTCCATCTATGATAAGACATGTCTTTGTGTCAACAATTCAAAAGAAGAGTCTACATTTACAAGATTTGACAAGAATTAATGAACAGCTTGGATGAGAAGGAAAAATGGGAAAAGTAGATGAAATGGAAGGATTTTCAAAGGAACTCATTTTATCACATTAAAATTGTGGAAACTACACACAAAATAAAAAAAATGTCTAGGTGTAGAATTGGATCTACAACCATCAATTTCAATTGAAACAGATTATCTCAATTATCTCATATTTCTTCAGTTGAAGTGTCTCAGTGGAGACCACCGTGGACAGAACCAAGATCAACGGTTTATCGTTGTGTGGGTGCAGTTTCGTACGATGTCAGATCACCTTTGTCCTTCATTACAGACACTTTAACAGACCAACGTTACGTTAATGAGGTTCTACCTTCTCTGAACACACTCCGGTGCTCTATTCCAACAGGACGACGCTCGTCCACACACTGCTGCCGTCTCAAGATCTCGTCTAGAAGACACAGATACTACGCCGTGGTCGTTCTCATCTCCAGACCTGTCCCTGATTGAAAATGTGTGGGACGCTATCGGACGCTCTATCAACACTCTACCCCTACCACACCATCTGCAGAACCGAGTGAGAACATTCAAGCTGCATGGGATGGATCATCACAGGACACCATTAGGAACCTCTACACCTCCATGCAGAGACGTCTGGCGTGTTGCGTTAAACCCGACGCCGTCCTGAGAGAAAGTATTTTATTGATGATGGGTTTATATTCGTTTTATACTAATTTTACAGCTGTGTGTGTGTGTGTGTGTGTGTGTGTGTGTGTGAGAGAGAGAGAGGTTGTACATATATGGCGTAGGTTAAAAGGCAGCGTGTGTGTATCCAATACCTCTCCAGAGTGAGCTGTTCACATAGCAGAGGCTTAAACTCAGGAGACGCTTCATGCCGGGCCTAATGCATGTTTTTGCAAGTGCTGGTGTCGAGTTTACCACACCTCACACCTCTCAGAGCTGCTCCCGACACAAACACAAGCCTCAGGAAAGCACTTTAGCCGGCTTAGAGCTTTTCCTGTTGTGCTGAGGCCAGGGTCAGGGTTGGACCTACCTCTCGTCTCTTGTTCACACACACACACACACACACAGACACACACACACAGCTGAAGATTTTGGCAGGTCAGCTACTTTCTCCCTGTCTCTAACACACACACACACACACACACACACACACACACACACACACACACACACACACTCATATTGATGGTCGTAAAAGTAGCCGTGCTAGCAGATGCCAGACCCTCTCTTCCATATAAGAGCAGTGAGGAGCTTCTTCAGCTGTCGCTCTGAGATCAGCTGTAATTAACCCACAGCCATTTCACTTCTGCTGCCCTTTCTCTACTCTTCCTCTCGCAACTGTATCTGAGGGTGCCATGTGAGAGAATATAGGGAGTGAGTGAGAGAGTGAATATAGGGAGTGAGTGAGGGAGTGAATATAGGGAGTGAATATAGGGAGTGAGTGAGTGAGTGAATATAGGGAGTGAATATAGGGAGTGAATATAGGGAGTGAGTGAGTGAGTGAGTGACACTCAGGTTTAAGTGTCTTTTATTGTAAATAAGCTTTATTTGTTGGGGTTTGTGAAAGGTGTGGACGTGAAGTGAAGTGATCTGTCCAGCGTCCTCTATTTCAGTCGTTTTCAGAACGTTATTGTAATGTGCTTCAGAAAGATCTGTCCTTGAGAGATGATTTGATTTCTGAAATTCATGCCTAGACCCAGAGATTACCCCTCATAATAGGACTTCTGAAGCCCAAGTGCTTTTTTCTCCTCGTAGGCGCGAGAGGCAGTGAAAGGAAAGGGGAGGAGGGAGAAAATGTGATGGAGAAAGAAAAATCAGTCAGCTTTGCTCTTCTGCCCAAATGAAAAAAGTTTGTGGTGAAGATTGAACTCCATGAGACAAGATGTACCATCAAATCGATCTCAGCGCCATCTTTCCGTGACATTAAGGAAAGCATTGGTGTTAGTCCTCGTCCCCCCGTCCCCCCGTCCCCCCTCATTGTGCTGTGCTGCTCTCTATCCCCTGGAGAACGTGTCTGGATTTCTCTGAGATTGAACAAAGTGGTTAATAGGTTGTACAACACCGTCAATCATGAAGAATTTACAGAACTGTTGTTGTTAAAGCAGGAAAATGGAAACAGAGGGATTATTGTAATATTTCACATTTAATATTGCTTTATTTTCATGATCCAAACTGCACTCGACCCCAGAGCGGGCGTCTCTGCTGCGTCTCTGCTGCGTCTCTGCTGCGGCTCAGTTGGCCAAGCCATTATTAATACAATGACCTCAAGGTGGAGTAAAGACCGTTATCGTTCTGCGGACGACCGAACCTAATCTAATCTAATCTAATCTAATCTAATCTAATCTAATCTAATCTAATCTAATCTAATCTAATCTATCAACTGTAGGACTAAAGGGGAGTAAAGGGGACTAAAGAGGACTAAAGGGGACTAAAGGGGACTAAATGGGAGTAAAGGGGACTAAAGGGGACTAAAGGGGTCGGATTGAATAGAGCTTCAGCCATCAGTACGTTTCACTCTAAACAGTATTATTTCATTCATTATTTAGTGTCATCTTTTTATGAACTTCACTTCCTGAATTTGATTTTTGTAACCTTTGAAGTCTCTCTTCAGTTCCGTGTGACCTGAAGAGTGTAACACCAACACTGAGCTTCTAAACATTTAACGTTTTCCGTTTTCATTAAACTGACTCTGACCTTCACATCTTCACATCTTCACATCTTCATATCTTCATATCTTCATATCTTCACATCTTCATTTCTTTGTATCTTAATAATAAAAGCAAACAAACTCCTTAACGTTCAATAGAGTGAAAGTTCCAGGTCATTCGGAGCGTTCCTATTGGTTCATTCATCACAATAATGACAGTGTAAAGAAGAACCAAGGTTTGCTGTTTGTTTACAGGAACACAGTGTTCAGGATAATAAATGAAGGTTCTCTGTTCAGTTTATGTTTAAAATAAACACATTTTATTCAGAAATATAAAGAAATTCTTGACGGTTATAATATTACTGTTCTATTATTTCTCATTCATCTCGTGTTGTGTTTGCGCTCTCGTGATGTTTGCGTAATCTCACTTTCTCCTGATTACGTCCGTGTTTTGTAAATTGTTAAAAACACACTTCATCACTGTTCCCGAAGCGCTGTGATAGAAACATTACCTAAACGTCTGGCGAGCTGCGGCTGTTAGCCGAATGCAAAGAGGTGTCAGAAAAGGGGGCTAGAATTTATGACACACCATCTGTTCTCCAGCATGCAGCTCACTGTGTACTTCCAATGTTAGCTCTGGTAAAGACTTCCCCGTTCAAACTCACTAATCACTTCTTCTAACAAGAATTAGCTTTCGCTTCACTCCACCCAATAATGTTTTCAGCTGCTCTCCTCAATGGAATTAAAGTCTCATTAATTCTCTTCTGGATCTGTGTGAATAATCTGCTCTCAGATACGGCATTATTTTCTAATTAGAACACAAGCGTCATTATCATATTTCACTCGTTAAAGGAGGGACTGTTATTACTCTCAGGTTTGTTGTGTATCAGTGTTATTTATAACAGCGTTGTTTATAAAGTACAGTCGTGAAAAAGTTCACACCCACATTTGTTACCACTAAAATTAGAATCAGCTGATAATGATCAGACCATCCTTAGGAGTTTGGAGGAGGTTCTTATTTAAACCTCAGACATTAGTGTGGTTTGCTCTTGATTGTTGAAGTGAGTAGGATCATCATGATCAGATCCAAAGAGCTCTCTGAGGCCTTCAGAAAGAAGGTTGTAGATGCAGATGAGTCTGAGAAGGGATTTAAAAAGATCTCAGAACAATTAGAAATCAGACATTCCACTGTCCAGAACATCATTTACAAGTGGAGAACATTTAGAACAACTGCTGACATGGACATCTCAAGAACAGACCTCAACAAACCCTTACTGTCAAAAAACATCAGAGCAAGACTAAAGTTCTCCAGAAAACATTTGGACAAAGAGCAGGACTTCTGGAACAATGTGCTTTGGACAGATGATTCCAAAGTTGAATTATATGGACACAGTAACAGAAGACATGTTTGAGCAGAAGAAGCTCATAGCAGCTGTGAACATGGTGGTGGAAGTGTGATGGTTTGGAGCTGCTCTGCTGCAGCAGGGTGTGGAGATCTCTCCATCATAGAAACCACTATGAGATCTTTATTGTATCAGAGGGGGTTTGAGGAGAACGGAAGAGCGTCTGTACAAAGACTGACGCTGAAACATCACAGAGCTGAAAGAATTCCGCACAGAGGAGTGGGAACGTCGTTCTTCCAGTCGATGTCAGAGACGGTAGACGGTTCTAGAAACATCTCACTGACATTATTTCAGACAAAGGAGGAGAAACAGATATTAGGACAGAGGGGGTCTGAACTTTATCCTCACAAGAAAATTATATTTCTATTAATGATGTTTATAAATGATGGAATGATGAATGAATTATATGATACGTTGTATGTGTTCCGTCACTGTAGTTCCACTGAAGATGAAATGTTTAAATATTAGTAAAGGTCTATTATAAAGGTCTTCATGGGGTGTCCTAACTTTTTCACACGACTATGTTAATGTTTTGCTGGGACGGCATAAAAGTTCAGATCTGAGTATAATTTCTCCACATTGCCTTAAATATTTAGTGGGATAAGAATTAAAATAAATGACTGAATCCAGTCTGTGAAGAAGAAGTGAAGTTTGGTAGAAAACTCCCTCCAAAGCATCTGTCCAAACAAGTTTATTCTTGCATTTGTCTTTGCTGGACTCCCCCAGGTCCAATGATGTCTAATACCGTCTGATGAAGCTCTAAAGATTTCCCATATCCTAAAACAGTAAAAAGCTAATTGTCCAGCCTCCACCTGATTTACTGTGCTCCGCTCTATACGGCCGGCGTCTGTAGCCTTTAGCTCGGGTCTCTAAAGACGCGTACGTTACGATCCCACTGTCAGTGAAATCAATCCTTATCAATTTTAAAGTTGAAATTTTGATTTCATGACTTTCAGGGGACCAGCGCCGAGCGAAAATGACTGTTTCAGCTGCTTGTTCTGTTCTCCATCTGCCTGCGTATTGATTGTCTTTGCCTTTCTGGCTGCAGCTTCGAACAGACAGAAAGAGATAAATAATGGTATTTACAGCTACACTATGGGGACAAAAGTATTGGGACACCTGCTCCTTCACTCTTTCTTCTGAAATCCAGTGAATTAAAAATAGTTGATCCTGGTTTTGTTGGAGTGACTGTCTCTACTGTCCCGGGAAAGCTTGTTACAGATTCTGGAACATTGTTGTGAGGATTTGATTCCATTCAGAGAAAAGAGTGACGATAACCCAGGTTATCCTGAAAGTATTGGATGGAGCTCCACCTTCACTCCAGAAGCTTAAACCTGTTTAACCATTAAAGGTTCTCCACATTTGCATACCCTTTGTACAGATCCAAAAGTGGTTCTTAATGGACTCAGTTGTGTAAAGTCGCTACTCCCTGACTAAAGCAGTCTTTTTAAGTGTACCAGTAAAACCAGTACACTTCTCTTGGCAACTTAATGTGGTACAAACATTGCAGTGTTGGCTGTAGGTCTGGGGAATATACGAGGCCGACGATAAACCAATGCTCCAGCGCTAACTGGCCACTAAGTGGGTGGGACAAGGATGCCATGACCCCACTGGCCTTCCCACCAGTCCCTGCTAACAGCTTTGGCCCAGAGGTCAGCCCAATTTCCCCAGTGCTGAGTGCTCATTACACACACGCCCTGTGATAAATGCCCACGGCTGCACGTGGCTGCGTTGTCACGACGCCCGTCGCCAGGGAGGCTGCCGGAGACGGATAGGCTCTGGGTCTGCATGTCTGTGCTGGAGTGGTTACCTAGCAACCCCTACCTGAGTCCCTCTTTTTCTCTCCCATAATTTCTTTTATTTCATCCTCTCTCTCTCTCTCTCTCTCTCTCTGTCTCTCTCTCTCTATCTCTCTCTCTCTCTCTCTCTCTCTCTGTCTCTCTCCTCTCTCTCTCTCTCTCTCTCTCTCTCTCTCTCTCTCTCTCTCTCTGAGAGAAACAGAGGGAAATATCTTGTTAAAATAATTCAATCCTCTCGTCTTATCTCCCTCATGAGTCAGGAAATGCTGATGTTTTTAATGTTTAAAATCATAAACTGATTAAACATGCAGATGCACTCACACCTGATTGTTTCCCAATAAATAAATGATCAGTGTGATATTTTCTCTCATTTGTTTGGTTTGGTTCTCCCTGTTTACTTCTTAGGACTCAAATTAATGCTGACATTTATGCAGAAATATAGAAAATTATAAAGGGTTCACACACGTTCAGACTGTATGTTAATGGACTAGAATCCAGAGGTTTCTGCAAACCTGCTGCAGAATTGCATGCGTCCTGGTTATGATGTTCCAGATGTTCGTGTGGGTCTCCAAACCCCTGTGTACTCTCTTCCTCCTCTTTCCACCAACCTGACGACAGGCAGTTATCTTCTTAAAATACCTGCGTAATAAACACCTCCTAAAGCAGTTTGTGTGTCCACCCCAGAGTCGGGTTTATACGGGGGATAAACTAATGTGAACAGATGAATCTTTATGAAATTATATGTGGAATAAAAGTGAGTGTATCTGTGTGCTGTGGGTTAAACGGCGCCTGCTATCGTACAATAGAGCATGTAATAAAATTAGAGTGAAGTTGATTATATTAAATTGCGTGAGGCATCTGACTCACACACACTGGGTGGGGAGTTAGCCTTAAGTCACATTTCATAGTGTGTGTGTGTGTGTGTGTGTGTGTGTGTGTGTGTGTGTGTAGAAGGCCCAGGGTTAAACCAGGACCTGGAGTATTGGTAACTGTTGATGACAGAGCAAATCAGATTTGTTTCTAAATCCAAGTTTAGACCAAGTGTCCCTCAGACGTCCCCAGTGTGACCAAAACTATTGTGTCAGACTGCAGACAGATTTACTCATGTATTCACATCAGCGATTCGGAGTAGCCTTGGCGTGTATGGAAGTAAGATCTTCATAGTTCCATCCTGACATTAAGAAGTGCTGTGCACAGATGATACAAAAAGACATGAAATGTGATCTGACTGGGTCGACTGGTTCCAGCACATACCTACACTGTTACAAGCACAAGCTCCTTTAGGAACTTTTGGAGGTTCTTCACTATGAAACTGTGGAGGAACCTTTTAAGGTGCATCAAGGAACCTTCAGGAAATGTTTAATAGAAGGTTCCTTGGCTTTTGAGTTCTCACAATTTCACTATTGAAAAATCTCCACAGCTTATGCACAACAGTGTAGACAGATTTAGTTTGAAACCATGGATTGCATCTTGAAGTGTGAAGAACCTTTCAAACCCTTAGTTTAAAGAAATGGATGTAAAGGTTCTTCCCACTCACATCTCATCTGGCATGACTTAAAGAACATACTATATTATTCTCTTCTGACTGTTATTTTGTATTGAATTTACAGCGATTGGATCAAAACACTGCCACTGCTGGTGATCCAACTGTGATCAGACATGACCTTCACAGCATTACTGTGATTAAACCACACTTATATGCTGAATTTGGCAAGATCATTCTGTGTCGGATCTATAGTTCAATGGATTTAAATCCTGCAGCCGGGCCTTTACGAGTGTATCAGTGCCTCCTAAACATCTGTGTGGATTTTCTTCTCTGAGCCTCATATGCATAACCAGATTGAATTCATTAGTGGAGCAGAGAGTAAGCAGATGACAGTAGATGATTCTCAGGGTAGTTTGTTTGCAGACATGGTGGATGGTGTAAACAACAGAACTGCAAAATCGGTTTCCTGTGTTTCATTATTATGATACTGGCCTTTGCAATATTGATATCTCAGAAGGTTGTTTTTTTTTTTTTGTGTTCTCTGAGCGTTCTAGCCAATCCAGATGTTCCAGTTTTGTTTGTGTGGTTTGATGAGGTGAGTAATCTGGGTCCAAATAGTAAAAATCCACTCCCGGGTTTAGTTCTGACCTTCTGGGTGGCTCTGCAGCCACCTGGTTAAGTTCTGGAGCAGATTTTTACTCTTTGGACCTGATTATATATCCCGATTACTATATATATCAAACACATATGTATATATCATCATACTGCTGTCGTAACATTAATACAGTGCAACTGTTATATCAAGGTGTATCAAGATAAGTAGATTATTGATCTACTACCTTCTTTAATTCCCACTCTAAATCTATCCCTCCACTTAAACTAGAGTGATAATGACCTCCTCCTGGGAATAGTTTATCTAGGTATATTTTTGACTCCTCATTTTTCAAATATTGCAATATCAGTGACCAGCAGTGCCAACCTTACCATATGCAACCTCCTGGCTGCAGCTGCCAGCCTCTAAGACCTGCTCTGCCAATCCCTGGGCCACGTTACACACCTGTTAATGTTAGAAGCTAGTTTTGCAAACTGATAGAAGTAGTGAGTTCTATGAACCACACCTCTAATTTACACACCACCCACGTCAGCCACAGTAATGGGATGAAGGTGTGGATGCTGTGGAAGTGACCCTTTAAATGGTGTGTGCAGTTGTTGTGTGGGACCTGTGTGTGTATCAAAGATCAGAGAGTGTTTGGCAGGAGAATGTGCTAAAACACTCCCCTCACAGACCTCCATTCATTGCTGAAGAAACAAACACTTCTTGCACAAGCACTGAAGATGCCACCGTAGACCTTCAAAGCCCAGAGCTCTTTGAAAATGAAGGAGTGTGGCTGTGTGAATGAGTCTCTGCACATGCAGGTCAACCTTTACTTTTCCTGCATCTACAAGAAACATTAGCACTTCAATTGTGTTATTATTGAAAATATTAAAGGGAAGATATGATCAGGTACTGAAGATGGAGGTATGATAAGTGTTATATAAGCAGGAATAAACGTTTGGATGGAAAATACGATAGAAATATGAAAATTTGCAATGAACTAAAGTCGCTAATGAGACTTAAAAAGATCTCCAAATAAATGTCCATATGAAACTGAAGTGCACCATAGGTTAGGGTTAGGGTTAGGGTTAGGGTTAGGGTTGGGGTTAGATTTAGGGTTAGTTTTAGGGTTAGGTTTGGGTTAGGGTTAGAGTTTGGGTTAGGTTGGGGTTAGGGTTAGGTTTGGGTTAGGGTTTGGGTTAGGTTTGGGTGGGATTTAGTTAGGGTTAGTTTTAGGAGTTAGAGTTTGGAGTTAGAGTTAGGGTTAGGTTTTGGGATTAGGATTTGGGTTGAGGTTTAGGGGTTAGAGTTAGGGGTTAGGTTAGGGTTAGGTTTAGGTTAGGATTAGGTTTGGTTAGAGGTTAGTTTAGGGTTAGGTTTACTTGGAGTTAGGTTTAGGTTAGGTTTAGGTTAGGGTTAGTTTTAGGGTTAGGTTAGGGTTAGGTTTGGAGTTGAGGTTAGGGTTAGGGTTAGGGTTTAGGGTTAGGTTAGGGTTAGGGTTAGGGTTAGGGTTAGGTTAGGGTTAGGGTTAGGGTTAGAGGGGTTAGGATTTAGGTTAGGATTTGGAGTTAGAGTGATTTAGAGTTAAGGATTAGGGTTAGAGTTTAGGTTAGGTTTAGTTAGGAGTTAGTTTTAGGGTTAGGTTAGGAGTTAGGATTTGGAGTTGGGATTTGGAGTTAGGGTTAGTTTTAGGAGTGCAGAGTTAGGTTAGGTTGGGTTAGGATTTGGAGATTCAGATTTAGGTGCAGAAGTTAGGAATTGGGATTTAAGGTGGGATTTGGGTTAGGGTTAATTTAGGGTTAAGTTTGGGTTAGGTTGGTTAGGGTTAGGTTTGGGTTAGGGTTAGTTTAGGGTTAGGTTAGGGTTAGAGTTTGGGTTAGGTTTGGGTTAGTGTAATTGTTGAGGTTAGGTTTGGGTTAGTGTAATGGTTGAGGTTAGGTTTGGGTTAGGGGTTGGGTTTAGGGTTAGGGTTTAGGTTAGAGTTTGGGTTAGGTTTGGGTTAGTTAGGGTTAGGTTTGGGTTAGGTTTGGAGTTAGGGTTAGGTTTAGGTTACAGGTTTGGGTTAGGGTTAGTGTTTGGGTTAGGTTAGGGTTAGGTTTGGGTGGAGTTTGGGTTAGGGTTAGAGTTAGGGTTAGGTTTGGGTCTAGGTTTGGGTTAGAGTTTTTGGTTAGGGTTAGTTTTAGGAGTTAGAGTTTGGGGTTAGGTTAGGGTTAGGTTAGGTTAGGTTGGGTTAGGGGTTAGTTTTTAGGGTTAGGTTAGGGTTAGTGTTATGGGGTTAGGTTTGGGTTAGGGTTAGGTTTAGTTAGGGGTTACTGTTTGAGGTTAGGTTTGGGTTACTGTAATGGTTGAGGTTAGGTTTGGGTTAGTGTAATGGTTGAGGTTAGGTTTGGGTTAGGTTTGGGTTAGAGTTAGTTTAGGGTTAGGTTAGGGTTAGGTTTGGGTTAGGTTTGGGTTAGGTTTGGGTTAGGTTAGGGTTAGGTTTGGGTTAGGTTTGGGTTGGGTTTGGAGTTGGGTTAGGGTTAGGTTTGGGTTAGGGTTAGGTTTTGGTTTAGGGTTAGTTTTAGGTAGTTTTAGGGTTAGTTTGGGTTGGGTTTGGGTTAGGGTTAGTTTTAGGGGTTAGGTTAGGGTTAGGTTTGGGTTAGGTTTGGGTTAGTTTGGGTTAGAGTTAGGGTTAGGTTTGGGTTAGAGTTTGGGTTAGGGTTAGGTTTAGGGTTAGGTTTGGGTTAGGGTTAGGGGTTGGGTTTGGGTTAGGGTTAGTTTTGAGGTTAGGTTAGGGTTAGGTTTGGGTTAGAGTTTGGGTTAGGGTTAGTTTTAGGGTTAGGTTAGGGTTAGGTTTGGGTTAGGTTTGGGTTAGGGTTAGTTTTAGGGTTAGGTTAGGTTAGGTTTGAGTTAGGTTTGGGTTAGGTTAGGGTTAGGTTTGGGTTAGGTTTGGGTTAGGGTTAGGTTTAGGAGTTAGAGTTTGGAGTTAGGATTTGGGATTGGGTTAGGGTTAGGTTTGGGTTGGAGTTTGGGTTAGGTTTGGGTTTAGGTTTGGGTTAGTTTAGGGTTAGGTTTGGGTTAGGTTGGGTTAGGTTTGGAGTTGGGATTTTAGGTTAGGGTTAGGGTTAGGGTTAGGTTAGGTTAGAGTTAGGGTTAGGTTTGGGTTAGGTTTGGGTTAGGGTTAGTTTTAGGGTTAGGTTTGGGTTAGGTTTTGGGTTAGGTTTGGGTTGGGCAATATTCCAGCCTTCTCTGTTACAATTCAGATCATTAACGTTGAAGCTTTTTAAAGGTAACAGTTTGATAATGTTGCTTTAAAATCAAAACAAACAGAGACGCTGTCTCTGTCAACACACCAGCAGTTATTCTTTGAATGAAGGAGTTGCATTTATGAGACGGTGACTTAACTATGTGCCATACCTGCTGCATCGTGACGTTCTGGTTTTCTAAGCATGAACACTAATATTCTGTCCCGCACGGAGACAAAGCCACACGAGTATGGAGAAACAGATTGCTGGTAAAGCACTGCAGAGTCTGCCAAGCCACCCATGATGTATTGGGAATCACTCTGACACTAATTACCTTAGATTAACAGTAGAGTTCGGTGTGACAGTTCACGTAACTGTTTTTTTTTATCAGTTTCAGATGAATGGGTTGGGGGAGTTTCTTGAAGGATGCTGTTGACAATTGGATTCCCAACGAGTGAGTGCGTTGTAATCAATTTTTTTCCTTCCTCCTCCCCTCTCTCCTTCGTTCTTCTGCTCTACTCCTCCCTCCATCTGCGATGTGAAGGGGGCATGGACAAACCAAGTAAATTGAGATGTTTAGGTTTGGTGGCATGACCACAGATGCTTTTAACTGTGAGACCACAAAAGGCAGCACTTGTAAACAGATATAATCACATTTAGAGCCCAAACCCTTACGCCGTGCCATGTTTAGGCTGTAATTTAGGTAGGTAGGTTTCAGGCTGGGGAGGATAAGCTGGTGAGCTGGCTAACAGTGGTCAACTGATGTGATGTTATTTGTTTTGATTTTGATTAACAGTATGTTCTGCTTTAGTTCTGCACTGATTAGAACCATGACAATACACTGTAACTCATACACTGTGTTTGTAGGACCTTAGTGGGCCTAGAAAGTCAGTGCCTCAACAAAACATTCTCTCCGAACCTGGCCTGAAGAGAACCACTGCACTGACTTTTTGGCCACCAGAGACCAACAAAGTCTACATTCCTTATGACAGTGCCTTTCCAAGGGGATATATCGATATTTATATCTATATCGGGATATAAACAGAGCGGGATACGGGCTGAGAGATATATCGATATTTATTAAATGATACACAGTGTTGCTTTAAATGTACACTCCCGTTCAAAAGTTTGGGGTCACATTGAAATGTCCTTATTTTTGAAGGAAAAGCATATGCTTTCAATGAAGATAACTTTAAACTAGTCCTAACTTTAAACAAATACACTCTATCGTTGCTAATGTAGTAAATGACTATTGTAGCTGCAAATGTCTGGTTTTGGTGCAATATCTACAGAGGTGTATAGAGGCCCATTTCCAGCAACTATCACTCCAGTGTTCTAATGGTACAATGTGTTTGCTCATTGGCTCAGAAGGCTAATTGATGATTAGAAAACCCTTGTGCAATCATGTTCACACACCTGAAAACAGTCTAGCTCGTTACAGAAGCTACAAAACTGACCTTCTTTGAGCAGATTGAGTTTCTGGAGCATCACATTTGTGGGGTCAATTAAACGCTCAAAATGGCCAGAAAAAGAGAGAAACCATCTGAAACTCGACAGTCTATTCTTGTTCTTGAAATAGAGAGCTATTCAGATCTGAACCCCATTGAGCTGTTGTGGGAGCAGCTTGACATTATGAAGTGCGCCAGAATTGCCCATCCAGCAATCCAACTTGTGGGAGCTGCTTCTAGAGAAGCGTGGGGTGCATTTCTCAGCTTACCTCAACAAATTAGCTAGATTGACAAAGGTGTGCAATGCTGTAATTTACTTGCCAAATGGAGATTCTTTGGCGAAAGCAAAGAGTTTGATGTAAACAATGTTATTTCAAATACAAATCATTATTTCTTGTCAATGTCTTGACTCTATTTTCTATTCATTTCACAATTTATGGTAGTGAATAAGTGTGACACTATGGAAAACACAAAATTGTTTGGGTGACCCCAAACTTTTGAACGGTAGTGTATATGTGAAACATGTTTTAAAGTCTAGGTTCTTGTACTGTTTACTGAATATTATTTACTGTTCTAACAGCAGTAATCTGGTTCTGTTGGTCAGTCTGTTCAGTCTGGACAGAGACACAGACTATAAAGTTTAGTAGGAATAGACTATTGTTTTCTGTCCGTACAAAAAGAGCTTAGGGAGGATTTGTGGTTTTAGTGGAAAGGACCAGAAAAATGTTTCTGATCCAGTTATTCACCATCTCACAATCCCTTTTGGGCAGAATGTTGCATCTGTAACCTCACATAGCGCTCTCTCTCTCTCTCTCTCTCTCTCTCTCTCTCTGTCTCTCTCTCTCTCTCTCTCACTCTCTTTTCTGTCTCTCTCTCTCTCCTCTCCTCTCTCTTTCTCTCTCTCTGTCTCTCTCTCTCTCTCTCTCTCTCTCACTCTCTCTCTCTGTATCTCTCTCTCTCTCTCACTCTCTTTCTGTCTCTCTCTCTCACTCTCTCTTTCTCTCTCTCTGTCTCTCTCTCTCTCTCCTCTCTCTCTCTCTCTCTGTATCTCTCTCTCTCTCTCTCTCTCACTCTCTCTCTGTCTCTCTCTCTCTCTCTCTCTCTCTCTCTCTCTCTCTCTCTCTCTCTCTCTACCGCAGGCCGTTCTCTCCTGCCTCCAGAGAGCAGCCCAGCTCCCAGCCAAGCTGCTGTGGATAATGGTGGCAGTGTGTGTGTCATAATCCACCACTGGGTTCCTGCAGGGAGTAGTGTGTGTGTGTGTGTGTGTGTGTGTGTGTGTACACACGCACAAGCTTTATATATGTGTTTGGGGGGGTGGGTTTGGGGTCTGCCGCAGGTGCTGTTCTCTTCAGACCGTTTGATGTGTATCGGGGGCGCGGGTTTAGGGTAATATGAGTTCAGCTCACACCACACTGGGACATACCTGAGCAGGGCCGGGGCTGTTCAGGTGCACCGAGCCTGACTGCAGCCCGGCCTATTGTGCCGCACTCAGCCTGGAGTGCAAACCGCGTCACACAGGTGTGAGGCAGCACTAACTTACACTCATCCTGAGCGTGGACACTGCATACGCACTGCTGAGCCACAACCCCTGGGGATGGGCTGGAGGAGGGGGCAGGAAGAGTGTCCTAAGACGAGTACAGCATGTTTGTGTCCTTTGGCAGGTTTGTGTCACGCGAGGAGAGGCAAAACCAGTTATTTTACCCGTGGGGGCGTGGTCAAAAAGAGTCTCTGGACCAGTTTGTAGTCAGGTTGAAGTGTGGTGTTTTATTGTTTTGGCTGATAATAATCATATATAACTATCTGTCTGCCTGTATGTCTGTCTATCCATCCATCCATCCATGAGCAGTCGGTAAGAAAGAGTGCAGATATACATTCTCTCTATATATCTACTTATCCATCTATCTGTCTGTCCGTCCATCCACCTGTGCACGTGTCCGTCCCTCTATCTAAGAGCAGTGGAAAGGACGAGTGCAGGTTCAGCCCCACTCGCACTCTCCTCTCTGCTCTCCGTTCTTAAAGGGCTGGACTCTCTCTGACTGAGTAAAGCAGTTAACAGTCTCTTCCTCCAGTTCCTCCCCCCTGTTCCTCCATCGCTCCTCTTCACCGTCCGCTCGGTCACTGTGGACTCCCTGTCTGATGTCCGCGTGTGTCGGCACATGTTGATTTAGTCTGCGTTTGCAGTGCCAGACACCCCGGGCCCAGAGAAGCAGGCAAAGTTTACAAACCTCTCGCCATTTGTACACTCCTATTACCCGCGATAGCCACCGCATTAGTAATTGTCAGCCGGCCCGGCCCTTGCACGCTGCTCTCATTTGACCCAATTCATTTCAGTGGGTGTGTCTGGCTGGCATTGATATATGCCCCTGTGGTATTTTCCTGATGTATAATCCCTCAGATCTTCTGCTGGTAGAGGCCACCTTGGCTAGTAAGGGCCGAGGAAACAATGGGCAGCCGCACGATGCGAGTTTGGTTTAGGTTTCGAAGGGGGAAGGGCTTTCTGTGATCTACTATATGAACAGATCAGAAGAGGAACACACTGGAGCAGCAGACTGTTGAGCCTGTGTGCAGGTTGAGCTGTTTTCTGAGCTGAATTACTCTCTGATCATTCATGGCACTATGATGAGAACATGGTTCTATACAGTAAGACTGTTCTTAGTTCTGATCTGTATGTATCGCTAATCTGTAGGTTCCTCTGATCCTCAGGTATGAAGCCTAGAAAACAGCAGTAAGTGCCCACGAAGTGCGTCTCTCAGAGTTAAATCAGTTAATCTGAGGGTTTGGTCTGTAAATCAGCTTTTGAAAGGAAGCATAACTATAAACGAATGATGACCCTAATGTGAGGACAGGGACACTCTCTGCCCTCTTTTCTGAAGTGCGTAAGTCATTTCTTCATCTCTGCAGAGCCGGACTGTTTTTGTCCAGGAACTGACCTTCATACAATGCATGGGCATTGTTTCTCCAACATGGGGGGGTGGAATGATCCAGAAACATCCTGCAAATGATTTCAAAGGAATTTTAGTTTGTGTAAAATCAAATTTTGCTACTTTACCAACTGATTAGCTGCCTCATTTAATACGTCAGAGAGTGTTTTGCAGTATTTCATTGTGAATTACTTTCATAACCCTTCACCTTCTAGCTTTCGAAAAGTGACCTTTAGTGAATGAACACAATGACTGTGTTAATAAAACAGTACAGAAGGAGTGCTGGAGTGTTACTAGGCCTCACTCTCAACAGACAGTAATGGAGCTCATCTTCATTCACTGTCAGCAGGACCTTCATCAGCCTTCAGGAAATACTGACAATCACTTCCAGAACAAAAGTCCAAAAAGGGAAAATAATTTAGCAAAGCAAAGCAAGTCCATTGCAGTGGATACAGGGTCTGAACGGAACGGAGTTAATGTGGATCATATGAAAATGAAAAATGCTGTGATGGGAAGACAACCTCAAAAAAATCCAGCTGTTGTGGAGAACACAACGATGCAGAGTGTGGTCATGAATAAAGACATTTAAAGAGTTATTTGATGGCCAGTGTTTAGGAGAAGACAGGAATGGGAAGTGATGCAGTTGGGAAGAGCATGGAAGACCAGGTGCAGAGATGAAAAGAGCACAGAGAAGGGATAAAGAGAAAGTGAGATGGAGAAATGGAGCTTGTTGTGGTGTAGGTTCTGCTCTCAGGGTGATTGCCTCCTCTTGGAATTGTTCCTCACTTTCAGTGTTCTCCAGCCCAGGAAAATGTTCACCCTGCATTCCAGCTCTTCCCGCCAACACCCCTGTTCCCTCTCCCTGAAATGTTTTTATCCTACCTGCCTGCCCTTTTTTATTCTCATGGCATGGTGACACTTGGAGAAAAGCAGTGGCAGAAATGCATGAGATTCTTTCCCCACGTCCTTTCATTCTCATCCCCTCGACCTCGTCCACTCCGGAACAGCACCTTACGTCCGCTTTCCCTTTCTTTATATTGCTCTGCATAACAGAATCGTCACTGGGGCCGGGACCAACTGGAAAGTCCTCTTTTTCTCCATTGGACTCGCAGATTTAGTGGCATTTCAAATAGATAAACACAAGCAACATCTATCAACACAACAAAAGGGGGGGCTTAATCAAAGGGTCCTGGTCCCCGGCCTGCAGTGTCTCCATTTACCTTGAGATAAATCCATTGGGGTGACCAGCACCGGGGCTGACAAATCACCACCGTCGAGCTGCTCTGTGCTCGCGGCTTAGTAGCCTTTCTCTAAGTGGTCTTACCCTTCAAAGAAAGGATGGGGCTTGTCAGACAAGGCCAGATTAAGTTAGACAAAAGAAATGATTTGTTATTAGAGACACCCATTGTGAATCTCTAAAGAGGAAACAAATATGTATGAGGAGCTGGATATTCTCTGAACGGCAGTGTGTGTGTGTGTGTGTGTGTGTGTGTGTGTGTGTGCGTGTGTAAGGTGGTTGGGGACAGAATGCAGGCAGAGAAGGAGGGTTGGAGGTGAAGTGGAGGAGTGTGGGCTTGGAGGAATTCGATTAAGGAATGGGAAATGAGCGTGTGTGTGGGGAGGGGTATTACACACAAGCAGACATCATCATTTAGGGGCTGCAGAATGTTAAATCTTTTTCTCTGTCTTTTCAGAATCAAAGAGAAGAGATGAGCGTCAGGAGGGAGAATCTTCATGCGCTGTGGTGCGAATGAGGCTGTGCTGACTGATAATGTAACCGTGGAGGTCAAAGCAGTAGAAGAACTGATGGTAGAACACAGTTACATAACCAGCATAGATGCAAAATGAATCACTAATGAGTTTAATAACAGTTATCTTTGCATAGAGTTAGATTATAGTTTAAATGTAAATTACATAAAATTAAAACATAGAGTTCGATTATACAGCTAAGAGTATACAAAGTATAGAGTTAGAATGTAGAGATAAATATAGAGTTTGATTATAGAGTTAAAGTTTAGAGTTAGAGTATAGAGTTAGTATGTAGAGTTAGAGTATGGAGTTTTAGTATAGAGTTAAAGTTTAGAGTTGGAGTATAGAGTTAGAATGTAGAGCTAGAGTATAGAGTTAAAGTATAGAGTTAGAGTTCACAGGAAGTCACTGCACACCTTCACTAAATGCGAATTCAGTGGAGTGCAGATACGTAATTGACCTATTGATGCTCCGCCCACAAACACATTCTTTTCAGGACAGCCTGTCGGACCTTTGATTCATCAAAACTTTTATCCACTGCTGGTCAAGAGTGTCCCCTGATTTTTGTTCAATTTTATTTTTTTCTGTCCAGCTTAAACGTGATCAGAGTAACAGAAAGAAAGGTTTAGATGCGGTTGATGTGTTTCCACTGATGTGTATCATGATTAGGTGGGAGGACATGGATCTACTGTGGGAGGACATGGATCTACTGTGAGAGGACATGGATCTGGATTTTGAACTCCATCCATACCTTCATCATCAGACTTGTTCTGAAGTTCCTTTGGAAAGTTCTGATGCTGAATTTTGTGGTGAAACTGTTCTTCGTGAGGGTCATGTTTGTGTAGGTGTTGCTGCACAGTAGAATAGTGCACCGTCACTCCAGAGCCACTATATTCAGCATGTTTATCTGCAAATATCTATGGCGTTGCAGATAAATGGCCAGCGATTTACAGCTAGACAGCCTTAAATGCAGTGAAACACCTGCTGTAAAGATGAGGATCAGACACCCTCTCTCTTCCACCTGAAGACCATCTACATCTTACTAAATATAGTCCTGCACATCTGCAATCCCTGAATTCCTGTTAAACTCATAACCCCCTTCTGGCCATTTCTCACGGCCTTATGTTCTGCTGTTCTGGAGGCACGAGGACAAACCTTTCAGCAGCTCAGGCCTGATGATGAAGAATGTCACATCCAGATGACCTGCTCCTCAGCCCTGCACTTTGGCTGGGGTAATATTAGTACAGTGTACTCTCAACTGCTGGAGAGTTGTGTGTGAGGGGCCTGGGGAACAGAGGAGGGGCTTCTATAGGAAGGTGGGAGAGAGAAAGTGTAGGAGGCGGGAGGGATGAAGGGAAGACAGGGTTGGGGTGAAGAGATGGGGGGGGGATAAGAAAAGGCCAGAGAGAGAGAAAAAGAGAGAGAGAGCCTGTCAAAGTGTTTGAAGTTGGCTGTCTCTCTCTTTTTTTCCAAAAGTAATCTCCACCAGCTCTAAGCAGGTGTACCAGGACCCGCCACACCATAAATAAATGAAGTTAGCAGCAGAGCGGGAATGCATAAAGCAATAAAGCAATTTTCAATCACAGCCTGAGAGGCTGGGCCTCACTCTGCCAGGTAGACTTCCTCAGTCCAAGGTTATGGAAGCAGTTAGTGAGACATGATATTCACACTTCTTTCACACAAGTGAACACACACACACACACACACCACATCTCAGTGCAGTCACACCCCATACACCTCACAGCTTCAGCCGATCACTGGAGTGCTCCTGTCCAGCACTTGTACATAACTGACCATTCAGGTGTTAACCGGTGTAATGATTTACTTCAAACGTGCGTTTAGTTCCAGAATAAGCAGAGAAAACACTGAAATGTGCCCGACAGTGATTCTACAGGACCGTAGTTCATCACCGTGGAAAGAACAAACTGACCAAGTTTGGAAAGTGTAGCATAGATTAATACACGTGTGTGAATTCATATTTCACTTATATTTAACCCACTTTCTAACCTTCAGATCTCCGGGTTCATTCTGTGGGATGTTTTTGTACTTTGATGTACTTTTATTCACAAAACATTAGAAAAGTGTTTCTCAGACCAGATATTTATCTTCATTTCAGAATTTCATTATGAATATTTTAATAATGAATAATAGCCAGAATTATGAATAGAATTTAAATAGTTGAGTATTTTCTCCTTCGCTTATAAGGACTAAAACACTTTATATCTCAGAAACCAATCATTTATTTATGATTAGATTAACAAATATATTTACAACAATACATTTTTGGTCCAAATAAAATAAAATAGAATAGAATAGAATAGAATAAAATAAAATAAAATAAAATAAAATAAAATAAACAGCCTGAATGTCCTTTATTATTTTTGTTATTTGTATATATCAGTATCCCTTCTCAGAACTTTTATTCTGAAATTTGAACACTGTGTGAACAAAAAGAAAGAAGAGCAAACAGCCCCTTCCTTCTCATATTCCTCTATAACGCAGTATCTGGAGCACATCAGCAGTGAACCACCACACAAAGTGAGCAACACAAGTTCAATTCCAGTCTGGGTAACTGTGTTTACAGACACAGTGTTTCTGGTTTAGTCGTCTGTGGGAATAATAGCAGGCTCTTATTTCACCTTCAGATCATCTTCATAATGCCCACCTCTGCCAGTTCTGCGCCAACCTGGTAGGTACTTTAATTTATTTTCTGCTACAGACAACAACTAAACCACTTTCAGTCTCAGTTCCCCAACAGCAGACATACGCGATAGATGGTGTTTTACAGCGTTTCAAACCTGCGCGATGGTGGCGTGAGTGTGTTAATGCTGTGTGTAATGTGTGAACACCCCTGAGAGCAGCGCTGGTGGAGGTGAATGAGGCCTATGTGAGGTGTTTGGACTAGGCCCGGGTGCTGGGTGTGAGTGTACACAGTGTAGATGCTGTGAGCGCAGCTGTGTTGCCTCTGTATGTGGAGGTATGTGTGTTGCACTCAAAGGGCAGACAGTGATAAAAGGCCGTGCTCCCGAGACCCCCGGCTGGCCCAGCTGTGACGAATAATTTCCCTCATGCCTTCTCATCCTCACCCTCAAGCCTGGTGTGAATTTTTTCTGCAAACAGCTCGATTGGATGGACAAATGTTTGAGGAGCTTCGAAAGAATATTTGGTCTGAATAGGTCTAAACAAATGTTAGCACAGTTGTATCCACTGTCTGATTCAGATCTTATTGGCTCCTGAGAACATTTCAGATCACAGATTCACTTACAATAGAGGTTAGAATAAAAAGATTGATTTAACTGTGGAGCATAACATTACATTATAACGACCTCCTGATTTCTCCTCTCTCTGTCCACTCTATCATCTCCTCTGATCACACAGGAGCTCTTTGTGGTTCTATAATTCAGACTGTAGTTCATCTGTTTCTCTGCAGACTTTATTCTCCTCCTTTCACCCTGATCTTCAATGATCAGGACCCCACAGGACCACCACAGAGCAGATATGATGTGGGTGGTGGGTCATTCTCAACACTGCAGTCACACTGACATGGTGGTGGTGTGTTAGTGTGTGTTTGCTGGTACGAGTGGATCAAACACAGCAGTGCTGCTGGAGTATTTAAACCGAGAACAGTCACGACCAGAAATGTCCAGCCGACAGCGTCCTGTGGGCAACGTCCTGTGGGCAGCGTCCTCTGGGCAGTGTCCTGTGACAGTTTCACTCATCACTGAGAAACAGGCTTTAATCCACTGCAGCCTGAGCCTAACTGAACGTTCCCCACCACCCTGCCGCTGGGGTTTCTGGGTAAGGATGGACACAGAGAGGAAAATAAACATTATTTCTCTGTGTTTTATCTGACGTTTGACTTTGAAGGCAGAGATTTAAAGACAGTTCTGTGGCTAACAGTGTACGGTCGCCTGCTGTAAATTATTTGAAGAGTTGGTGCACAAACAACCTTTACTTATGGAGAAATATGTGAAATGCTTCCACTGTAATTGCTTGTGTGTGTGTGTGTGTGTGTGTGTGTGTGAGAGAGTGAGTGAGAGTTGGTGAGGTAGAGAGAGAGAGAAGACAGTCACTAACCAGAAATGTCCAGCCGACGAGCGTCCTGTGGGCAGCGTCCTGTGAGCACTGATGACTGAGGACTAGAGGACGACCAAAATGCAGAAGAGTTTCTGTCTCTGACTTTATATCTACAAGGTAGAGCACTCGGTAGGAGTGTCTGATAGAGTGGACAGTGAGTGGACACAGTGTTTAAACACTCCAGCAGCACTGTGTCTGATCCACTCGTACCAGCAAAACACACACTAACACACCACCACCATGTCAGTGTGACTGCAGTGCTGAGAATGACCCACCACCCCACATCATATCTGCTCTGTGGTGGTCCTGTAAGTCCTGATCATTGAAGATCAGAGTGAAAGGAGGAGAATAAAGTCTGCAGAGAAACAGATGGACTACAGTCTGGAATGATAGAATATGTAGAGTATAGGTCCTAATGTTATGGCTGATCATAAAGGATCATGTGGTATTGTGCAGAGAACAGAGGCTGGGAGTGTGCCGGGGTTGGTGTGAGGTCATCTGGTTTGCTTTAGTGTCTTTGAAGTGGACGGAGATCAGAGGAGCAGAAATCCATCCCACTTATTAGCCTATAAAATCATCATCTTTGGGCCCTCTGTGTTTGTTTGATTGCGTTTTCCTCGGTGTCATTGAAAATATGTGAGATGTTATGTTACACCCTATTGATTACCGGTGTTAATTAAAATTTTAATTAAAGTTTTTTATGGCGTGCGTTTGCGCTTGTGATAATAGTATGAAAAAAGAGTGCAGGGCCAATAAATTGTGGCTTTATTTGCGAGCAGCAGCCATCAACAAATACAACAGTGTACATAAAATTTTACTAACATTGATTTTGAAAATATGAATGTTACTTTAACATGCGAGATGTATTATTCAATTTAAAACTACAAAGCATAAAATCCAGCACCTATAAGTCAGTTAATGAAGAGGAAAAGTCCATTACAAACCTATCAAAATCTGGATCATCTGATTCACATAAGTGCTCTGGAATATAACCGGAATCATTTAGCTGTGCGGCTCGCGGCCCTGTGGAGTAATACACAGTCAGCGCTCAGAGCGCAGGTTACGGGATGGATGGATAGTTAGTCTGATGGATAGTAGAGCGCAGTCCCTGATGAAGGGGATCATCTTTTCATTTCCATTCTCTATACATTTCTAGGCATAATATGATGCTGGGCTTAGGGAAAGAAGGGAATGAGAGAGAGAGAGAGAGAGAGAGACAGACAGAGAGACAGAGAGAGAATGTTGTGTAATGGTTATGTTTGTTTGTTTAGGCTTAAAACAAAGAGAGAAGAGAGAGACAGAGAGACAGAGAGAGAGAGAGAGAGAGAGAGAATTATTATTATTGTGAGAGAGAGAGAGAGAGAATATTACAGCTCATCTTCAGAGGAATGCTGATCTGAGGAGATGGTCAGGGTTTAGACAGTTTTAACGAAACTAGATAGATGTGGGCCGATGTGCTGCAGGCTCTGCAGCTCCAGCTCCTCCTCCTCAGTCCCCCCAACGCTCCTCTCTCTGAGCCCACCTCAGAAAAGAACAGTTGGGACAAACGTGCCTTCAATGGACCAGCACCACGAGGAGATCATTCTGCAGTGCTGGCCGGCCGGCCCACTGGGGATTCAGTGATGTGTGCTCCATTGTTGGGCTGAAGATGACGGTGCTGCATGTTGTTTTAAGGGCTTAAAGCTTCCCAATGAGCCCATTGTGTAAAGATCTCACCCTCAGCTGGCTCCTGCCCTGGGGTAACACTGAGACAGATGGAGTGCTTTAAAAAGCCCCAGGCTCTGTGGCAGTTATGGAGCCATAAGTCTATTATCCCCTGATTGAACAATGTCCCAGAGCTGACGCCGTTCCAAAATGTAAAATTCTCTCAATGTTTTAAAAATCCGGGTCGACGTGTTTAAAGGAGACGTTTATCAGGATCTGATAACGCGCTGACTCGTAGTGCACGGCCATATTAATGCTTATATGAACATTATATTATATATTTGTTGCTTTAATGAATTAAGGAGTGAAATTCTATTGGAATGTAAACACTTCCACACTGGTGTTCATAGAGATGGCATTTTATTATGGTTTGGAATTTGATAACCGTGATATTTATTGTCCTCATTCTTATTTTGTGGAAAGGTTTCATCAATGTTTCATCAATGTTTCATCAATGTTTTTGAAAATAAATGAAATAAAAATTCATTTTGAAATAAAAATCTAAACAGAATGAATAGAGATTTGATATAGAGGTGATACCGACTGTATAAATATAAATGTAATTCACTCCTTTATTGGTCTGTTCTTCACAAAACCTGGACAGAATTCTGTATAAATTCTGCTAATAGATAAAAAGGGTCTCTAGGCCAATAGTCTTCTGTTACTGAATGTAAATGACACAGATCCTCTGAAGTCCAGGAGACGGCGTCC
>CM067504.1:42474092-42509092 GCA_034509495.1 Acestrorhynchus altus
TTATACTTTACACGTATATTTTACAGTTATATTAATCTGTGTCCTTAAATAATCTTTCGTTCAATTTGTCTGTTTATCTAAACACATCTTGAACACATAGCTCACGTCCTTCAATCAGAAGCCTCTTCATGACTCCTTTTTGAGTTTTCTTGTCTATTATTCTGACAAGAGATTGCACATTAATTTCACATTTATATATATTATAGTACAATTCATTTGTATGAGCTGATGGATGTGTCTGATTGGGTGTGTGTATGATCTGATGGATAGATTGGATTGGGTGTGTGTATGAGCTGATGGATAGATCGGATTGGGTGTGTGTATGAGCTGATGGATAGATCTGATTGGAGTGTGTGTATGAGCTGATGGATGTATCTGGTGTGGAGTGTGTGTATGAGCTGATGGATATGTCTGAACAGGTGTGTGTATGAACTGATGGATAGATCTGATCAGGTGTGTGTATGAGCTCATGGATAGATCTGATCGGGTGTGTGTATGAGCTGATGGATGTATCTGATCAGGTGTGTGTGAGCTGATGGATATATCTGATTGGGTGTGTGTATGAGCTGATGGATGTGTCTGAACAGGTGTGTGTATGAGCTGATGGATAGATCTGATCGGATGTGTGTATGAGCTGATGGATAGATCTGATCGGGTGTGTGTATGAGCTGATGGATGTATCTGATTGGTGTGTGTATGAGCTGATGGATATATCTGATCGAGTGTGTGTATCAGGCTGATGGATATATCTGATCGGGTGTGTGTATGAGCTGATGGATGTGTCTGATCGGGTGTGTGTATGAGCTGATGGATATATCTGATCGGGTGTGTGTATGAGCTGATGGATGTATCTGATCGGGTGTGTGTATGAGCTGATGGATATGTTGGTTTGAAAATACCAGATTATGTTTTGGATGTTTTTTAAGTGTACTGAGTTTGGACTGTCTCAGCTTTGCCCTGGACACAGTTCAGGAGTCCAGCTCGGTCCTGTACGCTGTATGTTGTATCTGACTGAGTCTTGTTGTGGATTCTATACCGTCTGTCTGGCGGGTTTATGCAGTAAACAGACAGCGGGAGCTCAGTGAAGGATGCAGCTGTAGTTTAGTGCATGTTTCACTCTAAATGAGATGTCCATCGGGTAAAAGCGTCCCCCACCGCCACACTGCATGCCTCCTCTCATGCCAATTACACAGAGTGGCAGTAGTAGTCACGCCATATTCATCACTGCCCCCGCAGTACCCCATCAGATAATACCCCCTCTCATAGCTGTGAGCAGCTCACAGTGGATTAAAGGCTGCTAGTTTTGCTCATATTGTGTTCAGAGAGTTAAATGCTGAATCAGAACAGATCAGAACTGAATCAAAGAACTGAATCAGCGTAGGGGCTTCAGAACCCACAGCCTCAGATGATTTTATCCTACGTATATCCCAGATATTTAATGTTTATTCTGTTTATCATGATTTATTTCTGTCAGTTCTAATATATTACAGTGTGCATTAAAGGCCATTTAATCGTTCAGTTCTGTTCATTGTTTAATAAATGATGTCATCACTTTTATCATTAACATACCTGTAATCTATACTCATAATCTAAGAGTGAAGAGTTAAAGTGCTGACAACCGTGTGCCTCACTAGCGCCCCATGCTGGTAAACCTTCCAGCAGGCAGAAGAGGAGAGCAGTCATCTTGGTAGACAAAAGATGATTACTGTTAATTACCTTAATTAGAAGTGTGACATCACTATACATTCCTCTCCCACAGCCAGGGGAGGGGTCCCAAACTGGATTAGTGATTAACCGAGTTTGTGACCTGTTTGTGTCCAGTGGCAGGGCCAGCACAAAGCTGCAGTGTCCTGGTGGCCTGTGCTTCCTTCTGCAGATGCCCTAAGAGTTAGGAATTGGAGGATGGGGTGATAGAGAAAAGGAGAAAAGAGGGGGTTCTTCTGCTGACTCCCATGAGGGAAGTTTCAGTGTCCCGTCTGGATTCCCCACTGAGCTGCAAAATGAGCAAGGCTCCATGCACCTGAGCAGACCAGGGAGTCGCCTTGGGCAGTCTTCCTTCTGCCCCTGTACCCCAGTAGCCCCCGAAATTTTTTTACACCCGTAAAGAGTCAAATTCAGCGCCAGGATTTTGTTCCAACTGTCTAAAAGCAGCTCCGTGAGGTTTTATTTATTAGAGCGAAATGCGCACTAATGAGACGTCAAACCATTATTAGTGGAGTAAGGGTCTTTATACAGAATTTAAACTGAACGTGTCATTTATTTACTGTAATAATGCAGTTACATTTGAGTTATGTAATGTAAAGAATGTATAGCAGTAATACATGTTTTACAGTAGTTACTCAATGACGGTCCTTCAAAGAAGCGAATATCTGCAAATAATCATCTTGTGTTCAGGAACCACGTCTTGTCCCTCTTTCCCATGAGGCCAATACAGCCTCTCTGCCTCTACACGACCACTTTACATCATTCTCTAACCCTCTGTTTTCGTCCTGTCCCCACTTTCGACCCATCTCCCCACCCATACGTCCTCGTGCTGCAGTATAAACCTGCCTGTCAGTAGCACTTTTGTGATGGGGACGACTTGCCAGCGTAACAGACAGCTTGACAAATGCAGAAGGTGTCAGATCAGCGTGGTCCTCCAGCCAGACTCTTCCCTGAGCCCACTGGCCGCAGAGAGGCTGGGGTGGGGGTGAGCGGGGATGGGGGGCACGCGGTGACTTTCTCAAGGATAATGAGCCACTGAACGATGGCTGAAATGTTGCCGTCAACCTGCCCTTCTGCTACCGGCTAATTAGATAATTAGCAAGGTCCTAATTACAGGATCAAGGTGCAGGGAAACAATTAACAATGAAGTATCAGCACATAAAACAGAAATCTACGTTCTGCTGGAGCATATTTAATCCCCCCTTCATCTGGGTGCAGGTCTAACTAAATAACAGCGGAGACTGTACCAGGCCCGAAGGACAGTGGATGGACGGCGCCATTCGGGAAAGGTTAATGCTGCAAACGGAGAAGTCACTTTGGGCCGGCGGTGAATCCAGAACAAGGACAAATAATTTCAGTCTGGAAATTGTGTCTGTAAATGTGTTGCTAAGTAGCCTCATCATCTCTGTAAATAATCATTATATGGTGCTACATCCCCTCTCTCTCTCTCTGTCTCTGTCTCTCTCTCTCTCTCTCTCTCTCTCTCTCTCTCTCTCTCTGTCTCTCTCTCTCTCTCTCTCTCTCTCTCTCTGTCTCTCTCTCTCTCTCTCTCTCTCTCTGTCTCTGTCTCTCTCTCTCTCTCCTCTCTCTCTCTGTCTCTCTCTCTCTCTCTCTCTCTCTCTCTCTCTCTCTCTGTCTCTCTCTGTCTGTCTGTCTCTCTCTCTCTCTCTCTCTCTCTCTCTCTCTCTCTCTCTCTCTCTCCCTCTCCCTCTCTCCTTCTCCATTACCTCACAAAGGGACAAAAACTGATAAAGAAAACAACAACAACAAAGCCCAAAAAGACAATGCAGGAGGAAAAAAAAGAAAGGATTGAGCTCCAGCACTCATCCGCATGCTCCCATAAACAGAGAATGTGCGTGGGAGAGAAAGAGAGAGCGGGTGAGGGTGAGAAAATTGAGCCTAACAGCCTGATTCTTAACTATTATTTATCCATTATGGGGAGCGAATGGAACCCGGGTGCTGCTCTCGGCAGAGGAGTAGAAAAGATTTGTGGGCTTTGCGAGGCCCTGTCCTCCCATCCACAGCCTGCCCGGAGCTCCCAGGGGGCTGCCTCAGCACTTTGCCTCAGCTTATCCTGATCATTTATCCATAATTAGAAAATTAATATTTTTAGATAGGCGCTATGATGAACCCCGTATGGTGATAGGCTTGATATCAGTATAACTTCAATTTCAATTTCACTTACAGCCCCGGCAAATGGGGCCTGCTGGTCGGGAGAGTGCTGATGGGGGCCGCGGCTCGCCGAGCGTGACGAATACAGATCGCTGCACATTAGGATGAGCAATTATTTGAACATGTATAAAAACTATTTACAAGCAATGTAATTGACCGGGGTCAGGAGGAGATGCCGGGCAAAGAAAGGGGAAGGAAAAAAAGAGGGAGCGAGAGAAAGCGAGAGAGGGGGGATGGACAGGTTGACAAATTTTTGTTCCATACCAAGTGAAAGGATTTATTAATTTCTGTGTCTGTAATTGAATTTTTGAAAGGTTCTTGTTAAAGCTTGTGCAGTTTTGGTTCATCGTGGCACACTGACCTCACATAGATCTCACCGTCTGAGTGCTTCCTGACCACAGATAGCCTTTATAGCCTTCAGCAGGCGGAACGCTGACCGGCTCTACTCAGAACATCTAAGGAGGGGTTTATCAGTAGATGAGATCTTATGTTCTATAGATCGACAGTCTCTGTTTATACGTTTGTCCTTCTGTTTCTGTATAAATATGCAGTCACTAATTTGATGGATTAGTGTCGGACAATATTAATACAATTCAATATCAATAATATATTAACCTTTAAATTTTACAGGATGTTTTTATAGTTTGACACTTTTATTCACTTAAGAATTAGAAATTAGAAATTTTGATTTTATTTGAGATTAAATTTTAAAAGTATTTAAATGTGAATGAATTTGAAAATGTACTTCAGTTTTGTGCCTATAAGAACTAAAATCACTTTGTCTCAGGAATCCTTTTGGAAAGTTTGAATTATTTTTAATGGTTAGATTGAAAAGTATGTTGTAATAATATGTTCTTCAAAACACTTGACAGAGATTTAAATAAGATAAAAACAACCTGAATTTCCTTTATTATTTTTGCTATTTTTGTATCCATATTATCCCTTCTCAGGGCTTTAATTCTGGAATTTGATTTCTTCTCATTTTCCTCTGTTTTAGCCCCGCCCCCTCTCTGTGATCAGTCAGAGTCTGTATGCAGGTTGATCGTCAGCCCCGCCCCTCTCTGATCAGTCAGAGTCTGTATGCAGGTTGATCATCAGCCGCCCCTCTCTCCTGATCAGTCAGAGTCTGTACAGGTTGATCAGCCGCCCTCTCTCCTGATCAGTCAGAGTCTGTATGCAGGTTGATCATCGGCCCGCCCCTCTCTCTGATCAGTCAGAGTCTGTATGTTGATCATGTCACGTGGACAGAGCAGTAAACATGCACTGGAAGCTCCTTTGGGTTTTAAACTGGGATTTAATTCTGTTGGAAACGAGTGAATTTGAGCTGTTTTCAGAGATTAATTACTGACTGATAATGAGATCAGTGTGTCTTGTAGTGTGTTTTCACTGCAACTCGGTGTCCAGTCTGAGGGGTTATTACTGTAAACTGGAAGAGCAGCAGTAAAACCGGATTTCACACTGTGCTTTGCATGTGAATCAACTTAATTGACTAAATTAGTTGCCAACTAATCTGGTCATCAATTTTAGTCCATCATCATTCTTCACAGCAGCTTCTTCTGCTCAAATGCTGTGTTTGGTTTGTGTCAAACATGTCTTCTGTTACTGTGTCCAAATAATTCAGCTTTGGATTCATCTGTCCAAAGCACATTGATCCAGAAGTCCTGCTCTTTGTCTAGATGTTCTCTGGAGAACTTTAGTCTCATCCTGATGTTTTTTGACTTTATTAATATATGAATTAATGTGGGCGTGTCCAAACTTTTTCCTATAAAAAAATCGATTAATTATGTTATAAATAATGTTTAAAGCCATTTCTTCAGTCGTGCGTAATTCGTTATATCACCTCCGTCTCTCAGTGTAGTTATTGTTTTATGATTTCTATTGTTCTTTCAAATCAACTGGTCAGCAAATGTCACTGATTTTGACTCCAGTAACAGAATACCTGCACTGACCAAACAGGGCCTGTACAGGAGTACAGGACCATCCCTGCCTTAGGTGGCCATCCGCATAAAGAGAAATGGAGATTGAAGGTTAATGTGAGAGTGATGACCTGTGTTTAGAGTTAAATTACATCCCATAATATTACTGTATCTGTATCTGCTCCGTGATTCACCACATCTTTAATTTGGCCAATTTCCCACAATGATCTGTGATTAAGCTCCACTTATTATTTACACATATTTCATAACACGCTGTTTATTGCTCAAAGGCAGACACGCCTCCAGGAGACTCATTCATCAGCAGACGAGAGGACAGGGGAAATGTCCCGCATAAAGGTCTATCGCTTCCCTCTCAGAGGGGGACTGATGTTGCTCTTTAACACACAAATCCCCTTCTCTGTCCAAATGTCCCCCACCTGGGGCCATAAGGCTCACACACACACACACACACACACAGACACCCTGAAGCCACCACCATATGTGTACATGTGTGTACACATGCTCACACACACACACACACACACACACACACACACACACACACACACACACACACTCAGACCCCCCGAACACACGCAACTTGTTTTTCACGTGTCAGTTTAATTGTTCACTGTCAGGGGCAGAGCAGCGGATAACAAGCTTAGCAAATGGTGTCTGCTGTTGCTACACATTGATTAATATTTTACATGTTATTATCTTCTGTCCATTACAACAGCAAATTAAACTATAAATCACTCCCTCTGCCAGTGTCTTGTCGTAAATAAGTGGCTCTCTCCTCCCTGTGTCCGCCGCTGTGCGCTGCGCACAAGGTCCCTCTGCTTTTCACGAGACAACAAAGTGGCGAGAAAGTGCCTGTGTTCTTTGGGCTGAGTTATGGACCAGTCACGGCCACCGTATACATCAGACCGGTGAAAAATGGCCAGTTTGTTCTGCTATAAAGCAAAAGAAAAGCAGACACCCTTATGTAAGAAATTTGCACTGTTCAACAAGATGTGTGAGTTACTTTCCTCTAATGTAAATACTGACAGAGTGTGTAAGAATGGGCTGGAGCGGTGGGCAGGTAAACATACCCTCACCGTCACACAGAATACACCGTCTTTTACATTGTGTCAAAACTTCATGATGAATGGACCAACAGAAAAACTCCACAACGACTGCAAATTAAAAAATGGACTTTCTCTGAAGGTTAAAACCGATTCTCACGTTTGGAGACACAACCTTTCGCAGGGCAGTGATACCGTGTATCCGGCTGTATTACAGCGATAAACACTGACTATAAGACTATGGGCTTTAGATCAAGCCAAGACGCTTGTTTATTCTAGGTCCCCCTGTGGGGTTCTAGTACTTTGGAAGCAGTACAGGTTCTAGATTAAATACAGCCTATTTATTCATTCATTTAATTTCTCAGGTAATGATTAGAAATGTCTTAATTAGTTTTAATTAATAATCTGTGATTTTTTAATCCCTTTAGTAACGTTTATTACCGTCGTAAGTCCTGGTAATAAATATTTGCCGTGTTGCTTGTGAGGTGTTACTGTCCAGCTCATGAAGGCATGTGAAGTGGGAAAACTGGCTTAGAAGGACCTACAGAATGTTCTGTTTGGCATTTCAGTAACTGAACCTGTTTCCAATCAAAACCTGAAATTTTAAAAAACTCACAATTGAATAAATTGCTTTTACAGTCCATCACTGTATTAATACACTGTCTGTTTTATTTCTTTAACAGGAAAAACACAATAATCAACATAGATTCTTCTAGTTCAGAATTCAGTTGCACTTTAAGTTACCCATTGCTGACACAGATGTGCAAATGCACACATAACTTATCTCTCCCCTTTACAGAAATAGTGCCAATAGAATAGGACTCTGTGGAGCAGATAGAGAATAATAACTATTGTCTCCATGTCTATTAGCAGGTGTGGACTAGAGGATATAAAGACCCCCAGCACTGAGCTGTGGAGCAGTGAACTGTGTTCTCTGGAATGATGGAGCTCCATCCAGCAGTTTTTGGATGAGTTGGGGATGATCATTCAAAATCTTGACTTCACTACTGCTCGTCACTGAATACAATCAGATCCTCACAGCAATGCTCCAGAATCTAGTTGAAAAGTTCCCCCTCTCTGGCAGAGACAGTAACTCTGACAAAAGCAGGATAAATTCTTCAATATCTTTGATTTCAGGATACACAGTGAATGAGCAGGTGTCCCAATACTTTTGTCCATATAATGTATACAGTCTGTATGACAGTCCAGCATACAGACCACTTCCTGTAGTTTATGCTGTATCATGGTATGAGTTCAGGATGCTGTACTGTCTGTTATGATTAGATGTTAATGTTGTTTGTGTTGAAATCATCATTTCATTTCTTCATCATTTCGTCATCATTTCTTCATCATTTCATTTCTTCATCATTTCTTCATCATTTCGTCATCATTTCTTCATCATTATTTCCAGATAAACGTTACACGTGTGCAGTCTGAGGCCTGCTTCCCCACCGAGCCACCTCGGTGCAGTAAATTGAAATTCCGATGGGCTAGTGGATAAATAGTTTTCCCTCCCTGTTTTGGATCCATTTTTCCAGGATATCCTCAGGAACATCAGACGACCTTCCACTGTCATTCCTTTCTTCATTTTTGCTCACTGGCCGGCAGATCTGCTGGCCCCTGTCCCTCTCGACAGCTAAAAATCAATTTATACAGTCTGCGTGCATGCAGAGACAGGGAATGGGCCGGCCAGACAGCTGTAATGACATGGCCAATTGCATTGTGTTGTGGCGACAAGGGGTCAAGAGGGATCCATGTGCTGCGGATGGGGTGCTTTGTTCACTGTGACGGCATTAAGGGGGAATTACACGCAGGGTCGAGTGACCGCACCGACAGGGGGCTGCATCAGGCCCACCCCATCATCGCTGTGGGAGATGAGAGTGACATAGAAACTGACAGTAGCAGGAATGGGAGAGGGGGTGCTCGGAGAGCTAAATCCATGGGACCCCACCACCTCTCCCAAATGGCCCTGCAGTTCACCTTCTGATAGGCGATGGTGACCTCTCCTAAATCCCATTTTCAGAAGGAACTTGGAAAGCATTTTCATCCACAACAGCTTCTCCATAACTTAGCTTCCATTCATGTATGAGAGGAGATGCTCTCATTTGTATACCCGATTACGGAGCATCATTTATTTATTTATCTAGCTGACGGATGTCGCTGAAGATGGCAATACTCACTGGCTCATCCTCGTTAAGCCCCGTGGATCCGCTGCAGATAAAGTCCCTCTGGAGGTCCCAATGATTTATCAATTTGCAATGTTTATTAAGATGGCTTTGCTCATCGCAGCTCGGTTTCGACTGCGTGGCTCCACCTCATTGCATAGATCTGGCTTGTTGCGACGGTCAGTGTGAAGGTGAGCAAAGTTCGAAGCGAGGGATTGTGACCCTGGCTTGTCAGTGGAGTCCATAGATCCAGGGTTAAGTCATCTGCCCTGCTCGTGCTTCCCTCCTCGCCATAATTACTGCTCACAAATTACAGCTTTATCAACTTTCCAAGAAGAAGCCGTGAGGGGATCCATGCTGAAGGCTCCTGTCATGACCCTGTGTCTGAGCGTGCTCCCGGCCTTCGCCAGGCTTAGCACCGTGTTGAGGTTTGAGGTGGGATGTGCTGATGTCCGAGATTACTTTTTTTAATCTAGACTAATTTTGTGGGATGAAGAACTTTTATTCACCAAAACATTAGAAACATATTTACAGGAGACAGTCACACAAACATTGCATAAAAAAATCTCAGAAATTCATCATCTAGAGTGTTTTTGAGCTGAAAAATTAATCATTTTGATGAGTTATTTGTAATAATTGACAATAGGTTCTTTAAAATGCCCGACAATAAACAAACCTGAATATCCTTTATATTTTTATTATTTATGTATCAGTAGTACCTCGACTTTTATTCTGAAATTTGTGTGCAACAAGAAACAGCCCCTCCCTTCTTTTTTCCCCTATAGACGATATTTATAATTGTATGATATGGTATATATTATAATTTAGTGACAGAGATTTCCTCTCAGTTCATTAAGTCTCTGCAATGCTAGAGCTGCTCCAGTCAACCAGAAGTGCCAACCGTAGAAGTCACGTTTACTGTAGAAGGGCAGACATCCTGGAGGAGGAGTTGTGGAGCAGCTTGCACAGAGCCCTCTTTGATTGGCTGTACTGTGAGCATGCAAATGAAGCTTAATTCCAATTAGTAGCTTAAAGATGAACAAATGATGAGCAGTGAACAGGAAGATGTGGAGCAGGGAAGCTGAGATGTGTCAGACTAGGTTTTCGGTGATGTATGGTATCCGTGGTGACAGGCTGATGGTTGGTGTGTTGTGAAACAGTAGACTGTCAGGCCACCGTGCGAGGTGGCTGTCAGACGACCCATGATTACATACCTGACCCCTTCATCCCTGCCCGCGTGCCGCCACAAACACTTCTGTCACCGGCGCCCGCCATTCTGCTTTCGATGTGCCAGCCAGGCCGAGCGCAGCCACATTTTAGTGTTGTTTATTGATTTCTGACCCCGCGCTTAATAGTTTTCCCAGGCCCCCCAAATGGCTTTTGTAAGCAATAGGGTTTGTACATCTCACCGATCAATACCTTTTATATTTACAATAAAATTGAAACGGCTTCTTGCAAGGGGGCTGCTGGCCCGGCATTTGTCATCCTTCTGCAAGGGAAAATATGTCATTATCTGATTAAAACATTTATTTCTGATTGAAGGTGTCTATCTCATTAATTTTCCCCCTTCCAATACGAGGGGAATGGAATCCTATTGATTTTTGCACTTTTTACACGTCTCCACTACTGGGAAGATAATTGAGAAGTTAGCCAGAATAAATGAAGTTTCTAGTCCAGCAGAAGCAGCCAATACCTTGGAAACGCGAGGTGTTTTTGTGGAGCAAGGTTTTTAATTTTGCGGTAGGCGAAGACACCAGGACTGAACAAATTGGATTAAGGTTTGGGACACGGGGCTGGGGAATAGGGACTGATCCCACCAGGTGACAGCAGTAATAAGACAAGCTTCAGCTTGTCCCCTGCTCCAAAAACCACTGCAGAGAGTCTAGATTAAAGAGCCAAAAGCCTATTAATGCTAAGTTGCTCTCAATCCATCTCTACCACAAAGCTTATTGTTGAGCTCAAATTGAGAGATAATCAATAGCTGAACTAGACCTTTCGATGTGGTGCGGCTATTGATTAAGCTTTACTAAATGAACGAATTAGATTAAGTCCTCTTAGTCTTCAGTTGAGGTGAGTGAGTTAGATCCACACACGGGTCTGAACCCATTTCAGACCGAGTTGGTCATTATAATCAGTGGGTTTATTTGCACCTGTTTCGAGTGGTTTTTCTTTTCTGATACATTTTCCATTATTTGACACTAATTTACTCAAAAAGTCTTCTTTCACTAAGTGCAGAGAAGGGCAGTCAGGATTTGGACGGTAACTTTGTCTTCAATTAAATGAATTTGAAAGGAAGCCGTCGGGATGAGAGGAAGTGTGGACCTTTTTATAAACATTGCATTAATATAATCATTATAATTCCAACAATTACATTTTTATACTCACTGTAACTGACAAACTCATTCTAAATATATTTTGGATGCAAATTCTTTGTAGTCAGTAACTGCCTGAAGTCTGGAAGCCATGGTTTGTAACAGGTCTTTATCATCATTAATAAACACCAACAACCAGTGGTTTGGTTGTGGAGGGACGACGCTGTACAGAGTACAGTCTCCTTCAGATTCTGTCGTATTTAAATCTACAGTCTGCTGTGTTTCTGCTGTTACAGATCAATACTGATCCCTCTATACTCTGTTCAGCTTTATGAAATCTGAATCCGTTTCTACAGATGAGTATGAGTTTTTGGTCATATCTCACACAGCCTTAAATCCTCATTTTTAAAAACGTACTGTTATTTTGCCCATTGTTTTTGAACCGTTTCCATAAATGTGTCCAGACCTTCTCTTTAATCTGTCATGCAGTAACAGGGTCTTAAACACATAGTGTTTAATAATAACATAATGATATGTTATTATATATCTGTGTATATAGTGACAGACGCTGTGTCTCATTTCTATTGGTCCTTGTGATGTGACAGGCCTTCAAACCCAGGACGGTAAGGTACAGTAAGTTGATATGTGGTGAAAATGAGACCATTTCTGTTAGAGGTGACTAATCATAAGCTCACCAGAAAGTCACAGGACCCCATGTAAAGCTGAAAGGGCCAGGCCAGGCTGACCGGCCTTTGGGACTGAGAAATGTTGTCTGACTGAATGAGCATCGTCCATCTTGACTTCTCCCAGGCTGTCAGTGAACAGACGAGTGCATGGATCAGTAGATTACCCCCTATTCCCCCACCCTTTCTCTCCCATTTCCCCCCTTCCTGTCCACTGACCGGCTCACTGGCTAGCTGACCAGACACCTCTGCTCCGGGCGAGTAGTTGATCGGCTAAGTAGCAGGAAACCTGCCAGCCACAGTAGCTGCCTCCGAAACAAGCCTGACAGCACATTAATTCAACCTGCGGAAATCACTGCAAATAGGCAGGAGACACAGTGTCCACTGAGAGCGAGAGAAATGAAGAGAGAGAGAGAGAGAGAGAGAGAGAGAGAGAGAGAGAAGAGAGAGAGAGAGAGAAGAGAGAGAGAGTGGGGAGAGAGGAGGAGAGGGAGGGGAGGGGAGAGAGAGAAAAGAGGAGAAAGAGAGAGAGAGAGAGAGGGAGAGAGAGAGAGAGAGAGAGAGAGAGAGAGAGAGAGAGAGAAAAGGCAGAGCATGAGAGGAGCCTTTTAATGAGCTGCTATAAGTTACTCTGTCCGACTTGACCATTAGAAGACTGTAATGTGCAATTGGTTGAGAAAATGTGTTGCAACTGTGATAGGCATCCATGCCAAAGGTGGTTTAAATCACGGGGGGCACGCAGAGTGTTCCGCAGAGGTGAATCACACTCGCAGGATGTTTTATAGCCATATTTGAAGTTCTGGTGAGAGTTAGACTGATTGATTTGGTACTTGAAAAGTGGATTTGCATCCCTTTATCAGTACCATAAAGTACTGAAAGATCAGTCTGATAAAACACGTCTGCGTGAGGGATCTGGAGTTGCATAGAACTGGAAAGTTATGTGTTCACTAACCACACTGAGAGCCAGTGGGCACTGAGATGATGGAGTAAAGAATGCATATGACGACCCACACAAACTACAGCGTAAGATACAATTACAGATAACTTCAGCATATTGTAAAGCATGAAAATTCCATTAATATTTCATTAATGTAGTTTAATGAAATGATTAATGTATATATATCTTATATATATAGAGAGAGGTCTGCTGTGAAATGAATATATATATATATTTAATAATAAACCCTAAACAGATTTGGTCAGAACTGTAATATTGTTGAATGGTTAATTTGATAGTGTTGAGAAACGTGTTTGTTTGAACTTGGTCGTCCTGATTTTTAAGGCAGGAATGTCCAGTCAGATCCACAGGTTTTAATTCCAGTCAAATGGATCAGTTGTTTGAAAACTGGCCAGTTGATAGAATAGAATAGAATAGAATAGAATAGAATAGAATAGAATAGAATAGATCTGAAATGAGAGAAAGCTGTAGTTACACGTGGTTGTTTAGAATGCAAATCTGCAGTCACGCGGGCTCTTTGGACCCCTGTTCTAAAGTATTTAAAGGTTCGTCTATGAAAGAGGTTAAAGACCTCAACTTTGGCCCATTTCAATACTGACTGAGCCTTTCATTGGTAAACTCTATAATTCTACTCATTTTGAGAGTCTTCACCTGGAACGAGGATTTCAGCACTAATACACTGCTTGGTGGGATTATCGCTGGAAGAGTCTGATGAGACTCACGTTTAACGGGGACTCCTTTTCCCTGCTGAAGGGGGTGCAGGACAAGGATGACGTCCAAACATTCTGTCCTTTTGAGTTGATATAGGACAGTTCATTTTTAACGAGCAGTCATTTAATTATATTTAATACATTTAAATAAATGAAAATTAATTTTAATAAATGTGTTTAATATAATATTATATTATATATATCCAGAAGGTCTGGTGTGATGGTGTGGGTGCAGTTTCATATGATGTCAGATAACCTATGATCTTCATTACAGACACATCAACCTTACATTAATGAGGTTCTGCAACCAGTGGTTCTACCTTTCCTGAACACACACTCCGGTGCTCTATTCCAACAGGACGACGCTCGTCCACACACTGCTGCCGTCATAATGTGTTATATATTTGCTCCATGTTCCTAAATAGAGATGTTTCCAGAAGATGGTCTGGAATATTATAACAGACTCTTTTCACTTAAGCTGTAAGATAAACTATCTCGTTTGTTCATTTGTAGAAAAACAGCCGGAAAGGAGCGGACGAGAACAGCTTCATTTGCAGATTCATTTCCATGCACACGGCAACGTGAGGAGAGATCCACGAAAGGCTGGGAACATTCATCACAAACAAACTCCAACATCCATGAAAAATTACAGGATTACCAATGACCTTCCAACCAATCAGCCTCTGTAATTACACTCGTTTATTACGGCCGGCTCCGACAGAGCAATCCGGAGATGACCCTAAAGCAAACCAAAATGTTTATAAATAGTTGACCAAGAGAGAAACACTAATACAAAAGTCATTTTATCCAGCAGCAGACTGGAGGCATATTTAAGTGCATTATGAAAAGGTACGCATGGCTAATAAACATGCAGCAGCTGGTAGAGCAGACGCCACGCTTTGCAGCCTGCAGGCGCATGGTGTTGTATTTCTTTCTTGGGATTCTTCATGAGCGTTTTTTCTATCATGTAAAGATAACTTCATCCGATTGCAGTTTTCCCTGCTATGATATTGCCCCTCTCGCACGGTAACCTCTGGAATAAGATCAGGCATGGCTCAAACACTGCTGCTGTCTGTGTGTGTGTATTTGTATTTGCAGTGTAAATGAGTTTCTCTCCATCGTATTGCTCGGCTTTGGTGAGAGAACACACATCAGTTCCATTCCCACAGGCAGCCTAAAGCTCCTGACATCTCGGCGGTCAGTAAATGGCTTTTCTACGGGTGGGGGAATAGGCTGTTGCAGCTCTGGTATGTGTGTGTGTGTGTGTGTGTGTGTGTACGTATGTGTCTACTGGAGCCCCCACCATTGGCTCGTTGTGTTCTACCTGTCCACCATCAGCTGTCATTATTCCATGTTCATCGACAGAGAAGTTATAGTTGGCAGGAAAGCTATCAGGTGGGCTGGACAGCAGATAATTGAGCTGATGATCGGAGCTGTTCAAAGACAATTGATAGTGATGGAGTCGGCCTGGGAGGCTTCGCCAGCATCTCGGCCAGCCCGGCCCCTCCTCTGTGCGGAGGGCGGCCGACAGAATGTGGAATAACATATACAGCGCTAACGTGTGACCGCTGAAGTCACCAGTAGATCCCTGGCTCTCGTACAGCTCAGCCAGCCTAAGTCCTCTATCAAGCACAAGGCGTATTACAGGCCACATATTACATACTGAACGACAGCAGCGGGAAGAGAAATGACCCCGACTCTGTACCTCTGCTTGATCTGTCTGTTTGACAAGTCGCCAAACTTACCAAATCCCCCTAAGCCGGTAAGGCAAAGCAAGTTCAGGAGTGATATTTCATAAGCACGGCTAAGGTGAGGTGAGAAATGGTGGAGGTTATTACTTTCCCCCCTCGAGAAGCCTTTACCTGGATTGAAAGTGTCAAAATGAGATGTCTTGATAGCTTCTCTACACAACTCTATTTCTTATTGTTTCATCCAACATCTACATTTCACAATTCCTCCTCAGACACGGTGGACGTAACGAAATATAACATACCTTTATACCTCCGCCGGTGCGTCTTCTCCTTTCTTTTCCTCTCTTTCTTCTGGTCGTCAGTATGCATGTACTGTAGTGTGAATTCTCAGCTAGAATCGATAAAGCTCGCCGAAGTGCTCACAGTTACTGTATCAATAACTCAATAGTCAGAGACGTAGCTGCCATACCCGGACTGTCTGACGGGACCAGGCTGGCAACACGGGAAAGGAAATGGAGGGGCACCTGACGGCCCATCAGATCCTTCCTTCCATACCTCAGCACCTTGTCATTACGTAGACGGTGGCAGGTGAAAGGCACAGACGGCTGACCTGCGAGGGCTTCGAGTTGGCACAGTCAGCAAAGTCCCAAGCTCATTGTCGTCCCACGACGGAGCGACCCCTTCAGCAAAAAAAAACTGCCAACGTCTTAAGAACCAACCTTAATCCTCGGTGTCCTGCGTCCCGAGCCCTTCACTGAGGCCCCCTGAGCCTTGCCTGGCTCCCCCTCTGGCCCCTGCTATTGACCCGAACTGTCATCCCAGCCTGCTGATGACCTCGGCGGCGGGGCCGATCTATGGTGGATCATGAGTTCAAATGATTTTCTTCCCCTCTCCCGCCCCTGTTTTCCTAGTGAGCTGATTGCTAATGACAACATTAGAAAGAGCATAATGGAGATTCCACAAACAATTTGCAACCTGAATTTGCAAACCTAATATCTACACGGTTCGCCAGCATGATTCACATCTCTACTGTATCAGGTACTGATCCGTAGAGCCGTGAGGCAGAACCGCATCTTAATAGTGTCTTTTTGTAGAATTCTGGAAATATTCAATATTCAGAAATTACTAAAGGGTTTAGTAATGTCTCAAATATAAATGAACTTATTAATTGACACTAATTAAGACATTATTAATCATAAATGAATAAATGAATGAATAAATTAAGTTGCTGCATCTTTCAAAAAGCACTTCACCGACACACACACCAGCAAGCTACAGCCAGTTCCCTGATTTTAGAAGAAACAATGAATGAGCAGGTGTCCCAATACTTTTGTCCATGTAGTGTCGATTAGCTATTATTCCTATTGTTAGTTATAGGTAGAGAACACGCTGTGTGTGATTGGCTGCTGCTTCTTCTGCTATTTTACTAAATTACTATTATTACTCTAATATTGCATAAAGATTAATGTATTAAATTATTAATATGTATTATTAAACAATTTAGTAATGCTTATTACTGTCATAAGTACTGATAATTAATGTACCCTTACTGTAATGTGTCCTGGGTTAAGGACATGTGGTATACGAGTGCACCTAAAAGTGTTAATAATGAATTAAAAACCTCTGTTTTAATAATGATATTAACTGATTAGTAATTTAATCAAATTCTAAATTAAATATTCTAATAATCTGAGATTCTGGATTTATGATTTTCAGAAATAACGTCTGTGATTTTCAGCTAAAAGACAAACTTATCAACAGTAAAAAAGGCTGAAATATTTAAATTTACTGTGATGATTATAAAATATAACAGCTTGACTTTATGAGTGAAATTATGAACACGTCTGAATTTTTTCACAATATAGTCATATTTCAGGCTCTGCTTTCAGTACCAGAATGAAACAGAACATCTGATACTTTACAAAATATCAATTCACTCATTTTTATGACACAGAAAAACTAACCTCTCATATACGGAATTTGGGATTGGGTTTGGGTTTGGGATTGGGATTGGGATTGGGATTCCTGTAGCTAAAGGTTGGATTTTAAATCACAGAATGGTTGACAGATAGAATTAATTGTCCTCATAAATTGAAAAAATCCAGAAGTCATAATGTCAAATGTTTGTGTAAGTTGTGTCTTTGTTTTGAGACGTGTCTTTTATTTTAACTGATGTTCTTTGACTTTGTAAATTCTGTTTTGTCTAAACGGTTCTGTAGCAGGATAATGATCCTAAACAGTGAAGGTTTTACCAGCTATAACACTCACCAAAGGGGACGTCACTGTACTGACCACACAGGGTACCAAAACTTCTGCTTCAGGCCTTTTTCCTCTTTGTTCTTCTGAAACAGTAACAGGTTCTGAGTCGTCATGGTTCTATACAGGAGCACTTTGTAGTTCTATAATTATAGACTGTAGTTCATCTGTTTCTCTGCAGACTTTATTTTCCTCCTTTGATTGGAACAGTCCACCAACCACAAACGTCCAGCCGACAGCGTCCAGCCGACAGCGTCCAGCTGACAGCGTCCTGTGGGCAGCGTCCTGTGGGCAGCGTCCTGTGGGCACTGATGAAGGACTAGAGGACAACCAACACAAACTGTGCAGAAACAGATGAGCTTCTGTCTCTGACTTTACATCTACAAGGTGGAGACACTCGGTAGGAGTGTCTGATAGAGTGGACAGTGAGTGGACACAGTGTTTAAACACTCCAGCAGCACCGCTGTGTCCGATCCACTCGTTCCATTGGAATAAAATGGATAAAATAGACAGTGAGTGCAGAAACAAGGCGGTGGTCATAATGTTTTGGTGTCTGGTTGTACAGTCAGGGCTAATCCAGCAGTTGCTACACTGTAGATGTGGATGTTCAGAACTTCCTCGACACTCGGTGCTTTTCACTGCCTAATCTGTGTTTTGATGCCTGATTGGTTTGATGGGGGATAATGATTCAGTCTGAATACGACGCTGTAATCCTGATCACTGTAGTTTTACGGAGAACAGCAGCTCCTGGACGGAGAGGCAGCGGGATGAGTGTGTATGGACGCAGGTATGATTGAAGCAGTGTAACAGCTGTATCAATCAGCAGTATGGGCCACAAAGCACTGCAGATGATCACGGTGGTGATAATGAAGACTGGAGGCACTTGGTTATTCATTGGAGCCGACGCGTGCTACAAGCCGCACCTGGAAATTGGTTCAGCTCTGAGCATGCGTCTCGTGAGCCGGGCTCCGCGGCCCATTCTCCTCCTGCATTTAAATGGAAATTTGGGGGTTAACCCCCAACTCCGCCGCTCACCCGCCTCGTTCTCAATTTAGCCCATGGCAAATCTTCCATTTATCAAAAGTTACAAACAGACTTTGCTCTGTCATAACTCTTTGCCATGGCTTTCCCGTTGATTGATTCCTATACACACATACTGTCTGATTACCATAATGTGTTCTTGTGGCGAAAATTCCAGTCGGAGGTTCGGTGGGGGGTGGATGGGGTTGTAAGGCGATATGCCGAGGGAAGTAAATAACAAATGGTGGTGGCTCCTCCTCATTGGGAGTGATTTCAATCTAATGTTCCATCACGGCACACGGGTGAAGAGAGTCTTTGTGGTTTGGGCTATCAATTACGAGCCTATGTGAGGAGGCAGACACAATCATTTCACTGATTGTCACCAGGATCAAGCAGTGACACCACCAAGTGATCTATCAGTCCATGTCCTGTGACACTGGGAAAGATGATGAGGGGCCTGCCGACTCATGCCAAGAACACAATCCCCCCAGCAACACTCCCACCCGCGCACCCCCCATATCCTGTGGTGACTCTTTTACATGCTCCAGGGAACACATTTTAATCCACACTCTTAACCTTTCCCGTTCCACCATTTTTCTCCACGCCTATTGATTGATTCCCCCTGACTGCCCCTAAACAGGTGCTTGTGTTATTGATTAAACTTACTTTGTCCGAGAAGTGTTCGCCACCTCTATTTGTTTTTGGGCCGAGTGAGGAGAGACACTCTTTACGGATGCAATCTGATGCGATTAGTGTATCGCAGGTTAGTGATACCAGACACAAATTCAATGAATTAGTCAGAGAAAAGTCTGCGGCGTCTAGGTATCAGACTGCCGTTACAAACACAAGATTCATTTTTAACCAAACAATTAACCTTTAGAACAAAAAAATGAGAAAGGTATGTATCTGCACTTTTAAGGGACGTACGAGTTTGTTTGAGTGATTTTATAAATAGTTGCATTGCTTATATACGAAAAAACTAAAAGTTCATTTAGGGAATTTAGTTATTTAAGTCACATGACATTCCTACCATGTCATGTGACTCTTGTAATTGCCAGGGGCAGGAGGAGTGAGTTTGTTTGTACTAAAAGGACACGACAGAAACTGGACACTTTACACATCATCATGAAATACCGGTCACCTGCTTACCGTCCCGCCGCCCAGCTCTCAGTAAATACACTTGTCTCATGAATCTGCTTTGAACCAAAATTCAAGCTCTGACCAGTTGATTCATAGCCATAACACATGTCCATTGTGTTTAGGGGTCAGACAGCTGCTCTTAATACAGCACCGGGACGGCATCAGAACAGCATCAGGACGGCATCAGGACGGCATCAGGACAACAGGTGAAATAGACTCAAACAGTAATGATTAAGCTGTACATGTCATGTGATAAAGACACCCCATGGACATATTTAAACATCTGGACATTTAATCTTCATCGTTTCTGCACTGAGATGGAGCTGAATTAATCAGACTGGTTTGGTCTCTTTCTGATGGTAGAAGCTGCACTTTGTCATCAGCTGTGGTGAGACATACCTGTAGATCTGTGATGAAGATTTTAGGATTGTTGGATCTTCTTTACTCATCTTGTGGTTCTGCTCTTGGGCTGATCTTGTAGGACGGTCTGATATGGTCATGTGGGCAGTTGTTCTAAATGTTCTTGTAAATGATGTTCTGGACAGTGGAACGGCTGATTTCTGATTGTTCTGAGATCTTTTTAAGACTCATCTGCATCTACAACCTTCTTTCTGAAGACCTCAGAGAGCTCTTTGGATCTGATCATGATGATCCCACTCACTTCAACAATCAAGAGCAAACCACACTAATGTCTGAGGTTTAAAAAAGACAGGCTTCTCCAAACTCATCTGTAATGATGGTCTGATTATTATCAGCTGATGTTCTGCCCCTGATTCTGATTTAAGTCGTTATAAATGTGGGCGTGTCCAAACGTTCCTTAATAAAATGACATTTCTATTATGTTTATTAATGATGTTTACAAATGTTTATTTTGTTGTGTTTGTTTATTTTTATCACCTCCATCTCTCATCTCTCAGTGTAGTTACAGTGAAGATCAGATGTCCAGATGTTTAAATGTGTTAAAGACCATTGTGTTCCATTGTGTTTATTGGTCATTTTATTTGCCGTGTTCCTGTATGTAGCCGCGGTTCAGGACCGGCGTTTTTGGAACGCTGTACTGTAATGGGAAGGGAATGGGAATATGATCACTGGGCAATGGAAAAAATCCCTGCACTCACAGCTCACCGCTATCGGTCTGGAGCCTAATCGGACAGCGTGGGCAGTACAATCTATCTGGCCCTCGTTGTGCATCTGACTGGCCGAGAGTTCATTACCATGATCGGTGCTGTAGCTTGCCCTAATATTATCCCACCTCATCTGTAAACAGCGCCATCCATCATACACGTGCCCCCTGCTTATCCAAACAGATACGGAGTGTGTTCTGATAATTTGCTCATCTTGAAGAAAGGAGGCGATGAAGATAATCTTGCCTTGATGTACAATGGTACCCCCCCCCTGCCCCCCGCCCCCCCTGCTCTCGGAGGAGACAGTCATAATGATCCCGGTGTTAGTTTATTAATGAAACAGGCTGACGTGACACCAGGCATCAGGGTTATGGATTATAATGTGATCAGCTCATTCATCTGTTGAGTTACAATAAACTAGGCAGGGTAAATATTGTAATTCAGATCAGCGGTAAGAAGCATGATGCTGCCTCACCTTCAGCTGGCTGTAATCGAAACAATACTATTATGCAGATTGAAAAAAGAGATGATGAGCCTGGAAAATGCACTTTCACTGGGAGGGGTGTGTGTGTGTGTGTGTGTGTGTGTGTGTGTGTGTGTGTGTGTGTGTGTGGGGTCTGTCTCTTAAAGGCGAAAGACGAGCATTCTTTACATTTCTGTAGTCTCATTACGGAGAGCAGTGCTGGGCCTTTATCCACTTTCAAATCAGTGTCCTCAGACTGATATCTTAACGTAGCTTCTCTCCACTGCATCATTCTCACTATCTAGACCAGGGTTTATGTAGATCTCCATACACTGAACACTCTATGCTGAACATTCTCATTGACTTATAACAATAGTGGAGCCTCTTCTATTTAAAGGCTCTTTAAAGAACCATCTACGCTCATAGACAAATAAACGACTGCAACGGTGTCACGCCAGACTGTCCTGGAGTAACTCAGAATGGCATCATCATCTTCATCATCTTCAGTGAGGTCCAGCAGCGTGGGAGAGTTTTGAGTTCATTACTGAAGCAGTAAGAGGCGCATCGTTATTCGGATCCAAAATGGGAAATCTGTGAACACAAAATAAATCAACATTAGTCTTCAGTGTTGTCTTTAGGAGAGAACTGATGTGATCTTTGTCCCTACAGTTCTCCGCTTGTCTTCTCCAAATGGCAAACAGTCACATTTGCAATGTAAATCACTGCTCTCTGAGTATTGAACTCTGTTTCTATTCCAGGCAGAACTGAAAGGTAACGGATACTGAAAACACGAGCTGCCAAGACTGGAGCATCCGTACGGTCCGGAACACAACACACCTACACACACTGCCAGTGAGGACACCAGCATCGGTGAGTTCGTAGTTTGGAGGAATGTCATACAGAAACCGTGTGTGAGGGACTGATAGATGTGGTTTAAGCTTTAATGACTGGGTTGTTCCAGCATTTGTTGCAATTTACCAACATAAACCAGAACCAGATGAGCTTCTGTCTCTGACTTTACATCTACAAGGTGGAGACACTCGGTAGGAGTGTCTGATAGAGTGGACAGTGAGTGGACGCAGTGTTTAAACACTCCAGCAGCACTGCTGTGTCTGATCCACTCGTACCAGCAACACACACTGACACACCACCACCATGTCAGTGTGACTGGGAGAAAATAAATCCGATTTTTGTTCATTTGTTTATTGTGTTGTGTGATAGTAGCACCTTTAAACAGTCCTCCATGATGTCTTTTAGCTCCTGTGTGAAATTAAAGAAGCCTTCTTGTCTTTAAATCCCTTAAAGTCTGTGACACAGACAGTTAATCACTCCAACAGCCTTCTCTTCAGTCCATCAGCAGAGCTTTTCTTTTTTCTAAAGAAGAATAAATGATTCTAATACAGTTACAAACAGTCCTGTTGTTATAGAAGTTCAGCCTTTACTGTATTTAATGTACAAATGATTTAAAATGTTACATTAAAATAAATAATAAAACAATAATGAGATTGTATATATTTAACATAAAAATGAATTATGAACGGGGGAACAAGACGTGCAGACAGTGTTGTAATTTAAAGGATCAGGTGCAGTGAAGTGGCTTTAAGTGCTGGAACAGTTTTCTACACATTTCAAAGACAATGTCTTTATTCAGTCTCTGCTGAATGTTTACGTTTATGGACAATTTCCCAATTTTCCCAGTTATTACAGGCTTGGTTGTGAAACAGGACTGTAACGTACGCACTGAGCAGTATGTTATAGATTTATCATTTTATCTTTGAGCTGTATATAATGAGCTCCCTGAACTTTTTCAGTCTCTCACTGAGACAAAAAATGAACAAATGAGGATTTTCCAGCCACTGTCCCTCGGAAGGAGCCTGAGAATATGTTAAGTAAGACTTAATTATGTCCAGAAACTCTCTGTATTAATGTGGTCCTGTTAGCAGGAGGAACTAATGAAAATTTCTTTTATAAATATGTATGCACCCAAGTCACAACATTATAGAGGAGGGGAGAAAAACAGGAGCCGCAATGCTGAGCGATGAAGACGGAGCCCTGAAGAAAAGAATGTTCCCCGCAGAAAATTGGTTTAATTAATAGCACATTTTACATAATGATTACAGTGTAATTGCGCCGACTAGCAGAGTGTCATTAAATATATCCTTGCTCCTTTACAACACCCTCTGGCAAAAAATAATGAGTTACATTGGAAATCACTATGCAACAGGTTCATAAATAACATTTAAGCCCATACAAGGCAAGTACTTATAAATAATAAATATTTGCCTTTTGTAATTGAAGAAAAAATGACTGCCTCCTCTTTTCCCGGGCATGCCGCTTTGTCCTGTTACGGCTGGGGAAAGGAGAATTTTCCCATTTTTTCTCCCCTTGTAAGTGGTGAATAATTTATTTCGGGGCTAATAGTCAACACTGTCAATGCGGGGTGTTTAAAATATACCTGTGTCCAGATAAATGTCATGACGGCGGGGGAAGTGATTATTCCCTGCTTCCAGATATTTTGTTGGATGCAGGCCCTGTATACACTGCAATAAATCACCTTCTTCCAATTACCTGCCTCCATAAAACAAGCCTGTATTCAAATCAGGCCTAAACCTGAGCCCAGAGCTCGAGCTCCTCGCAGTTAAATCTGTCAGGGGGGGTTATGGAGAGTGTGCTGCCTGCAGGGCTGTCTCGCGTCACGATGGAGGAACAGAGTGGAGAGCAGAGGGGTTTGGAACTGGCACTGGGTGGGCATGTGGTATGGTCTGTGCCCCTGGGGGTATTTGGGGCAAGGCTTTCTGGGTTTTAGAAACCAGTTTAAAGCCATAATGTAGTGAAAACGACTATTTTCATTTTAATAAAAGTACTTTATCATTTAATTAGACATAAGACTGTGTTCAGACCGTGTTCAGACCGTGTTCAGACTGTGTTCAGAGTGTGTTCAGACCGTGTTCAGACTGTGTTCAGACCGTGTTCAGACCGTGTTCAGACTGTGTTCAGACCGTGTTCAGACCGTGTTCAGACTGTGTTCAGACCGTGTTCAGACTGCAGGCGAATCAGACTTGTTGAGATGATTATTCTGACTCGATCAGATCTGAACATCACAAACATATTTTGTGTAGTTTGTGCTGCTCAGACTATTAAAATTCAAACCCACACATTTTCAATCAGGGACAGGTCTGGAGATGAGACCGACCACAGCGTAGTATCTGTGTCTTCAAGGTGAGATTGTCGTCCTGTTGGAATAGTGCCAGACCTTCTGGACGTGTGACAATAAACCGTTGATCTTGGCACTGACCACAGCGTTTCCACACATGGATTTGTTGGCCATCTCCACCGAGACGGAGGCGGGACCTGTCCCTGAAGATGACTCTGTCTCTTTATAGACTTTTATATGGACTATAAAATCTAGAAAATCTTGCTACATTTTATTTGACTTATTTTAATATTTTGAATGTTTTTCTTGATCCTGTAACGTTTCAGTTCTGCAGATACAACATAGTTTCCCTCGCTGTCCTCAATCTCCTGTCAGTTCAGAGACAAGTCTGTGCCAATTCACCACGAGTTCAGAAAAGACTGGGTTCATTTCCTTGTCTGTGCCATCTCCTCCACACATTCCCTCACCTAGTTCAGCTGTTCAGCCCGCTGATGGATATCTGGCATCTAGGCATCGTCATCACGCATGCAGATCTGCTTTTGATCAGCTCTGAGGTTCAGCTCCGGATGAAACTCAATGTTCTCAATGTTCTTTTGCCCAAGTCTGCAAGAAGAGTATATACATTACAAAGAACCCGGCGGCCCACACTGGTACAGACACTGCCGCCGCTGCCAGATTGCATTTATGCAGAGTGCATCAATAACAGGAGGTCCTGAAAGGCCTTCTCGTGGATCGGAGTTGTCACAGAGTCAGGCAAACCATTCCATGTGGCGACCACAATCATGCCCTGATCTGAGAATACATCAGCGACTGACACGTGCATTTCACACACACCTCCGTACCCATCCTCGCGGGTGGTAATCGCCACACGGGCGCTCAAGCCTTGCCCAAAATGTATAAATAATTTTCATTCAAACATATTAACAGTCAAAATATGGGAATCCATCATGGCGCTGTGGTGCGAGGGCTTCCTACCAAGCAATCAGGGCCGGCCGGCCGTGCGCTCTTTGTCTTTCTCGCGAAGGGAGAGGCGCAGAGCACTTCGCACTCCTCTTTTGCATAATGGCCTTCTTCCTCTCTCCTGCAGCACAAACGGACAGCGCCTTTCCACCTTCCCCGGCAATCCATTACATTTACCCAGCCAGGGCTCCCTGTTCTTTAATCTCATGCTTCCCTGGAAAAAAGGATCTGGATGGGGGTTTAAAGACCTTTTTATGAAGGCAAGCATGCAGCGCTCCATCTGTCTTTGCCAAGAGGCTCCGACACATTTATGTTCCATGGACAGGTTATGTCCCGCCATCTTAAAGAGCAAAAACTTGCCATTTTTACCTCATTGGCACAGAGGTGACTGGGAGAGAGGGGCCATCTGCCAAGGCCACACAGTAAACGCAAGACTGACCAACCACATGACCAATCCTAACTGCCCATAACTTAAGTCACCTTTCTGAAATACACTTCTGCTGAGCTTTCACCAGCACGCCTGCCGTGTCACATTACAGCGTCTACGCTGCGTTTAAAAACACTGACGTCAGGAGAACGATGAAACGAACTGTCCCGTACGAAAGGCGGGTTGATTTCTGAGACTCCGGGGCGTCAGTCGATGTGAACACACGCTCTTCCGTTTCCATCTCCATTTTCATTAATTAAAAGGCCGCGATTAGTCGTCCAGCGGTCTGAAGGCCAAAGGTGAAAGGAATGTGAAAGCTACTCGTACGGTGTAAATTAAATCTCTCCTCTCTCACGTGCTCTCTCTCTCTCCTTTCTCTCACTCTCTCTCGCCCACTCTCCCTGTTCCAGCTTGGAAGCTACCCAAGCTTGACAGGACATGGACTGCAGTTTTATGTCACCTCGTTTATCTGCAGTTTATATTTTCTATGACCGCATTGTCTCTTTCAAGAACCTTCGGAAATACGCCGGCAGTAAAAACAGCCACCTCTTGTCCGGCGCTTCCCCAAACATGCTAATGTTGTTCTAACTGTCTAGGTCATGAGCTGATGGATACACATGTTTCGGCTGTGGGTGCAAATCCGCACCGTTTTAATCCAAGCTATTTTCACACCCAGACACGTGTACGTCACCGTCACTGAGGAACGGCTGTGCTGTAAAAAATGAGTGATGATGGAATGTTGAGGATCAGTGACAAAAATGTTGCCAAGGATGCCTGAAGAGGAAGCAATAAAGGATACTGAGGCAAAGCGAGATCACACATCATAACGTTTCTTATTACAGCGGGAAGCATTTTACTTTGCATGTTTTGACGACTTCTGTGCTAAAAGCAAAACTTTCATATTAAGTTTGGTCATTTGTAGAATAATAACGGCCTTTCCTCCACCTTGAGTTCATTTTTGTGTATTAGTGGGTCTGGTGTTGCCACCAGCTGAAGGAACAGTGCAACCCTGAACATACAATCAAAAAACGTCCATGTTTTACTTTGTACTAATGACTCTGTTTGGTTCTGTGGTCGCAGGTTTATTGTAATGATGCTAAAATATATTTTCCAGTGACCGTCTCCACATTTGATAATAAACAGTGTAATCCACACCAAACACAGCGTGCAGAATATCAAACACCGTATATATCGGAGTCCTTTAATGCATATGTAGGTAACGGCGACTGTTAGAACAGATGCTCATAGAGACGCAGCGGGAAAAGGCTGAGTCTAGGCCAACTGTGTTCATGCTGTGAAAGTGTTTATTAAATTGCAAATCAGGGCGAGAGCAAATTGAAAAACCCATGTTCTTGTCATATCAATTCAGTCCCTATTGCACTTATCTTTTTCCCGCCGCCTCCCTCTCTCTCTCTGTCTCTCTCTGTCTGTCTCTCTCTCTCTCTCTCTCTCTCTCTCTCTCTCTCTCTCTGTGTCTGTCTGTCTGTCTGTCTCTCTCTGTCTGTCTGTCTCTCTCTGTCTGTCTGTCTCTCTCTCTCTCTCTCTCTCTCTCTGTGTCTGTCTGTCTGTCTCTCTCTCTGACTGTCTGTCTCTGTCTCTCTCTCTCTCTCTCTCTCTCTCTCTCTCTCTCTCTCTCTCTCTCTCTGTGTGTGTGTGTGTGTGTGTGTGTAGGAATTATAGCTCACTGAAGTGCAGTGGCAAAACCTGTGAGATTCATAGACAGTGGGAATGATGAAGTCCGGTGTGGGAGAAGTGCTACCGGTGCAATAACAGCCTCAGAGGGTCACAATAAAGTTTAGTTTAATGACAAGAACAAATAACTCCAGCATTTGGCTGCGGTGCTGGACCCGGCACGGGGGAGATCACATCTGATATATCAGCAGCCAACTAGCCGTGACGACCGGCCGATTGTGCTGGCCTGCGTTCGCCGAGACACTGGTGATACATGTGGCTGCCGTGGCAGGTGTCCATTTTATAGAGTTATTCAGTGGACGAGGCTGAATGCTCGCTCGGGCGGCCAAACCCACTGCAGCTGACCACTGTCACTTCCCACCATTAACTGCTTTAACTGTACTAAGCTACAGTGTACATACACACACACACATACACACGCAGGCACACACACTGACATACACACACACACACACACGTACACACAGACACACAGGCACACACTCACATACACACATACACACATACACACACAGGCACACACACTGACATACACACACACACACACACGTACACACAGACACACAGGCACACACTCACATACACACATACACACATACACACACAGACACACAGGCACACACACACACACACACACACACACACACACACACACACACACACACACACACACACACACACACACACACACGATAAAGCTAATGTGGGCAGCTGTCCAGGGACCAGACTGTTGTGTCCTTTGTAGAGACCAGCAGGAGAGTCCATTCAGTGCTGCAGTGCTGGAGGACCAACACCGGCTAATTCTCCCACACTTCAGCAATAAAAGGACATTTGTGAAGGTCCTCGTCCCCTGTCCTGCACAGATGCAGCTATAAAGCAGTGTAACTGTGATACGTAGGCAGAGGTTCTGAATTCTCTCATTTTACACTGCAGTCTTTACTGAACGTTCTTCTGAAATCAGGGATCTTCGTGTATTTCTGTGATATTTGGTGATGTTTAATTGTGTAAATGTGTATTAATGCAGTGCTGGTTAGTGTTAATTTTATTGTGAATGTTAGGAGACAATGTCAGTAATTCAATTTTAATAAAAATGGTTGATAGAACCTCAGAGGAACCGCAGGAGGAGAGCAGTGACCCGAACACGCTCCATTATTTGTGGCCACATTTTGGGTTTACACGGGCTTTGAAGATCTGTTTAGTCTCTGTTTTGTCCAATTTGACCTGCATGCAAATCCGTCTCAGGGCTCATTGTCTGAACACAAAAGCAAGACAAGTGTTGACAAATGATCCGGCTCTAAAGAGGGGAGTAATACATTGAATCCTCGAGCACAATATGACCGGCAAAGTGGGTCAGCTTCCCATTAAAGCCCAACAAAGATCCGGCATTATTTAGTGCTGTCAGGACATTGTTAGCGCTCTAGAAGCCATTAGGCTTTTACGGTTCTGCTCATGTTTTTTAAATGTGACCACATGACAAATGACTCCAGTCGGAGAGATAGATAGATAGATAGATAGATAGATAGATAGATAGATAGATAGATAAAGTATGTCAACTAAAAAGTCTGATGGCTGTTGGAACAAATGATGTCCAGAGTCGGTCAGTAGAGCAGTTCAGTGACCGCAGCCTTCCATTGATTAAACTCCTCTGCTTCATGATCACGGTGTGTAACGGGTGACTGGCTTTGTCCAGTTTGTTTGCAGTCCTTCTATCCAACACTGTTTCAGAGAGTCCAGCTCCACTCCGACCACCGACCCGGCTCGCCTGACCAGCTTGTCCAGTGGCAGTGCGTTTCCTCCTGATGCTGCCTCCCCAGAACAGAGAATGCCAGAAGAGAAGGCTGGAGTGGTAGAACATCTGCAGGAGTTTATACAGGTGTTGAAGGACCCCAGTCTCCTCAGGAAGTAATGCTCCACATCAGCCCCCTCGATGGGGACAGTGTGAGGGGCTAGTCCAGACCTATGAAAGTCCACCACCATCTCCTCAGCCTCGGATGTGTTCATCTGCATATTTTTGCAAACTTAATCGAGCACCTTGTGTGAGTTTGTATTTTTGCCAACAGATATTCCGTAAAATGGGAGCGGTGAGGGCAGTTCTAACCTTGGCGTGTGAGTGCAGATAAAATGTTTAGCTAATTCTTGACAAGTTGGGCTAATGTGGCGCCTCGGGGGACAGCTCCTCAGAGTCTGATTAGCGATCAGTGTTATAATTAAGAGTCGCTTTGATGCTGGCAGTGTTCCAAAACCCCACTCGACCCTTCCCTCCCTCCGCAAGCGTCCTAGCTCACCCTCTCCTCGGTCCCCCACCTCTCCTGTCAGAGACCCTCGAGACCACTTCACCAGGCTGTTTAGAGCACTACCCCCATCTTTCCCAACAAACTCCAGAGGGCCCGGCCAAGCCCGAGCCAGCGGTGACGATCCGCACTCGTCTCTCTGGCGGCGATAAAGAGCAACTCGAGTTTAAACAAAAAAAGTTACACCATATTTGCTCAGACTAACTATGATGAAAGGCAATGAAGACGAGGGCTCCTCATGCAGGTATCAATATAAATATTACTGGAAGGTCAATTAATATGTAAATTAACTCCTCCATTTAATTAGCTATTTAACTATTTTCTGAGGCATGGACATATTAAATCATGCTTAAAGACCCCTCTAACTAGCCTCTTGACAATAGTGCTAGGGAGTCACAGGATCATAAAGCACCGGCTTGACCTATAAAGAGCCCCGAGTCTGCTAATTCCATCTCGGCCTAATTTTATTACTTGCATAAAATAACCATAGTGCTGCTTTGTGGCTGTAAAGAGGATATGGGTGATAAAACTAGCTGGGGGAAGCATCTGAAAATCTCCCCTTTACTAGTGTCCTCATTTATTATTCTATTATTCTTTGCCAGGTACCGAGCCCATGTGAAAGACAAATGACCTTATTATATTAAATAATTTGTGAGGATATTAACAGTTAATCACACATAAACATCATTTAAAAGGTATTGATTTTGCCGAACTCTCAACAGCTTGTAAAATTTATGCCTGATAACAAGATGATAGATAATCAGCGAGATCAGACCAGTCATGTAGGGGACAAGGTGAGACGTAATACCTGGAGTGACCTCTGCTTGTGACCTCAAGCTCACACTTAGCCAGCAGTAAACAAGCTCACGTGTATCCGTGAATCATTCGACTGTGTGTCTCTTCAGTTCAGGTGAATTTGACTGATCTGAATTTACTGGACATTTAAATGAAATATTCGTTTTATTTTAGTTCTGTTTAAACTGATCAGACATTAGCAGATATTTTATACACACGTCCTATACAAGTTCAGGTGTGGACACTGTTTTCGGGTGTGGACGCTGTGTTCAGGTGTGGACGCTGTTTTCAGGTGTGGACACTGTGTTCAGGTGTGTACGCCGTGTTCGGGTGTGGACGCTGTGTTCGGGTGTGGACGCTGTTTTCGGGTGTGTACGCTGTGTTCTGGTGTGGACGTTGTGTTCCGGTGTGGACGCTGTGTTCGGGTGTGGACGCTGTGCTCGGGTGTGTACGCTGTGTTCGGGTGTGGACGCTGTTTTCGGGTGTGTACGCTGTGTTCAGGTGTGGACGTTGTGTTCCAGTGTGGACGCTGTGTTCGGGTGTGGACGCTGTGTTCGGGTGTGGACGCTGTTTTCGGGTGTGTACGCTGTGTTCAGGTGTGGACGCTGTGTTCCGGTGTGATTATACTGGGACTGTTGATCAATTAAAAAATCTAATCAATCAGTTTATGTTTATATCACTAAATACAATCATTTTACGTTGTCAGGTGTCACAATATAAAAAAACAAGTAAATAAATAAATGTAAATTATAAACACTTTAATGTGTCATAATACCATACCTTAATTTCCATGGAGGAACCCTCCCAAGGGATCAATAAAGTTCTATTCTATTCTATTCTAATAAGTTTATTCAGATACAGTTATATTATAAGATTACATTTTAATATCTTAAATAAGGAGCAGGTTCGGCAGGTTCAACACTTCATTTTTATGATTTAAATTAATTCTGAAGGAAAACTGACTGAAAGATTATGATATATTTCCCATTTTATCATGAACACACTGTCCGAACAACCCGAACGCTGGACGTACAGACGCTACTGTTAGAAAATACAGGAAAACTTTCTCTCCTCGTAACTAATGAATTCACCAACAATTATATTAAATATTATGATAATTAATGTCATTAATATAACACTTATAGAAAACTCATCCTTAATCTGCTCATTTAGGTCTTTTATTAATAATGTCCTTAAATGTGAGCTGGTGTGGACAGTGGGCTCAATCCTGACACCTCATACACAATATGTCCAAAATATTTAATATTCAATATTTATTTATTATCTTTCTGTTATTTATTTTGTAATAAACTGAACGTTTCCTCCAAATTGTGACACAAATATACAATTGATGATTTACGCCCGTGTTCTAAAGCACTGTGGTACAGCTTGTTCGACTCTGTTCATAATGAAATAATTTTATATATTGAAATATTTTGTATTATTAATTAATGTGGCAGCATTTTTATATTCAGAGTGTTTTATGCACCGGAGCACAGAAGCAGTTGGTGGTGGATTTGCTCTTAAACGGTTACACTGATCTAATATTTGGAATGAAAAGCTTGATCATGAATTAAACACATGGAACAGATTTTGTTCCGACTGCCTGGTTGGTCCTGCCAGCCATGATTAATAAAATGAACTGAAGGTGGAGTAAAGCTGGATACTATTCTCCACTTTACCAAACCTCATATGAAGGTGGTGGAACCTGGTTGACCCACAGCAGAGCCGCCCCGGCCGTCGGATGGGATCTTTACTCTTTGGATCTGGACTCGGGAACGGGACTCGGTACACAGCCTGTGGAGAATGGAATGTGTCTGCTGTTTTTCTCCACAGCAGTCCATTTGTGGCAGGTAGAGATAGCTGTGGAGGAGAAGGCCAGACATGCAGATCTATCTAATGTCCCTCTGGGGCCAAGGCTGAATGTTGGAAATGAGACTTCAGGTATTAATCTGAAGTTGGAGGGATGCTGGAGACAGTGGCTGTGCTTTATTACCACAGTGGCTTTGATTACACCTTCTTCAGTGTCAGAACATCTAATATTATTCTCTGAAATATACAAGAGCTGAATTTAGAGCTGTGCATCGGGGACGGGGATGGACGACCTTCTTAAAAATAAAGATGCTGAACAGGGTGCTCTGGAGCAATGCCACAGATGGACCACTTTTAATACATGGTTCTTTATATTCTTTAAGGTTTTGTTTATATTTATAAAATGTGTAAAAAGTATTAATTCATCACTGTAATCTGTTACCATAGTTACTGCAGTTACCGTAGAAATGGAGCTGCAGGAGGTCGTTTTCCTGCTAAAATCGAAATACTTTATATAAAAGGATCTTCTGCAGCATGTTTGCTGTAATGTACTGTATTTACAGCACTTATAATTCATAATTTTTATAATCATTTATAATTATTATAATTATTCTGTAATAAAACGCAGTCTGATCACAGAGCTCTTTGATCCTCCACTGTAGAACACTCCTCTTTACACACACCTAGATATATATACACAGGCAGGCCTTTACCTGAGATAAATGTGTGTGTGTGTGTGTGTGTGTGTGTGTGTGTGTGTGTGTGAACAGACCCACACTTTAAAGCTGACACTGGCTAGGCTGATTGATTATGACAGCACTATCTTTTATTAGCCCTGTGGCTCTTATTAAAATTCTATCTTACAGGGAAAAGTTGGAAGTTTGGCTGGATTAATTCAGCAGATTTATTATTTTAGCTCACATAGATCTGAGTAATCAAGGGAGGCTCTGTGTTTTTGACAGTTATGTTGAATAAGGTGCTGCTTTCCATTTAGCTGTGCTCCCAGTTCCGGCTCTAACTGGGAGGAGGTAAACCACGCTAGTCAGTCAGAATCAGAGGCAGAATGGATTTATTTCCCGTATGTGAGCGTGAATTAGGATCCAGACAGTAATCTTAAAGGGACCATATCATGGAAAATTATTCCTCCTATTCCTGTCCCTCTTTAAAACATACGGTTCCCTCCCGACAGAGTCCAAACACGGAAACAAAAAACAGCCTATTTTTAATGGACTTTTTGTAAATCTGCACGTTCAGCCACAGCAGTCACACACCTTCACCACCTTCATAATGAGCCCGTCCTGCTTCCTGAGCGACGTCAGTGAATAAGAATATTATTTAAGATTCATTCCTTCAACCTTTTAATCCGTTTCCTCTTCAGGTCACTGTGGGTCCAGAGCCGACCTGGAATCACTGGCGTCATGCCATCAACCTCCTCACAGACAGTGAGTTGTGCAGTGATTGAATCCACATCCTTACAGTAAACACACTTCCTGCCACAGCACCTCGACACCCTTCGTTTCACTTACCGTATTAAATCAAAGCGAACAGCGTGTCGTTTACGCAGAGGAGGGACATCCGGCCATAAGAAGTCTAAATCAGTCTAATCCAGGACGTTGTTCTGGCTGCCTGACAAACCATCATTATAGAATTATAAAACGAACTCACGGTGTTATTTTATCAATAACCAAACCTAATATGAAAGTGCAGGACGTGGATTACTCAGACGTTTAGTCCTGAAGGGTAAATATGACCCCAAGACAATCCACACACACTGGGATGTACAGCGTTCATGGACGTGTGAAGAAAGCTGATATTTCATTTCAACCTTTGAATTAAATTATGAACAGTATTCTAATTGGCTGAGATGCTCTGTTTGATATTTATACATCGTGTAGATTGATGCAGACGACGAAAAGAGAATTATTCATGTTTGAAATGAGCATTTATACACCTGCGCTGAGTTTAACACACTAATGTGCATCACGTTGTAGTAAATACTAGTTACTGGTTTATGTTTTTAAATGCTTGAAGGGAAAAAATGGAAGTGCCAAAACGTCTGCATGCAGCATAATTGCAAAAATGAAGAAGTAATATTTACTTTTAGTCATGAAAACCTGTGGAGTGAATTAATGGAGACCCAACAGAAAAAGCAATTAGATTCCTCCTCCGAGCGCAGCAGGCCAGGCTTCCCTGCGCACTGAACGGGAACTGTGCTAAATGAATATGGAATTCATCGGCTTTATTACAAGATGGCCATAAAGTGTGTTTCTAATGAATTCATTCCAATCACTGTCTACAGCAGAAGAATATGGGCTGCTTTTACTGCATCCTTCACAATCTGCATATTTAAGAAAATATTAGTAAGTAATCCAGCAATTACGCTGAGTTTCACAGCTCTGTGTAATGAATATCATATTTTTATAAACAGTTCACATCAGTCCTCCACGTTTTACAGCCAATCTCATACCAGAATGAAATATTAAAAGGTGTG